>JAJOZX010003893.1:407500-459225 GCA_023014485.1 Bathynomus jamesi
AACAGCTAGGTATGAAAAACCATAAACTAATTGAAGACTTGTCCACTAAATGGAACAGCACATTTTACATGCTGGAAAGAAATTTAGAGCAACGCAAAGCCCTGGCCACATATGCTGTAGATCATAGCATAGCTTCTTTAAGGGCATATCAATGAAACAAGAAAAAATTGTTCAACTTCTCAAGCCATTTGAAGAGATCACAAAAGCAGCAAGTAAAATGGAGTCTACCACATCAATGGTGCAGTAATTCCTACAATCCTAACACTCAAGTTATTCATATCCAAAGCTCTCAAGAGTAAGAGCCTAAGAGGTATTGGTATTAAGGTACTGTATTCAAACAGATGGCCAAAAACTAGTACAGTATTCTAGAACTTTCATTAACTAGCTAAGATTTAAAACAGTACCAGCGCAACAGCTAATCTGATTAGTATGAGGAGGACCATTTAAAAATATTAATGCTATAATAGACCTCCATCCAATGACTAGTTTACAAAATCTGAGAACACTCCCAATACAAACATACCACTATAAATAACCTAGACCTAATTATGTGTGTGCCACTGTGCCTGTGCTAATTAAACCAACCATATTTAGCGTATTTAGTGCTGAACACAGTAACCAAGAGGAACTACACCTAATATGCTGCTTACTTTTGACAATGTATTAATTGAACCAGTTATAATAAGCAAAATTGCTAATCCAATTTGTTTCGTTGTCCATGCCATTTTTATAAAAACAATGAATGCACTTGCTTATATAATTAACCTACATAAAAACAACTTGCACATACACACAGTAAAAATAAAGTGAATCGTAGGTACTTATATACAAATAAACTAATGTGAATAATGGGTAATTTTAAAATATTTTTAATTCTTATCATTCATTTAGAGATAAAACAAAATATGCCGAGATATCTATCTTTGAAAATGTTATCTTTTAGGACAAGGAGGGCATAAACTCATTATGGGCAAAGTGCATAACTAAGTAGGGCTCCAGAAGGTCAACTATAGACTAGGGCCTACAAAATAATATATAAATACGGACAATATATACCAGTATATGTATACCATAGTGGCTACCACCTAAATTTAATAAACTAGCAAATTCATTAAGTCCAGAGATACAAACATCGAACTTATGAACAAACTCCATAAAATAGTACTAATTTTCCCATCCAACATGCAGATGTTTGTTCATAGTTACAAAAAAAGTGGGTGGGGGTTTTATTCATTCCATGTTGTATTCAGAATACAATACTTATTACTGGCAGGTACAGGTACTTACCGTACTAGAATTTCATGCAAATGCAGAATACAGGTCACCCTCACTTTATGGAATTTTTTTAAGCAATGAATTTTGCTATTACACTGTGTAACACTGATTCTGTTTATATAGAATTTTTTATGTTTTTATATGCATTTGTGGGCACTGAGTCCAAATCTGGCCTTGGTTTTGTGTGTATCATCAGTGGTTTCAGAGATAATCCATTTTTCATGTTTTACCAGTATAATGTATTATGGGTGCAGCAATATCAGAATAATCAGGAATTGTTGAGAACAATCCGGATGTTCATTGACAGTTTCTTGCTCTAGAAATTGCCCGAAACTTCCACTGTGCTATCTAAAGAAAAGCATAGAGTCTGAGAAGTCAGTAAGTGTGAGCACACAAGAAAGCAGGTTGTTTGTCTATGGTTACCAGCACTGAGGTACTGTGTTTCTGTGCTGACAATTTGAGTGTTATCGATCCTTTTTTATTGCAAACATTATTTCAGTGTTGTGAATACATCTTTTTTCTGGAATCTGTTGCAGATTTAAATAACTCTCTCTCTATATCTGTAGGTTATGATTAATGTAGTACAGTTTGGTAAAGAGAATGGCAACTAGAGCTTGTAAACACTCACCGGATATATTCTGCTACATTGTGGTATTACATAGGCCCCAAGCAAGTATCGCACAAGATTGTGAAAGGCACCAAATTCTGGATCGCGTATTGGCTCTATTTTGGTATGCCTATGGATGCAAGATAAGCCTTGGGCACCCCATGTGATCTGTGGAAGCTGCCACTCCACACTTGAAGGGTGGCTGCGTGGAGTACACAAGGCAACACCCTTTGCAGTACCCAGAATATGGAGAGAACCAAAGAGCCACCACGATGATTGCTACTACTGCATGGTAGATGTTTCTAAGTACAGGAAAGTTAAAGGAAGGCAGACTCTTCAGTATCCAAGCATAGCATCATCCATAGCTCCTTCAGTGCATTTTGAAGGAACGCACACTGCATAATGAGGCTTGTTATTCTCTTATCGGTTCTCCTCACGATATATACGTATATTATATCCTTTGCACCATTTTGGGTTTGTCAAACAATTTTGGCTCAATAAACATTAATTTCCAAGTGTTTTTATTTTCAGAAAATATTTATGTTAGCCTTCTTTATATACTTTGCCATATGAAAAGTGTGATAACCTATATTTTTGAAACAGTTGATGATAGAGCAAAACCAATATCATTTTTGGAATCAGCACCCCAAAATCATTAAGAAACAGAAAAATCATAATAAACAGAACATTTTTCAAATTTTGTTACCCAGTGTTATGGAACAACCCTACTTCTACCACTTTTAAGCTTTGTGCAAAAAAAACTTGCACTGACAAGGTGTACTGATGAATACACCATTGTACAATAGGTGTACATAAATAGTAGGTAATGCATGTAAAATAATATATAAGTATAAATAGTAAAAACTTTTAAAAAAAATTTAGAAAACATCACTAAAAAATAATGTAATAATACAGAGGAGCAGGAGAAAGATGACTCGATATAAACTAGCTGGTCATACAACAGACATGCTACTGGGCATGTTGCTCGGCAGAGGAATCTCTCTAAATGGGGTGTGTAAGGACAGAGAGCATCCCCTAACCCAAGATGCTGCCTCCCTATATCTCACAACACTTGTGTTGAGCTGTGGGATCTATCACCTAGATGCACATAATATATAGAAATAAACTAGTATCATTCATGCAATAAAAATGGGCTTAAACACTATCATCAAATGTCCCTTGCAGACATCAAACTATCCAACCCTTTTATCATTTTATACACCTCTATCATATCACCCCTTAACCACCACCTTTTTAATGAGAACATGTTTAGATACACCAGTCTTTCCTTATCTGTCAATCGTCGTAGAGATGGGATCATTCTTGTTGCTCATTTCTGTACTTTTTCCAGTTTTTCAATATCTTGTATCAAATAGGGACTATTAAATTGAATACAGTATTCGAGGAGGGGTCTCACATATGAAATGTATAGTTGCTTTATAATATTGGGTGATTTGTATTCAATGTGTGTGTGCATGAGATTGAGTCTAGCATTTGCTTTATTTCTGATTTCCATACAATGATTTGAGGGTTTAAGTTCATTAGTCACAGTGACACCCAAGTCTTTCTCATCATTTTTAATCCAAATTCCATTCATATTGTATTCAAATTCTGGATTTTTTAGCCCAATATGCATAACCTCATACTTATCACATTAAATCTCATCTCCCACTTATCTGCCCAGGCTGTTATTCTGTTTAAGTCTTTTTGCATTGTCATTGCTCCTGCTACTGACTTTATGGCCTAATTTTGTATCATCAGCAAATTTTGAGGTTTTACATGATAGGCCCTTCTCTAGATCATTTATATAGACAACAAAGAGCAGAGGTCCCAGCAAAGACCCCTGTGGGACTCCGCTCAATACGGGTCTCCAAGTAGACTTATTTCCATTTAGATGAACTCTGTTTTCTGTTTCTCAGCCATTCTTCTATCCAATCAGCTATATGACCTCTTATACCATGGGCTCTAACTTTTACCAACAATCTTGCATGAGGAACAGTATCAAATGCCTTTGCAAAATCTAAGTATACTATATCTACTGGCTCTTTATTGTCCAAATGCAAGAGGACTCCATCATAAAATTCAATCAAGTTGGTTTTGAAAGCCATGCTGACTATCATTTATAAGGTTGCACTCTTCAAGGAACTCAGTAACTTTACCTCTAATGATACTTTCAAGTAATTTGCAAATAATGGAGGTGAGGCTGATGGGTCTGTAGTTTTTTGCCAAGTTTCTATTTCTTTTTTTAAAGATTGGAGCCACATTTACTTTCTTCCAATCCTCTGGAATTTCAGTACATATCAATGATTCATTAAAAATAATTTCTAGTGCCTGTGCTATATTCTTTTTGGCAGCTTTTATGACTATTGGATGCATTTCATCTGGCCCTAGAGATTTTTCCATTTTAATTTATCTATTGCTTTTAGGATATCTAGTTTTGTTACCCTTAATTCATTTATTTCTCTATCTTGTCCTGGTAGTATAAGATCAGGAATTTTAATCAATTTTATATTTTCCTTCACTTTCTATGACTCTGCCACCTCTCTACAAGCATTTCAATTCCATACTGATAAAATTCCTTCGGTTTAGAAGCAAAAAACTCGGAGAGGGCAATGTTGATAGCCTCGAAACTTTCAAGTTTTTTTGAAGACTTCTGAATAGGTGGTAATTTGATGGTGCAAGGTCTGGTGAATACGGAAGATATGGAATTTTTTCCCAACCAAGCTGTTCAGTTTTGGCAGTGGTGATTTGAGCAGTATGAGGATGCGCACGCTGTCCTATTGAAACACACCACCCTTGCAATTGGCCAAAGAAGGACATTTTGTTTGCAATGCAATGCTCCATCTTTGAAGTTGCTGACAGTAGACTTCGGCTGTAATGGTTTGATTGGGCTGCAACAGTTCAAAATAAACCACTCCTTGAATATCCCACTAAACGCACAGTAAAGCCTTCCTGGGGTGCAGATGTCCTCTTGGCTGTGGTGTAGCAGATTCCCCAGTACTAACCCACTGCCAATGACACTTAACATTGTGATGAAGCACCCAATTTTCATCCCCAGTGATGAGTCGATTCAGAAACAGTGCTTGAAGTTGCCAAAAATGCAATGAAGAGCAAATGTTCACGCGATCGCTACAGTTTTCTGGTGACAACATATGGGGAACCCACTTCCCAAGTTTCGACACTTTTCCCAGTCATTGCAGGTGGTGATGAACTGTGGAACCAGTCAAATTTAGTCACTGGGCAAGTTCTTCAACAGTTACAGCAGGATTTTCTTCAAGTGTAGCTATCAGAAGGTCATCATTGAACTCAACAGGTTGGCCCGAGCGCGCTTCATCAGTTAAGCTATAGCCACCAGACCTAAACTTCTAGAACCATCTTTGACATTTCCTTACATTTAAAGCTTCCTCCCCATAAATATCCTGAATATTTTTTGCGGCTGCAGTCGCATTATTTCCTATTCTAAACTCATAAAGCATTACAGTATATGCCTGGTGTGTTCCTCTGACACCTCCATCTTGTCCATAAGGGTGAAATAAACGAAGATTGCTAACATGATGAAACTTCACTTAGAGTGAGAAGTAACATGTCTAAACACACAAAAATTCGAGTTTTCCCACAAAATATACAGAGAAACACGTGCAAACACGATGCGAGTTTAGCAATGCAAAAAAATTATATTACTTATGGGATGACCTGATATTTGTTTAGTTCTTTAGTTATTTCAAGAGCATCATCTGTAGTTTTATCATCTATATGGAGGGGGCCAATTTTCTTTTTCACTCTACTTTTCAAATTGAAGTGACTGAAAAACTTCTTAGGATTGTTTTTGAATTCTTGGCTAGGCTTTTTTCCAGGTCTCGTTTGCTATCTCTGATTGCTTTCTTGATACTTTTACTTTTATATATTTCAGAGTCTGTGCCATTTTTAGTTCTTTTGAATTTATGAAATGCTTTGTTTTTTCTCTGATTGCTCTTTTTACATTGCAGTTTATCCAAGGTTGTTTATTTTTTCCAGTTCTGATTTTACACTGTGGGATATGCTTCTATGGAAAAACTATACGCGCTTACAACATGGTATCGTATGTGATACCTTTATTTCATAATTAAATATAAATTATTAATTAATTGAATTAAATATCTACAAAATTGGCTCGGGATTGTCAACATAGCCTAATGGGAATGAAATGATTGCCATACATACATAGAAACTGTATGTAGGCGTTGGGTCTGCATAACCACGAGAAAACATTTATTTCACGTGAACAGAATTTTCCATTGCTGACTCGTGTGAAATACAAGAGAGAAAGAGTCAACAACCTTTGCCAAATCAGCAATTTATACTAAAATATGAAGATATATTAAAGGAGTAGCCTCAGGGCTATTTATGTGCAGCGAACGCTTTAAACAGGGAAGATGTGTTTTTGTCTTCCCTCAAGTTCTGAGTGAATTCCTTATAATAAACTTAATACTCATAAAAGGCTAGGCCTATGCCTACAAGTGTTTATATTGTGACTGCCTATATTAATTACATCAAGCCAAATTCGTCGCGTAACTCCATTGTGGCGGCCCTACACCGAAAATGATCGTAACGCCCTACATCGAAGCAAACTAAGACCCAGCAAAAATAAGGTGAGGCAATTTATTTTCATTCTAATATAGGCAGCTAAAATGACCGTAATCAATTAAATATAAAGAGGTCCTTTTAACGACCTACATATTCATAACTCTAACGAAAAAATATAGGGCTTTTGTCGGTAACCCTCCACTGAAGTCTGCTGGAAATTTCCAACGGATGAGGGTATCAGGCAATCAACCCATTGCCCTATATAGTTTTTTTTCAAAGCTTCCTTTGTATGTTCATTATTATACTTTTAAATTTTTCCTACATACTAGTTATATAGTGTCCGTTCAGGCTTTAGAATATCTGTCCAATTTATTAGACACAGATCATTTACTAGTCCATTTATATTTCCTCTTTTAAAATCTGGGATTTCTACTTTATTTTCACTAGGTCTTGAATTACAAACAACATTAAACTGAAGGATACAATGATCACCTGAACCTAGTGTTTTGGAAACTGAGATATCCTGGAAGGTATCTGGATTATTTGTTAGAATTAAATCTAGAATGGCATTGGCCCTGGTTGGCTCCTTTACTAACTGGGTTAAACCATTCTCAATTATACAGTCTAAGAATCTCTCATTACTTTCTGGTGTTTGTAATATTTCCCAGTCTATATGCCTATAATTGAAATCTCCAACAACAATAATATTGCTTGTCATTGCTTTATTTATTTCATCAATAAGTTTATTTTCTACATACTTATGTTCTTCTCTACTTTTTTAGGGATTCCTCCAACTGAACATCCCTCAGGTGGTCTATAGATACCCACTGTCCTGATTTTCCTGGCATTTTTATGCCCAATATCTAGCCATACAGATTCAACTATTTCTTCTTTAATGGAGGTAACTTCAACTGGATTCAGATTTGTCTTGGCATAAATAAATACTCCACCACCCTCTGAATATTTACGTTCATAATAAAAAAGTTCATAGCCATCAATTTCATAAGCAATGGTATTATTTCTTTCACTAAATGGACTATTTGGTATCATACTGAATTTTGTCAGTTTCAGTGACAATCATAACATCAGGATTTTCAATACCTATGTATGCCTTGAATTCATTTATTTTATCTTGGATACATCTTGCATTTACCCTTCCAGAGGTAATCATTGAACGCAAGATACAGTATTTTTTTATAAATTAAAAAAACTAAATACAGTCTAGTAGCAATAAAAGCATAAGAAAGATAATTAAGTAGTTCAAAATACTGTACTGTTCTGCATTCTTATGATCACTTGGGTGCTTTCCAGTCATCATTGCAACACAATTAAAGGCACTTTTACAAAAAAAGTTTGGAGATGATGCAGAGGGGATTTATGGGAGCATTTACATAGTCAAATTTGTGAAAGTCAAGGCTTACCTATATAAGCCAGGGAGCATATATATACACAGTGGAATTCTGAAGTTCATGATTAATTGGGACTGCCAAAATCATCTTGAACTTCGAAATCACGAACATCAGAATCCATTTTCCATTAATTTTTGCTAATGCGTTCCAGAGCTTAGAAAAACTGATACCAATCTAAGAAAAAACAAAAACATTACAATTATGTACAGTACTACTAAACTCACCATGTATTAATTTTTGAAGTTACAGTAATACAGTAGTTAATGGTTGAAGTGGGTTACTGAGAAGTTGAGGCTTTGGATGATGATGATGCTGTAGAGGTGGATGGTGATCGGCTGGCTGGTTTAAAGAACTTGTCTATTGTGGTTTGCTTTGCCGCACATTCGAGTTCTTTCATTTTCGTCTCATAGGGAAGAGCGCTTGATAGGATTCCATTATAAACTTTAAAAGTTCTGTCTTGCAGTGGATCTTTATCAGTGATCTTCTTGATGAGGTCTATGTAATAAAACAATTGTTTAAGATCATTCCTGTAAGATCTTTTGGCTCATCTTCAGTTGTTTGGTTAGGGTCCAAATCTTCTGAAAAGGCTTCCTCATTAAAGTTTAAAATGTCATCTTCAGTCATAACTTCACCGTGTGATTCTAAAAGGTCATCTATCATGTCAGAGGAAAGTTTGAAGCCAGGGTTACCTCCAACTTCTACAATTTCTGCATTTAATTTCTCTGGAGAGATTAATACAGAAAATCAAAATCACGAATGTGGATTTTCAGTCAAAAATCACGAACTTTGAAATTTTTAGTATAAAAAAGGGTGATCATAACTATGCGGAATCACAAAGTTTGAGTCTCTCGAACTTCGGAACCCCACTGTATACACACACACATATATATATATATTATATATATAAAACCTTCAGTTAGCTTCCGCCTGAATTGTTCATTCTGATGAAGGTCAAAGCTTTTCACTCCACTTTAGACGTACAGTTTAATGTGGAATCCAAACCATGCCCCACCAGCAGCCCAGTGTCTTAACCACTAGTCCACCCAGGGTACCCACCACTACACCAACAAGGTGTGTATATATATTTTTTTTTGATGATGATGATGTTACATACTCCGGGGCATTGCCTTTTCAGCAGCACCCCTATTCCTTAACTTCTCAGTCTTCTCGCTTTCCTTCTCCAGAACTTGCAGAGCATTATTTTTGTTTAATCTATTTTATTTTCATCAAACAATAGTTCCAAGTATTTTGTTTTTATTCCCTACATAAGGTTTCTACCATCTAATCTACACTCTTCTAGGTATTCTGGGCACCAAAGTATGAAATTTTCTAAATCTTCTATATCAGTTCCACACACTTGACAATTAGTATCACCATTCTCAAATCTTTTTCTATCATTTAGGGGTAAGGTGTTTGTTCTGCTTTTATATAGTAAACTGAACCTAGGGTATTATCGTATATTTCCTCTTCACCCTGAACTTCCTGCTTCCATTCTCTATATAATTGTAAACTAGTCTTTGATGTCACCTCATCCTTCCATCTTCTTGAATCCCAAATCTTTATCCATTCCTTTACCTTTTCTTCCTTAGCAGTTTTAGTTGGAACATGCTTATACCACTCTCTCTAATAAATTTCTCAATACCTTTAAACCACTTATTCTTTCCCTTCCCTTTCATATCCTCAACAATTACTTTCAGCAATTCATTTCTCACCCTACCATTCACATCCTCCTGTAATATTGATTTTAAGTATTGTAGCTTCCCTTTATTAACTCTGGACTCCATGGATGAAGCACCTATTTCTCCTTGCAAAGTATGGTACATATCTTGGTGCTCCTGAAATTTGTCTATAAACACCATTTTCAATGCTTCGCAACTTTTCAATTCCTGCCTGAGTCAGATTTATAACATTTGTGCCATATAATATAGATGGTAGTGTTACGTGTTTCCAATATGTTTTCCCAATCAATATCTTATTGCAGCTCTTCACAATTATCATGGTTGTTAAGTTTGCCAGTTTTTGTGCTTTTTGTATCATTATACCTCTGTTTGCTAAAACAATTTCTCTTGTTGGCAATATGCAGTCCTAAGTATACTATCTGTTACCTGTATTCCTTCAATACTATCTAGTTGCTCCTTCATATTAAATATAATTACTTTACTTTTCTCCATATTTATTTGCAAACCACATTCATCACTTGTCTGTAATATAATCTTTAAATTCCTTATTGCTTCCATTATTGAATGTGTCATCTGCAAACCATGATCAGCAAAGATGATCATGTTTATATTTATCAAATCATTACCAAATCCATTACTTTTCTCTTCCACCTTCATTAATATCACATATGTCACCAATTTAAACAAAAGAGTAGAACCTGTGCAGCCTTGTCTGATACCAGTAGTTACAGCAATTTCATGGTACTGGTCTTCATCAATCTTTATCCTAGTTCTATCTCCAGTGTACACACTAACTATGATATCTATCAACACAGGATGATCCTTGTATCTCATTAGCAATTCAATCATCTTCCCTCTATTTACAGAGTCAAATGCTTTACTGAAGTCTATGGAAACAAGAACCAATGATTTTCTATTTGTAAAGCTATGTTCAAACAATATTGTAGAATCAAAATATTTTTTCTATTCTGTCTTCTGGTGTAAAACCTGATTGAGTCTCCCTCAATTCATTATTACTTTTTATGCTTTTCTATTTTATCCCTTATTATACGGTACTCATAAAGATTTTATATGAATAATTTGTTAGTGCTATTGGTTGCAGATCTTTAGCAGTAGGCTTCTTTCTTCAGTATCATTTTTGTTTCCAATACTCTCCATTCATCTGGTATTTGCCCACTCATTATTATAGCATAACACTTTTAACTTCCCTATGCCCACTTTACTACCCACCAATACCTTATACAATTCTGGTTTGAATTTATCAGGTCCTGCTGATTTCTTATTTTACACTCTCTTTAGGCAATTTATTATTATTTCTTCTCCAATATCTGGGTTTATCATTGGCATAATTTCTTCCGAAACTCTATATGCCATACCTAAATGTTCTCTCAGGATTTGGGGAGCCTTCCTTTCATAACTAATTTTTATTGAGTCATCACATTCCTCTATATTTACTATCTTGGAAGGCCATGTCCGTATGTTCTTTTAGTTCTTTCCTTGTTCTTATGTTTTCTACCATATTTTACAGAATGGACTAATGTATTTTTCCAGGTATTCCTTTCTATCCTCTTCATTCCAGATTTCTTTTATATTATTATATTGCTTTTGGTAAACACCTCTCCAAAAATCTGTAAGTGCAATCCCCCACTTCCTTATTATCCAATTTGATGCCATCATCATAATACAGCACCATGGCCCTTGATGAGCTTATTTCTTTTTTCATCAACTTATGAATATAATCCCAGTCCCAGATCTTTCTATTGCCCTCCTTACCTTCTAATATCTCCTTTGTTATTTTCTTCATGTTTTCTTCTCTTCTTTTATCATAATCTAGACTTTTTTCTTTTGATTTATATATTGTCTATTTAGCCTTTCCTTTTCAAGCACATTTTCTACATTTCTTTTTTCTCTATCTTTTTTCTATTCTTTATTCCTTATCTTATATTGTCTGTAATCCATATCTCGCATAAGCTTTCCTTAAATGCTTATCTACTGATGCAAAAAAACTTCACTTTTTTACGTGAAGGTCAAAATATGAGAATAAAAACCCACTCTAATAGACAGAGTTTATTTCCACGACAGTTTCGACGCCCACTGGCATCCTCCTCGGGTGGATACAGAAACACAAATGAAACAAAACAAGAGGGAAAAACAGTTCAGGGATCGACCGTTAAGAAATTCGCACCTAGGTTGGATTCCATTCTCTCGAGACAGGAGGGGCATTTTCATTAAGTACATTCGCACAAATTTTAAAACTATCTTCCTGTTCTAAACATACAGATTCTATTATTTTTACATAATTATTACATTTAATATTGCATAATTATTAATTACAGAAATTATAAATTTATTATTACATTGGTTATTACATTGTTGTTTATTATACAGAAATTATAAACCGAAAAACGAATGAAAAAAGGCGATTAGGAAATAATCCAGAGACCATTGAGAAATTCGCACCTAGGTTAGATATCGTTCTCCCGAAACCAGAAGGGCATTTTATTACAGGGTCAGCTTATAACTACATTTCCACAAATTAAAAATATCTTCTTGTTCTATACATACAGATCCTAATGTTTTGACATAATTACTGCATATATTTATTTCCACATTAATTACTTCCATTATTACATTTACTAAAAGTGAGTAAGGAAACATTCCAATCCAGAGACATTTAAGAAATTCACACTTAGGTTCGAACACGTTCCCACGACTCCGTAAGGGATTTATTGACCAAGAATCTCATTAAAGGGTCTAACTTATAAGTACCTTCGCACAAATTAAAATTATCTACTTTTTCTATACACACAGATTCTATTATTTTTCTTTTGACATAATTATTACCTTTTCTAGATGTTTTGGTCATTAACGAAAGCGGAAAGCCCAATTTCACGGTCTATAGAAAACCTACTCATTGTAATTCGTACATTCATTATTTTTCATATCATGATGAAGGGGTTAAAAGCTCAATTATTTCTTCCATGTTTCTAAGAGCACTCAGGATTTGTAGCCCACATTTGCTGGATCCGGAAAATTCAAAGATTTGGAACATTTTTAAGGATTTAAAATATCCTGAGTGGTTTATCGGAAAGGCGTATTTTAAAGCCAGAAAATCTTTTTATGCCCCTCGGGAACCTTCAGTTAACCAAAAACAATATGTGAGTTTGCCTTACATTGCCGGCTTAGAAAGAGTAAAACCGTTGACGAAAGAATTTAAGTTTGCTTTGGCGTTCAAATATTCGTCTACCGTGAAAAGTAAATTGGTTAGGAATAACGTTGCAAAAGAGGAACAAGCCTGTGTCTACAGCATTCCCTGTAAAAGTTGTGATTTAGTATACGTGGGTGAAACTGGAAGAAATATTGAAACCCGTATCAAAGAACACAAATATGCCTTCAGAAGTTGTAATACTAATAATGCCATTTTTTATCACGCTAGCCAAAATAATCATGCTATAGATTGGGAATCAAGTAAGGTACTTTATAAATGTAATAATTATGTCAAAAGAAAAATAATAGAATCTGTGTGTATAGAAAAAGTAGATAATTTTAATTTGTGCGAAGGTACTTATAAGTTAGACCCTTTAATGAGATTCTTGGTCAATAAATCCCTTACGGAGTCGTGGGAACGTGTTCGAACCTAAGTGTGAATTTCTTAAATGTCTCTGGATTGGAATGTTTCCTTACTCGCTTTTAGTAAATGTAATAATGGAAGTAATTAATGTGGAAATAAATATATGCAGTAATTATGTCAAAACATTAGGATCTGTATATATAGAACAAGAAGATATTTTTAATTTGTGGAAATGTAGTTATAAGCTGACCCTGTAATAAAATGCCTTTCTGGTTTCGGGAGAACGATATCTAACCTAGGTGCGAATTTCTCAATGGTCTCTGGATTATTTCCTAATCGCCTTTTTTCATTCGTTTTTCGGTTTATAATTTCTGTATAATAAACAACAATGTAATAACCAATGTAATAATAAATTTATAATTTCTGTAATTAATAATTATGCAATATTAAATGTAATAAATTTAATTATAAATGTAATAATTATGTAAAAATAATAGAATCTGTATGTTTAGAACAGGAAGATAGTTTTAAAATTTGTGCGAATGTACTTAATGAAAATGCCCCTCCTGTCTCGAGAGAATGGAATCCAACCTAGGTGCGAATTTCTTAACGGTCGATCCCTGAACTGTTTTTCCTCTTGTTTTGTTTCATTTGTGTTTCTGTATCCACCCGAGGAGGATGCCAGTGGGCGTCGAAACTGTCGTGGAAATAAACTCTGTCTATTAGAGTGGGTTTTTATTCTCATGCTTATCTACTGATTCTTTTATTATTTGATTTAGTTTTTCAATATTAATCATGCTATCATCACTATATACTTTCAATTCTTTTGCATTATCCTCCCAACACTAATTTTTGTATATAATATTGGTTTGGTTTTGGTTATGGTACTTTATTTTCCTTCCATTATAAAAAAAATTAGTGTTGGGATTAGGTTGTTAGGCTAGGTTAGGTTAGGTTAGGTTAGGTTGTTAGGTTAAAAATAGCCCGCCACAGGCATTAGCCATAGTTAGCCAGCTTCAAGTTAGGTTAGGTTAAGAATATTTATTCATATAACTAATGATGTAATTTCAGAATATTTCGTACTTTATTTTGCTTCCATTATAAAAAAAAAAATTAGTGTTGGGAGAATAATGCAAAAGTACCATACTTTCTCCTCTAGACACTTTTTATACATCTCTAGTGATGCTATATCTATTTTATAGCAAGTCGTAAACTTTTTAATTTCCTTATCAAATCTATTCATTTTATTACATCTCGCCTTTAACTTAATAATTAAATTATGATCTGAAATATCTATAATTTCCTGTTTCTCATCTATTTCCATGGCGATATAGGGTACACCTCATATAAGTTTCTATTAACTAGTACATAGTCTACACCACCATGTTGGTTTCCTCTATTCCAAGTATATTTACCTTCATAATTTGTATCATTTAACAATATCAAATTATAGTTTTCCATCCAGTCGATAATCATTTTCCCATTGTGATCCAAATCCTGCTCTCCTATAAATCCTACATGACAAATGAAATCTTCCAATATCATCAACATTTCTTCTTTGTCTAATATTTTCTCTACCTCCCTGGAATCATTGGTAATTGTATACAATATCCCTCACATGCTGTTTGTGTGGTTTCAACTTTGAGAATTTGATTCGTCATGTGCCCTAGATGAAGACTAAAAAAGTACATAACTTAACATGTTATTACATTATCATTTGTATAATTTAGGTCTCAGGGGTATGGGGGCAAAATCACGCATCACAAATTGATTGGTATAGGGTTCACTTTATGATGTGTGATCTTTACAAGGGGGTACCCCCGAGACCTAAATCATACAAATGATAATGTAATAACACGTTAAGTTGTGCACTTTAGTCAAAAATACATTTTTCTAAGTTAGGTTAGGTTGGTTTCTGAAAATAAATAAAGTAATTACATGCTATAAATAAAGGTTTTACATCGATTGTGAAGTCAATTTCATAAAATTGAGGTGAGGGGGATGTTGTATACAATTACCAAATCATTTTTTAATTTACCATATTGGTTTGGGATTTAATTTACCATATTAAAATAGTTTACCTTTTAATTAACTTACTTCGTGGATAGTGTATTTATTGATCCTGTTATTACCATCATTACTGCTATGCCCATCTGAAATGCTGTCCATGATGAATCTGTTGATATGGTATCTCTAGAACTCATAATTAGGGCGATTTTATTGAAGGCACGTTTAACTTAGCCTAGGGTGTAAACTAATTTCCGCGAACTTAACTCCTTGACTTGGGAAAGTCCAGCCTAGGCCTAACTAGACTGATTTAATTTAATAAAGTATTAAGCAGGATGGGACGTGATCCTATCACATGAAACCAGGTCCCTGGATTTAAAAGTCACTAGGCCTTGAACTATCAGGAATAGATTTAAAATACAGCAAGGCTAGCGAAGGTTAAAGGCATACATTGGGTATGGGGGTCAAACTTAAGACTTCGTTGTGATAAAATTATCCTATCACGAATAAAAACCACTGTTCGTTATTAAACTTTCATTAAAATTATCACACGAATCTGTTTTAATAATAATTAACAGTGAACTTTAAACAATCCCTTAAAAACTTCGAAAATATTTAAAAGAAAATTGAACTCCCAAAACAGCAGTTAACCTATTTAATACGACCACAACCCCGTGTAAACCACACGATTATGATGTAATATGAGAATAAAGTGAAACGACAGCGAACATTCACCGAAAAGTGATGACATTACTATAAACAAACAAAGGATCAGATCAGCTGACTAAACATTGGCTAAATATTTGTGAAGCTGCGGAAGTACAGGTGATAATTTTAAGAAATATCAAGGCAAATAAAGCTTCAGAAATAAGAATAAAAAACACATTTTATAAAGAAACAAAATTAAAAAATCACAAATAAACAAAGTTTACTGACTTAAAATGTAAAAACGACTGGCTATATGAAAACTGTAATATATATATATATATATATTATATATATATATATGGGCTATGTCGTGGCCAATGTCGTAACACCGCTTCCCAGAGATCAGCGAAGTTAAGCGACATTGGGTCTGGGTAGTAGTTGGATGGGAAACCGTCCTCCGCTCCCAGATTATGTAGCGACCCGTGGTTCGGATCCCACGTGAAGCTGTAGGTCCCCTCCGTCATATGACCTTATATGTTGCGAAGGAAGTTAAACAACCCCAATTTAAAAAAAAATATATATATATATATAAATTAAGTCCTGACCACTTTTTCAGACCTCGTTCATTGATCAGATGAGTAATACATTCTTCTGTTAATCATTTCATCCGAAGTCAATAGAAAAAAGATAAAAGGTATTATATAGATAAGCCTAATACCATCGTTGATAAGATAAAAATGAGAGTTTAAATCTGAAGATCTTGCGGGCAGGGCTGCCATTACTAGGTTTTTCCACCCAGATCTGGGGTTTTCAACACTTTCCTGGGTTTCTTGGTTTTAATTTTAAAAATTTCATGGAATCTGGGTTTTTTTAGGCTTAAAGTAAGGCAGACAAATAAAATGTACCGAATTTTACCACTCTAAGTAAAATATAATGCAACAACGCTTTGTTTGGTAATATCATAAAGCGTTTTTTGAAATACGATGAGAGTAAAGCTGCATGTTTGTGAGGAGGATGTCAGTTGTGCAAAACTGGCAAAATTCTCGACTCCAGGTTACTATCTGGTATTATTAATAACGAAATCTGAGCAAATTTGGTAATGAAAAAGCAATTTGTATTTAAAAATTTATTTGGTATTCTGGTAATGAAATGAGCTAAATTTGGTAATGCATAAATAAGAATGTGAGAAAAATTGAGTTCCATTAAACATTGCATTCCATAAACATGTTAGAAACATGTTACAACAAATCACTGCTTAAACGTTTCGATCAGTTTTACTAATTATTCAGTTCTGAGTATTTATACATACTGATAAAAATTTGTTAAAACGATACTGATGTTTAAAGCAAATTGCAGTTATAAATTTACTGTTTAACTGACTTTGGAGCTTACTCTGAATAATTGTAGACAAATCGAACGAACATGTTACGAACATGTTGCAGTTTATTATTTGGCAGCATTAGTCATGGGTGGGCATTATAATGCCTGCATTGCGCGTGCGTGCAATTTTCGCTTGATTTATATTTTGTGTCATAGTAAATTCCATTGAAATTTGAATGAATATATATACCTGTAGCGTATCGACAAGAAATAGACCAACAAATCGACAGACATACTTTCTTTCCACGCTACCATAAAACAGTTTGGAACACACGTGGGCAAGAGTCAAACAATGGAGCGTCTATTTTTCCCCAATGGGAGCGAAGAAAACCGTTAACAACTAAAAGACGCGTGGACAAAGCGTCTTAAGAATGAAGTCTACGTCACAGGCCTACGGTATAAAAGGAGTTTCCATTTTATACTCACTCTCACTCACTCTCACTCACACTTGGACGCACGTCATCACGTGAGCAGCGCGTCCACCAACCGTTTTCCGGCCCCCTGGCCGAGGGGCCGTGGCCGCTACTTTCTTCAGGGCCTACAATTTGTCTTCACGTAAGATCTAAAGACCACCTGCAGAAGCAATCCAACGAGGCCCAACCGGAACCACTTCGGGCCTGCGGTTTTCCAGGTCGGCCTTCAAGTTTCTCTACATTCCTCGAGATATATTCAGCATCCCAGGCCGACAGCCTGCACCTCGAGAAGTAACATCACCTCAGGCCTCCACGAAGCCTACATCCATCATCTCAAGAGGCTTAACGAACAACGACAGCTCGAATCTGCGTAATAGGTTCTGTCTTCAGCCCGTCTTCAAGTTTTTACATCGCCCTAAGCTAAGTACATCATATTCGTAAGTACTCTTGAAGCCTACCTTAGCCTACCGCCGAACGGTAGGCTATACTCCCAAAGTGTGTAATCACGCGTCCATTGACTCCCGTTAATAACGCAGTAGGCCTATCATCCAATTCAAGTGTCAATTCAATACCGTTTATTCCGCGTACCATCCGTCATTATGTTCAAGTCATATAAATGTGTGTTTAAATAAATGTTCTCTTGACGTAATCACTTAACATCACATAATGTCCTTTATATAAATGATACTGTGCAAGCATTTCAATCCATTATTATTAGGCCACATCAATTATTCTATGTGCATCCATGCAATCATTTAGCCTACTTAATCAGTGTCATGTTTTCCATTCAATGTACCAAACGCACGTGCATTCTTTATATCATTAACTAGGCTTATTCAATGTTCTATGTTGCATGCCATTTACATACCATCGATGAGTATTACATTATTTATTACGTGTCAATTAAGCTATTAACATTTCATCTTATTAGCTAAGCCTATGCCATAAGCATAACGTAAAACTACCAATTAATTACTGTCAATTCTTTGTTATATCACAGTGAATAAAATAACGGATTTATTTTCATAATAAACTACAAAAGTAAGGTGTCTTTCATAACCTTAATATTAATTTGCTTTGGCCGTAAACCAAAGCTGGTGACCTCGCTGCCATTTCGGTCACTTCCAATAGTATGGTGGACCTAATCAAATAGCCATTCATTCCAATCGGTGATACTGTATAACAATATAAATTATTAACCCAGCCTATCATTATAAAGCAATCAGTCATTGCCTAAATCAATCGTTGCATACAATTAAATCATTATCACCTTAAACGGCTAAAACTAGCTCCACTATATACCTAAATACAATTTGGCAATAAATTGCTTCATTTGGTACTAAATTACAAAAAAATTGGTATTGGTGCTCCAGTATTGGTGATCTGGGTTTTTTGAGGATCATCTAGGTTTTTTAGTGTACGATCTGATCATCTGAGTTTTCTTTCATTAAGTCAGTGGCAGCCATGCTTGCGGGGTATTCAACGGTTCCACGAAAATGTATATAGTATACACTTAAATCGTTGGTTAACACCGTTACATAATTATGTACTATACTGACAATGCTGATTTTTGAAGTACAGTAATAGTTGGATGGGTGACTGTTTTCGCTCTTCAAATGATTCTATGCACGTAAAGCCCATATCACATGGCCGTTTGTTGCTGTTTTTCACTCGTAAATCGTAACCCACTTAAAACCGATTAGTGCCTTTTACTCATTAATCGGCAACAATCAGGGTTTGAAAATGTATGGAATCTATTAAATCACTATTAAGCAGGATTGGAAAAATTACATTTGGGGGGGGGGGGGATAATTACAATTACAGTTAGAATTACTTTTTAGAAATGTTGAATTACAATTATAATTATCATACAATTACTTCGGCTCCGATAGTCATAATTATAATGACTATTACAATGACATCATCTATCAAACTAGTTAAATAGGCAAGATCCTGTTCGCCAATTGGAAATCAACATCATGGTTTTTCCATGGATGTAATTGTGTATTTATTGGGTAGTGTACATTATTAAAAAAAAAAAAAAGGGAAAAGAGGAAACGAGGATCAGTGGATCACGACTCAATATATTTTAATTTCAGACAAGTTGTTGCAATTTCATTTACAAAGAGGAAACTTTGATTTAAGATATAATCCTACATTATGCAGTATTACATAATTTTTTATATTCTTCATTTGCATATTTAAATAGGAATAATTTTGTCAAAAACACTTCCTGATTACATTTGATAAGGGAAAAGATGGTATCGGAGAAGTATGTTAAGCTGATCAAGGGGATGTACAGGGGAGTAACAACTAAGGTGAGGAGTAGCGTGGGTGTGTCAGAGACCTTTGGGGTGGAAGTTGGTCTGCACCAAGGATCAGCTTTGAGCCCCTTCCTTTTCAATGTGGTATTCGATGTGTTGACGGACAGGATTAGAGGGGAGGCGCCGTGGTGCATGATGTATGCAGACGATGTTGTGTTGAGTGGGGAGACGAAAGAGGAGGTGGAGCAGCAGTTGGAAAATTGGAGAGAGGCGTTGGAAAGTAGGGGGATGAGAATTAGCCGAAAGAAGACCGAATATATGAGATGTGATGTGCAGCAGGACCGAGGAGGGGAAGTGACATTGAGTGGAGAGCGTGTTAAGACGATGGAGTATTTTAAATACTTGGGGTCAACAGTGGATGCAGAGGGGGGAGCAGAGAGAGAGATAAACTGTAGAATACAGTCGGGGTGGAAGAACTGGAGAGACGTATCACGGGTGCTCTGTGATAAGAGGGTCCCAGTGAAACTGAAGGGAAAGGTATTCAAAACAGTGGTGAGGCCGGCAATGTTGTATGGAATGGAGACTGTGCCAATGAAGAAGAGCAATGAAAGAAAAATCGATGTGGCTGAAATGAAGATGTTGAGATGGATGTGTGGAGTGACGAGGAGGGATAGGGTCAGAAATGAGCATATAAGAGGAACAGTGAAGGTGGCGGAAGCATCTAAGAAGGTGCAGGAGGCCAGGCTGAGGTGGTATGGACACGTCAGGAGAAGAGAGGAGGAGTATGTGGGGCGCAGAGTGCTGGAGATGGAGTTGCCGGGACGGAGAAGAAGAGGAAGACCAAAGACGAGATGGAGGGACTGTGTGGTGGCGGACATCAGGGAGGAGGACTTGGAGGAGGACGTGGTATACGACAGAGGAGAGTGGAGAAGACGAACCAAAAACAGCGACCCCATGTAAAGATGGGATAATAAGCTGCGGAAGAAGAAGAAGAAGAAGAAGAAGAAGAAGGAGACTTTTGAATGTTTCTACGCCAACACTTCCTCGTTGTGCACAAAAGTTTCTCGTGATTCAGAACACCCTTTCGGATCTTTCAACTTTCAACTTGTTAAACCTCGTTGTCCTCTAACTGCCACGGGGACACGGCCTTGAATTGCAAATGGCGATTGGTGATTGGTCTGAGACTCTTGAGTGACTGAGTCGCTCGAACGCTTTAGTGTTGCTGATCAGTTTTTCAATTTAACTGAATTCATTTGAATAAATAGCTAGACTTATAAATCACCCGATATAAGGGTCTTTTCAGTTTTATGAACTAAAAATTCCAAGACTGCTATTAAGCGACAAGATTTTGAAATTTTTCAAGCTCTGATTGTTGCCGATTCAAGCTCTGATTGTCGCCGATTGTTGCTGGCTAACGTCACCTGATCGACGTATTCAATCGACAAGTTACTGTGGATTAGATTAAGTTAACAATCTAATTAAGCCTAACCTATGCTAAGTTTTTAGAGTATCGATAGAATGTCCTGGCGACCAAATAGGTCCGATATACTGAATACTGTATAAGTGTATATTGTCATTTAACGGTTTCTTATTTAGAAATTCGGACTGACTTCACGGTACAATTGGTTAAAAGCGTCTTCGCGTCAAACTATGTTTCTCATTGATAAATATTGGTAGGAAACATGGAGTCTGACAACAGGATTTTTTGAACGGACTATACATATACTTGACAAAAAATATTAACAGTAAAACAGTAACTTCTTCGTAAATCTCTTTCGGTGGTGAGAGAAGAGAATGTGTTGACTAATAATAATAATAATATTATTATTATTAATGCTACGACTAATAATAATTCATTGCAACATCTTTAATGAAAGTAAATAAATGATCAAGAAAAATTACTTGTACAATTATTTTCAAAGTGAGAATATGATTAAGTCAACATAAAATAATAAATATTACTGTACACACAGCGTGTTTAATCTCTTTGTCCAGTTTGTTTACTTAGACACAGATACAGTAATTTGCGTTATTTACACAATTTATTCACTTACTCATTTGCTTACGAAAAGTGGCATATGATATCGTATCATCATGACAAAGATTTTGCCCTGTAAAGGTTGTACCTGACGATTACCTGAGGATACTGAAGCTATATACAAGGTTTGTTCAAAACGTATCCGGACGGGGTATTTATTTTTAGAATAAGGTCATGCGTGGAGTTGTGACTGTGCTTAACATGTGTCTGCATGTCGAGTTAAGTTGAATGATAGGGGGTGCACTTCAGTATGTAACATCCGTTCACTGTGGTGAGCCGACAAAGTTAAACGTGTTTTGTTTCGCAGCGATTTCTTACGGTGTTGGAAAGTACCGAGCAACGTGTTGAAGGTGAGGATGTTGTGCACCATGAATATGCTCCACAGGCACAAACAATCAACAAGGAATTTTACATTGAAGTTTTGAGACGTCTACGTGAAGCAGTTCGAAGGAAACAGCGCACAGAAGTGGGAGTCCGGAGACTGGATGCTTCATCATGATAACGTGCCATCTCACTCGTTGCAATTTGCACAGCAATTTTTGGTCAAAAACGCTACTCCCTAAGTACAACAACTTCCATATTCGCCGGATTTGGCTCCATGTTACTTTTCTTTTTTTTGTTTCTGAAGCAGCCCAAACAAACCCTGAAAGGTCACCGATTTGATGATGTTGAGACCATTGAAAGAAATTCGACAGAGCAGCTTTTGGCCATTCCGCAAGTGCTTTTGAAAAATGTTTTCAACAGTGGCAGGATCATTGGGCAAAGTGTGTGGCTTCAAAAAGAGCGTAATTTGAGGGAGATTAAGCCCCAAACTCTGTAAGTACCATATTCTGTCTATAATCGCGTCAGTCAGGATACCTTTTGAACAAATCTAATATATATATTAGGGTGCTTTTTAGCTATATAGCTAAAATTTCGAATTTTTAATTTCTATGACGCTTTTCCATTAAAATGTTCCTTTTGCAAATAAAGTTCTATTCACTGAATTTGAAAGTCATTATTCATTAAACAATTTTTACTGGTCACGGTGACGTCATAAAGTTCACGCCCACGAAACGTGATTGACCTCTCTGAGAGTTATAGTTGATGCTTGTTTTTCAGTTGGGTTCTAGCAGGTTTACATCGGACATTTATCTCGAGCTCTCTTGCGACTCTTTTTAAAGAAATGCAAACACGGAAGAAAACAGAAATATATCTGGTGGGTCCAACCAATGCAAGTATAGGAGGAATGAAACTACCATCTTTACGACAAGCACTTGCGCTATTTTTCCACCATCATAAAGTGAGAAAGAAGAAGACAATTAGAGAGACCGCCAAATATGCAGTAAGAGTTGTACGTCGTTTCTGGGAAGAGGCAAGAATTCCTACGGGTAAAGAGAGAAACATCATCACGAAGGTAGAGAGCATTTTTCAAATATGGAAAGCTCTCAGAAAAAGTTCAAAACACTGTTCACAGAAACAAATTCAAAAAGAAGAATTTTTAATAGATTTAGATAAATTATTTGATATTGCACATACCAATGCACAGAACATCATAAAAATCGCATAAGATAGAGAATTTCTAATACTCAACGAGACGGAAGAAGAGGTTATATGAAAAAAAGAGGTTAAAATTGCATCAATATCTACAGCTGGATCATTTAGAGGTACTACAACTACATTGTCTACCCAAAAGCGGTCTCGCGGAAGTATAAACATCATAACATTAGAGGGTGCTACAGCTTTAGACAGAAGCAACATCAGTGATCGTCAAGCAACGTTTGTCCTTACCGTAGTAGCTTCGAGTATGAAACAAGACGTTGAAAAATTAATTATAAATCCATCTTCAATTAGACGAGCAAGAATGACAGCAAGAAATGTTGTTGCAACAAAACTGAAAGAATCATTTGTATCTAGCTTGCCAAATGATGAGGAGCTTGTGGTCCATTGGGATAGTAAAATTTTGCCTGAAAATAACTGGTAAAGGAAGCGTCAATCTTTTACCTATGCTTGTCACGGGAACCACTAATCACCGAGAAACTACTATCTGTACCAAAAATATCAAATGGATCTGGAAGAAACCAAACAAATGTAGTTGTAAAAGCTCTAGAAGACGGGATTAAAGGAAAATGTAGTTGGCATGAGGTTTGACACAACAGCTAGCAATACGGGCTCTCGTGCAGGAACATGTCCATTAATTGAACAATCTGTGAGTAGAAAATTATTCCATTTGGCTTGTAGACACCATATCATGGAAATTCTGCTTGGCGACGTCTTTAAAGTTTGCTTTGGCATCATCATCAGGTCCTAACATACATTTTTCAAACGTTTTAAGGATAACTGGCCATCTATTAATTGTAGTAACTTCCACAGTGCTTTTTCAGACGAAGAGGTAGCTTTTCTTCTTCGTCAATGTGATGATCTTAAACAACAGACGGTAACTTCTGCTCATGAAACCCTTAAAATTCAACAAGCAAGAGATGATTATCGGGAACTACAAGAATTGGTTCTTATATATTTTGGTCAAATTGCAGAACGAGGAATTCACATATATGACCCTGGTAAAATGCACCAAGCCAGATGGATATCAAAAACCATTTACAGTTTAAAAATGTGGCTTTTCAGAGATCAGTCTCCATTAACAAAAACAGAAATAAAAGGTTTTCAGGAATTTTCTGTTTGTTGCTCTCATTTACTCTAAAGCATGGGCTACTGCTCCTTTCGCTACAGAAGTTCCAGTAAATTATCTCGGTCTCCTGAAAGATCTCGAAAAATATAAGATAATAAATTCAGAAGTCTCAATTTCTTCAAAAGCAGCTCTTTTCCGACATCTATGGTACCTCTCGGAATCTCTGCTGCATCTAGCTTTGTTTAACAATCAGGTATCTTCTGTAGAAAGAGCTGAAATCGTTCAAGTGATGGAGCCTCAGAAATCTAATGAAGAACTAGGAATACCTTTAGTTAAAGCTGCTCTAGATGCTACAAGCGATATTCATAAGCTTCAATTAAAATATTTCGCCACAAAGAAGTCAGTGAGGGTCTTCAAAATACATGGTCTTCCTTTTTCATTCCTCTTGCAAAATCCTGAGTCCTGGGAATATAATGTTGAATTCAAAGAAGTTCAAAAGGTTGCTAAACGCTTAAATGTGGTGAACGAAACACTGACAAAAAGTGAAGATCAGAAACAGTATCTATTACAATTTACAAATTGTTCGTGATCACCGCACTCGTTATCCAAAGGCAAAAAAATCTGTTATGTTAAGCCAGTAAAAGACGTCAAACCAAAACATCAACGCGCTGGTGGCCAAACTTCCTCAAATCTCCGTGCAGCGGGCTGTCTACGGTTGGCCAGACTGGCAGTCGACGGCCTGTTGCGTGGCACGGTCAGAGTGCCGATCGGCTCCCGGGGCCGGACCTATTCTCAGCGTGCTATTTTTTCAATTACAGGGAGCAATTGCGTGCTCCCCGAACTACGCTTACTCTGTGGCGACATTAAGACTAATCCAGGCCCCACTGCAACTTACACATGTCACCATACACAAAGACATAGACACAATAGCACCATGAGACACATACAGAAGTATAATATTAACATATTACAGTACAACGTAGATGGCCTCACAAACAAAATCATGCAGCTTAGGGAATTCGTACACAAACAAAACATTCACATAGCACTTATACAAGAAACAAAACTAAAACGCACACACAAAACACCCACCATCCCTGACTTCACGGCGATCCGTCAAGATCATACTGGGGGTAACGGGGGTGGACTCATCACTTACGTAAAAGCATTAGCTACACTGATGCTACCCAAAACATTACAAACACAATCCAAGCAGATAACACGATAGAAATACAGGCAGTTAACATTAAAACACGCGCAAAACACAACACCACACTAATCAACATTTACATCCCACCAGATAGTTCACCTCAGGTGCCAGCCAATTACAATCCACAGTTACACAATCTTGCCTCTCTCACTAATGTCATCTTAGGAGGAGACTTCAACGCCAAAGACACTAGTTGGTACCTGCACAACCAAAACAACACCAGAGGCGCCAACATAGCCACACAACTAAACAGCCTCTTCATTTTTAACAATACAGAAGAACATACACACATACCACATCAAGCAGGATACTCAAACTCCTCCCCAGACAACGTTCTGTTCCCCTCACTAGCAACACATACACAATGGAGAACAGAAAAACAACTGTCATCAGACCACCTGCCCATCATCATTACAACACATTCTACACTCTGCCCCAACAGCCTTAGGCACACTTACAGAAATTACAAGAAAGCTGATTGGGAACAGTTCAAAACACAGACTGAGGAACAATTCACCACATTAAACAGCACACCCATCATAAACATCAATACAACACTCAAGACATTTAATCAGATTATCAATAATGCAAACAAATACATACCCAAGGGCAACATTAGGAAATACAACCCAAATTACACTAGAGAAATAGCCCACCTCATAAGGCAACGTAACAACCTCAACTATAACACACAAACACCACACACAGAAGCCATAAAACAGCAGATACAACAGCTCAACACAGAAATAAACAACAAACTCAAAGAAAAACAAACAGAAACATTCAGGGAATTCATAACACTAAACCACTCCCCAGATACATCCAGGCTATACAAGACTATAAACAGCATTAACCACTCTAACAGCGGCATTCACACCTCACACGCGGCTATCTGTCGCAGCCAAAATAATATCCCAACATACACACAACAAGCTAACATTCTAGTTAATCACTACGCAAAGATAAGTCACTTAAACAGAGACAACAACCAGAAACACGCAGACAGACAAACAGCCAGACACAAGAAAACCTACAGACTCGACACGACCATTACACCCTTCAATACAGACCAGACCACCAAGATCATCAAAAACATTAAGAATTCGAAGGCTACTGGACCAGACAACATATCTAACATACACCTTAAACGCTTGGGCCCACAAGGAATACTAGCTCTCACAAATATCAGCACATATTCATACCAACACTGTATTATTCCTGACATATGGAAACAAGGTAAAATTATTACACTACTCAAACCAAACAAAAATCCAACAGAACCAGCTTCCTATAGACCCATTACTTTACTATGCCCACCTTCCAAAGTAACAGAAAGACTAATCTTACAGATCACCAACCCACACATTCCACTATCGCCTACTCAACATGGATTCAGACCTCACCACTCAACCACGACATTACTCACTAACCTCACGCAGCACATCATGGATGGCATCAACTCCAGACGACCAGTTCAACGTACACTATTAGCAACAATAGACATTAGTAAAGCATTTGATGCTATCCCACGCTTCCCTCTCATAAACAAAATACTCAACACAAACATGCACAATAACACCAAAAGGTGGCTGAGCAACTATCTCTCAGGAAGATACTCACATGTCACATTTAATGGCAAGTCATCCAAAAACAAGCTTTTTCCGAACGGGGTCCCTCAAGGCTCTGTTCTCACCAACACTCTTCAACTTATACATGCATGACATTCCAACACCCATAGATAACAAGCTTACCTTATCATCATATGCAGATGATATCACTCTAACATCCACCCACAACAACATCGACACCGCTACAAATAACCTACAAACATACATAAACAGTATACAAGACTGGCTCACACACAATAGACTCAAAGTAGCGCCCACAAAATCAACCATCACCTTGCTTACAAGCAACACAAAAGAACACAGGTAATTCCACAGCTTACACTAAACAACATCAACATTCCACACACTCACTGAACCAAAATACTTGGTGTCACATACAACACATCATTATCTTTTGCAAACCACATTCAGGACATTAAAAACAAATGTACGTCAAGACTTAACACGCTTAGGGTACTAACAGGCACAAACTTTGGACACCAGCAGGAAACAACATCACTCATATACAAACAATATATTCGCTCAGTTATGGACTATGCTAGCCCATGCTGGGCACCCATTATCTCACACACACACATAAACACCTTACAAACAATACAAAACAACGCACTTCGTATCATTACAGGATGCACTCAAACAACACCAATAGAACACCTGCACACAGAAACAAAAATACTGAAAGTTAGGGAACATTTAGACATGAGAGGAACACAATTCATGGCAGCAGCGACAACTAACCCACAACACCCTTGCCACTACATGTACAATCATGCACCAACACCTCGCACCATTAAGGTAACACCAGAGAGACATTATAACGAAATACTCCATTCCATACCACGCCCCACAGACATCACACAGTACAGAAAACACATACACACACACCTAACCCACAAAGCACTGACACGACTCGGTCCGAATACGGTCCTAGGTGCGAAGCCGCCACCCATTAACAGGTCAGAGATCAGCCTGAGCAGATCGGATCGAGTTAACTTAGCACGATTCCGATGTGGACATCACCCCAACTTACGGACATATAAACACAGACTAGACAACTCCATAGACGACACCTGCCACCTGTGCCAGGACACACCACAAACAATTGAACACATTATGACAGACTGTACCGCTTTAGCACAACAACGAACACAACACAACACCACTAGTGCGCTGAACCTCTGGTCCACTCCGGAGAGGGCGATCGGTTACCTGCGTGCCGCCAGCTTGCTCGATCAGGGTGGGCTGATCGGCTGAACAACAACAACCCCTAAATAATTAATCATCCGATTGTTACAAAATTTCAGAGAAACTGCTTTTTCTATAAATGAAACAAAATAATGAAGAAGCTCTGATAAATTTTCAACTTTTGATGTTAAGATATATACCATATGTCCCACAAAAAAGTACACCCAACTTTAGATTGTACTAACTCCTCCAAAAATTGAGTTATTTTGGATCTGTTTGTTTGATTTAATATAGCAAATTATTCTTTGTTAACGTTCAAATTTATTCATGTTTAAACGATTTAGTGTTTAAGCATCTGCTTTTAACTGAAGGGTACAACAAAATGGATTTCGCAAAATTGGTCAGTGAAAAAATAATGTGTGTGCTATCGATGTAATGAAAAGACAAATACATAATAATAGATACTTTAACATAATTTTAATAAGATACAAAGCAGATTTTTCTTTATTCTTTATTGCAAAAGTTATGCTTAGTTTCGTTTTATTTCAACATGACCGCCATTCCTATCGATACAAATCTGGAGACGAGCTCTCATCTTCCCCATCACTCTTTTGATAAGATCTGGATTGTCTTTCAACAAGTTGATTTCAGCTGTGATGCGAGTCCTCAAATCATCTAAATTGATAGGTTGTGATGCAAATACTCTATTTTTCAAATGACCCCATAAAAAGTAATCACACGAGGTCATCTCAGGGCTTCTGGGAGGCCATTCAATGTCATGGCCTGTAGCAATTACTCTTTGGTGGAAGACTTCCTGAAAGTGTTCCTTCACAATAACTCTCCTGTGAGCAGGAGCTCCGTCTTGCACCCACCAAATACGATTAAATCAGTTTCCATAAGTAATACGTATTTGTGGAAGGATTTCTCGGTCTATCATTTCTAGGTGAGCTTCACCGTTTAGATTACCATCGTAAAAGACCGGGCCAATTACCGCTCCATTACCGCACAGTCCTACCCAGAGTTATTCTTTTCGTAGATATGATTGTCAGGTGGATGATTTTTTGGTGCATACTGACGGCAGATTTGTCTGTTCACTAGACCATTCATAAAAAAGGCCGCCTCATCTCCAACCACTAATTGTTCCGTGAATCTTTCTGGTTTTTCAAGAAACGACTGGGCAAATCTTAGGCGGCGAGGTAGATCTCCTTCAATGAGTTGATGTCGAATTTCCATTCTGTATGGGTACAAATTCAAATCCTCACGAACTATTCGATGAAATGACATGCGTGAGAGTTCTGTACCATTTCGCCTGGTGGACACTTTTGGATGTCTCTCTAATAAATGCCGAACATGCTGAATGTTCTCGTCTGTTCTTGCAGTCCTCGGATGGCCTGAACGTCCTTTGTTCAAATTGAGGACCGTTCCTTCTTCTTTGTATTTCCGAACATTCTTCAAAATTGTATGTTTAGCTGGAGAAGCTCTATCGGGAAATTGCAGTTCGAAGGTATTCTGAACTTGTTTTAAGCTTTTAGTTTGCAGATAAGTTGTGACCATGATGAGAACGCGCTGCCTTCGTGTAAACTGCATGATAAGGGTTTCAAAGTTATTTATAAATTTAGTAATTCAGATTCTTCATTTATATGTATGACTCGTATCTTAGATACAAAAGTTCGAATTATTTAAAAAAAATATTTGCAATATCCTTCGACGTAAAAAGTAGCACATTGGTTAAAGCAAGAGGAGCTATCTGGCTGGGAGAAATGATCATTCCGCGCAACCCATTTTGCTGTACCCTTCAGTTAAAAGCAGATGCTTAAACACTAAATCGTTTAAACATGAATAAATTTGAACGTTAACAAAGAATAATTTGCTATATTAAATCAAACAAACAGATCCAAAATATCTCAATTTTTGGAGGAGTTAGTACAATCTAAAGTTGAGTGTACTGTTTTCTCTTTCTCGTCTTGCGCGGAATATCTCCTATACAAGCGTCGTTCTTTACGATATATATATATATTATATATATATATATATATATATATATATATATATATATACAGTATATGATGAATAAAACCACGAAGTAAAGGAAACACAGAAAGGTGCTCAAGCGCTTTCGTCTAATGACATCCTCAGGAACACTCAGGATGTCATTAGACGAAAGCGCTTGAGCTCCTTTCTGTGTTTCCTTTACTTCGTGGTTTTCTTCATAAATATTTTTCACGTGTTACTTTTGTGAAATAATTTTCATATATATATAATTATATATATATATATATATATATATATTTATTCTCTTGAGCAAAACGACTAAAATTCCTATTTTAGGAGGTGAGACACAAACAAAATCTTTTCTATTTATCGTTTTATTTTTTATATGCAGAAATTAGGTCAACTTCGATTGTTATCTTACCCTCCTACTTCCTCTTTTCGTCTTTTCATCAACTATTTCATTAATCATTTAATTTCTTTGCTTTTTTCATTCGTTTTACTTGAAAATGACTCGGTTTAAATAACTTTTTTGTTTTGTAGCATGTTATCTTTATAACGTGCTAATACCGTTGACACCATTTATCATATGCAGTGATCCGCCATGATCAGTGCAAGGTAATTTCCACGAGTCAGAAAACTTTTTTCATATCTTTGTACTTATGAGAGGTGCGAAAATTAAATTAGTGGTACTGAAATGGATGGAAACGATAAGAAGACTAACTGTTATATTGTGGTCTCAAAATAGCATTATTTTGGATCATACCAGTGTTCAGGCCTGTATCCAAGATTTATCATGGGGGATGGTGAGTCTCATTCAGCGGAACTCACATAGAGGAGTATATACAGTATAGGAAAAATACATACATATGGAAACCATTCCTATTTTTATTATTTTTGTTTGTTATTTATTACCATATTAATAACTATCTTGTTCACACAAAATAAGTAAATTTGTTGTCAAAGACAAGTGAAATTCTTGGGTGTTCCCTGGCAAAGGTGTCTACTGCCGACTGCACTCTTTTTGTTATAGTGACTGTGGAGCAATGCAAGAGATTTGAGCCTGTCTTCGGTCATGGATGCTCTCAGGAACGTGTGAAGACGGCGTAAACTGCTCGCATTCCGCTTACATTCACACGAGGTGATTGGCAATGTATAGTTGCGCTCATTCTCAGGACCAGTAATGCCACTCATGAAAATAAAAATTTTCAAGATGAGCATTTGATTTCTTTCAAAATCGACAAAAAATTTTCAAGCTATGGCAATAAAACTTTATTTAGCATATACTCGTATATCTAGCATATTATTTAGCATATACTCGTACATCATCTAGCATATATCTCATTTGGACCTGGAGCCTTATTGAGTCCAATACTACAAATGGTTTTCCTTATGTCATCAAAATCAAATGTTATATCTCCCATAATGCAACTTACATTCTGGTCACCCACTTCCTGGTTAAAACATTTTTCTTCTCGAAACACAGACCTAAAGTAATCACTAAAAGCCTTACACATTTAGGCACTATAAAAAATTGTTGTACCATTGAATTTTAAAGAGCCAATCTTTCTTTTGTTTTTCCCACTAATTTTAGTGGGAAAAACAAAAGAAAATATCTGCCTTAGATACGTATAATATGATATATATATATATATATATATATATATATATAATACGTACGTATACGTATAATATTATATATATATATACACACACACACACACACCTTTAGTTAGCTTCCGACAGAATTGTTCATTCTGACGAAGGTCAAGCTTTTCACTCCACCTTAGACCTACAATTTAACGTGGAATCCGAACCACGCCCCACCAGCAACCCAGCGTCTTAACCACTAGGCCACCCAGGGTACCCATTTATCTACCAACCACTTTCTTTATTGTGTGGGAGGAAGAACAGCTGGGTTTTGCTGCGCGCCGGCTGCCGTCACCGTGTCTCGATCCATGGTCCGATGGATTTGTAGTCAACGACGCTAACCTACACCACCGAGGCGCATATATATATATATATATATATATAGAAAGCCCCACGTGCAATACACAAGGTCCTTAACTTTTCCATCCATGAGGCAGCGCGATAATGCTGTGTGTGTGTGAGGCAGAGAGAGAGAGAGAGAGAGATAGGCATAAATAGGACAGAAAGCGAAATGGTTACACTTTTTTAATTTATTTTAAAGAATATGCCTATAATTAGCATTGCACACAATAAGCGAAATTTGCATTGCCAAAATGAAAATTTTCATTGAAAGTTAATGTTTCATTTGTTGTAATTTTTAAACCTAATTAACACTGCATACTTTGAACAAAAACATTTTTACATTTTTAAAAACATTTCACTCAATAAATACAAAGATTATTTCAAATTCAATCCCTATCCTATCGTATCCTACAGAAATTTTGCCTCCTACACTTTTTTGAAACGGCGCCGTAGGCAGTCGCCTATTTCGCCAATTGGAGGAAACGGCCCTGTGCATCAGTCAAATGTATTCAACATTCTCACAAATTGCTACGTATGCATAGGAGGCATATAATGAAAAAGGACCCATATTTCAACTGATCCAACCATATTTAAAAACATAATGAGAACATCTCACTAACTTAGAGACATACAAAACTTAAAGTTCCAACCACTATGTATTGCTTCCGTTGTTATAGACCCTTGTGTTAGAAAATCTAGAAGAGAAAGAGCCATTGTTGTCCCAAGACGATATGATGACTAATATGTACTGACACGTGTGTGTATGCCTTGAAGGAAATGGTCTTGTAATATTATTTTGCAGGTTTATGATGACTTTATTAGAATGTTATATCGAAGTAAAATCATTTGTGTTTATATTCAATTCAATTAAACTGATGATGTCTGAATTAAACTGATGAGATGTGATATACTTTATTATTAACTAGCGGAGCGACCCGGCGTTGCAGGGGTGGATGTTGAACGCTATATATATATATATATATATATATATATATATATATACAGTATATGCCCGGTTAGGTCAACTGAATGCCCGGTTAGGTTAATTGCACGCCCTTGACGATTGGTTAGGTTGAGTCGTGATATTTTCGTTAAAGCTAACGAAAATATCACGACTTAACCTAACCAATCGTCAAGGACGTACAATTAACCTAACCGGGCATTCAATTAACCTACCCGGGCATTCAATTAATCTAATCGGGCATTCAATTGACCTAACTGGGCATTTAAACTTCAATACAGACCAGATCACCAAGATCATCAAAAACATTAAGAATTCGAAGGTTACTGGACCAGACAACATATCTAACATACACCTTTAAGACTTGGGCCCACAGGGAATACTAGCTCTCACAAACATTAGCACATATTCATACCAACACTATTATTCCTGACATACGGAAACAAGATAAAATTATTACACTACTCAAACTAAACAAAAATCCAACAGAACCAGCTTCCTATAGACCCATTACTTTATTGTGCACACTTCCAAAGTAACAGAAAGATTAATCTTACAAATCACCAACCCACACATACCACTATCGCCTTCTCAACATGGATTCAGACCTCATCACTCAACCACGACATTACTCACTAACCTCACGCACAGTGATGAGCACCGTTACATTAAATTGGGTGGCGTTACCTTACTCGTTACACGTCGAAAATGTACTCGGCGTTACCGTTACATCGTTACTTTTGAAAATCTTTAAAGCGTTACCGTTACTCGATACATGTAACGACGTCACAAGTAACTAGTTACATTTCATATTTGTTTATGTGCCTTCACACGTATTTTGAAACTATAGATAAACTTACAAATGGCAGCCATACCACATAAATTATAATAGCTATTATTATTGACTATATAAATGTTGTTCTTTTAAGAACGATTATTGCACAATAATTTGCACCCAATGATTTTCGGGAAAGATGAAGTGACAGAAAATATAAATTTAGTTGTTGCCACTAACACGGAATAGTGAATTGCATTTAATAGTCCTCATGAATGGAATGGCAATGTTATCAAATTCAAATTCAAGTATCGAGTAACGAGTAACGAAAAAATCCGTTACAGTGATAAAAAATTTGCAAAGTGTTACCGTTACATTGATACATTTTAAAATCTTTCAGGCGTTACCGTTACTCGTTACTTTTGTAACGTTCGTTACGTAACGTCGTTACATGTAACGCGTTACTGGCCATCTCTGCTCACGCAGCACATCATGGATCGCATCAACTCCAGATGACCAGCTCAACGTACACTATTAGCAACAATAGCCATTAGTAAAGCATTTGATGCTATCCCACGCTTCCCTCTCATAAACAAAATACTCAACACAAACATGCACAATAACACCAAAAGGTGGCTGAGCAACTATCTTTCAGGAAGATACTCACATGTCACATTTAATGGCAGGTCATCCAAAAACAAGCTTTTTCCGAACGGGGTCCCTCAAGGCTCTGTTCTCTCACCAACACTATTCAACTTATACATGCATGACATTCCAACACCCATAGATAACAAGCTTACCTTATCATCATATGCAGATGATATCACTCTAACATCCACCCAGCAACATCGACACCGCTACAAATAACCTACAAACATACATAAACAGTATACAAGACTGGCTCACACACAATAGACTCAAAGTAGCGCCCACAAAATCAACCATCACCTTGCTTACAAGCAACACAAAAGAACACCAGACAACTCCACAGCATACACTAAACAACACCAACATTCCACACACTCACAAGTCCAAAATACTTGGGGTCACATACAACACATTATTATCTTTTGCAAACCACATTCGGGACATTAAAAACAAATGTACGTCAAGACTTAACACGCTTAGGGTACTAACAGGCACAAACTTTGGACATCAGCAGAAAACAACATCACTCATATACAAACAATATATTCGCTCAGTTATAGACTATGCTAGCCCATGCGGGGCACCCATTATCTCAAACACACACATAAATACCTTACAGACAATACAAAACAACGCACTTCGTATAATTACAGGATGCACTCAAACACCACCAATAGAACACCTGCACACAGAAACAAAAATACTGAAAGTTATGGAACATTTAGACATGCGGGGAACACAATTCATGGCAGCAGCAGCAACAGCAACTAACCCACAACACCTTTCCTTTGTTGCTTCTACCACTTTTCCTCTTCCCTCTCTGTATGGCCCTTAATCAGGGTTTGTATTTCCCTATCGATACTCTCCAGTTTTTCTTATATTGTGCTCCTGGCGTTGTTTTCTCCGCAATTAGCTAACTTTGCCGCTACTCTTTCTTTTGCGGAATATTCTTCTCTTTTACTTCTCTTGCCAGTTCCTTTTTCCTTTTAGCTGGGCTTTCAGAGCATATTTTTCTAAAATTTTCAGCGTCTTTTCTTCCAAGGCTGTTAGCATTTCCTCCATTGTTTTATTCTCTGAGACTGTTCTCCACTCTATTTGGGCCATGTGTGATCTGATTTCTTTCCAATTTATGGTCTTGGAATTTAAGTTAAAAACTCCAAATTTGCTTCTTCCTTCCGTATGTGTATTGTCTTTTAATGTTATCGCCATATTTGTTGATAACTCGATTATGTTGTGGGTGAGATAATATGATAATATATATATATATATATATATGAAAATTATTTCACGAAGGTAACACGTGAAAAATATTTATGATGAATAAAACCACGAAGGAAAGGAAACACAAAATGGTGCTCAAGTGTTCCTGAGGATGTCATTAGACGAAAGCGCTTGAGCACCATTTTGTGTTTCCTTTCCTTCGTGGTTTTATTCATCATATATATATATGTGTGTACTTATTTAAATTTTTTGATTGGGTTGTTAAACCTCCTTCGCAACATCTAAGGTCATATGACGGAGGGGACCTACAGTTTTACATAGGATCCGAACCACGGGTCGCTACATAATCTGGACGCAGAGGACGGTCTCCCATCCAACCACTCTCCAAACCCAATGTTGCTTAACTTCGCTGATCGAAGGAAAGCGGTGTTACGACACTGTCCACGACGTAACATTCCTTATTTAAATAAAACGTTGTAATTCATGTATCTATCCTTTTTTTATCGTAAGTACAAAATATTTCTTAAAATGCTTATCGGGAATCCCTGAAAATTTCATCATATCTAAAACAGAACTCGTTATCTGTATGATAAATGTCGCGATGTTCCTCCACTGCGAGAGACGAATAAAATGTATGTATTTTTTTGGGTCACCCCTCACGAAAGAGAACCATATTAGAAGCATTTATCACAATATCTGAAATTAGGACTTAACCCTTTCAGGACGACCGGTACAAACTGGTAGCGTTTCAAATAGACGCATTCATAACAACCCAACAAAAAATCCTGTCCTTAAAGGGTTAAATTTGATAAAAACAACGAGAATATCTCCAAAACTAATAATAAAAAAAAAATTATGAAAATGGGTAAATGGATTACATTCAACATCTGTTTAGAATAAATGCAAAAAACTTCTTTTTTTTCTACGTGAAGGTCAAAATATGAAAATAAAAACCCACTCTAATAGACAGAGTTTATTTCCACAACAGTTTCGATGCCCACTGGCATCCTCCTCGGGTGGATACAGAAAAACGAATGAACCAAAACAAGAGGGAAAAGCAGTCCAGGGACCGACCGTTAAGAAATTCGCACCTAGGTTAGATCCCATTTTCCCGACACCGGAAGGGCATTTTCATTAAAGGGACCCGCTTATAAGTACATTCGCACAAATTTAAAACTATCTTCCTGTTCTAAACATACAGATTCTATTATATTTTTACATAATTATTCCATTTATTATAAAATTTATTACATTTAATATTGCATTATTATTTATTACAGAAATTACAAATTTATTATTACATTGTTCTTTATTATACAGAACTTATAAACCGAAAAACGAATGAAAAAGGCGAGAAGGAAACAATCTAGAGACCATGAGAAATTCGCACCTAGGTTAGATACCGTTCTCCCGACACCGGAAGGGCATTTTATTACAGGGTCCCGCTTATAAGTACATTCGCACAAATTAAAACTGTCTACTTGTCTATACATACAGATTCTAATATTTTGACATAATTACTGCATTTATTATTGCATTTACATTTTTTTTTTTAACATTTATTATTATTACCTTTACCCTAATTATTAAATTTATAATATTACCTTTATTATTACATCTGTTGCATTTATATTTATTTCCACATTTATTACTTCCATTATTACATTTACTAAAAGCGAGTAAGGAAACAATCCAGAGACCTTTAAGAAATTCACACTTATAGTAGAGGAATTTTAGGAAAATCGACCTAACAAATTAGCAGGAAGTCGAAACTTGGTACACTTGTAAACTGAACCCTACTGATGAATATATAAAAGTCCCAACAAATCCAAGTTGTGCTCCAGCCGCCATCTTGGAAAATGGCGGCCGAATTTCGGTTTTTTGGAAATAACTTTAGAACCGTAAAAGATACGAAACTTTACCAAGAGAGCAATATCATTCTACATAAAAAGACAAACATTTTCTGTTCCCAACTTTGTTTTGTACGATGAAAAATAAAAATGTTATGCAAAACCAAAGATTTTTCATTCTATGAATCAATGCGGACACGACGTTCAAACTGGGTTTGTAGGTAAAAAAGCGAATTGTTATGACTGCCTATTTTCAGAAACCTCTCTTACTTGTATGGGTGATTTTGTGAAAAAATATTTCACAGGAACGAGCTAGTAGAAATATAAATTGTGACAGTACCTGGTTTTCTAAATATTTATACCAATACATTTTCTTGTTTCTAGCAGATATGGGCAACTCTGTCCCTAATTTCCTATATTCTACTTCTAATAAATACTCTTAATTATGATTATATCTACGGATTCATCTGTAACATTTATTCACTCAATCGGAGGTTATGAGTTAATATACCGAAGTAATAGTTCAAAGTGAATGACAGACGAACTAATATTTTTCTTTTCTTTTCAGGTAATGGACGCTATTGATGAGTCAAGATGAAGTGCTTGATATGTGTTTAAACAAATCTACAGATAAGAAAAAAATATGTTAAAATAAGAAAACTTTATTAATAAAATTTGCCTTCGTAAATTAAAATAACTTGTAAATGTATATTTGTATCTTAGAATTAAATGTAATTAAATATTCTAGTTTTTTAACGTCTAAAATATACTTAGTATAAAATTTTCTATTGTCTTTATATATTTTAAATAACTAATTAATTTTTTCTTTAAATTTTTAAAATACATTTTTTTAATAAATTTTTTCAAACTGGCAACAGAACATTGCTGTTTCTGCCTTGTCAGTAACGGTTTATCTGTGTTTTGTGAAGCGTGTAATTGTATCTGGTGAAATATACAATCATATTGTATTATCAGTGAACATAGAAAAACCTTTGGTGGTTATTTACACAAACACTTAAGATTTACAAACACTGAAATATTATGATAATAATCTAGAAGTCATTATAAATTGTGACAGTACCTGGTTTTCTAAATATTTATACCAATACATTTTCTTGTTTCTAGCAGATATGGGCAACTCTGTCCCTAATTTCCTATATTCTACTTCTAATAAATACTCTTAATTATGATTATATCTACGGATTCATCTGTAACATTTATTCACTCAATCGGAGGTTATGAGTTAATATACCGAAGTAATAGTTCAAAGTGAATGACAGACGAACTAATATTTTTCTTTTCTTTTCGGGTAATGGACGCTATTGATGAGTCAAGATGAAGTGCTTGATATGTGCAGAAGAGATCGATGTGGGAAGCTGGGTATTTGTGGAAAGAGGGATCAAGACTCTGATTCAAGCAAGCAAAGATAGAGGAGATGATAAATACAAGACATTTCAGGAACTGAAGAGTGTACCAGTACACAAAATCTGTCGGAGAAACTACACAAGAAAGCACAGTATAGCTGCTGTCAATAAGGAACCTTCAGAACAATCAACTTCACAAGCCAACAGAGTTCTTCGTTCAGAAATAAAGACATTTAACTTTCTAAGTGACTGTATATTTTGTGGAGAGAAAGCAAGTTTACCTGACACAAAACATTCAAAAAATAGACGCCTCACTGTATATAATGTGGCTACTCTTGAATTTCGAGAAAAAATTATTTCAATTTGTGAACAGCGCAGTGATAGTTGGGGGCAGGAAGTATATTCACGTATTGCAAATTCCATGATTTAGTAGCAGAAGAAGGTCGTTATCACTTTGTATGTTACAGCACATTCAAGCGCATTGCACAAAGAGATTCAGCAGGACGTCCAGAAGAATCAGTAGCTTCGTCTGCTTTCAAAAAACTTTTGGAATACATTGAAAGTAATGATGAGTGTCAGTACAGTTTGAGTGAGCTGAAAGATATTATGATGGAAGTTTCTGGTGCACAAAAAGAAGACCTTTACAGTGACCACTGGCTTAAGTGTAAGTTCCTTTCACACTACAAGTCAAGCATAATCTGTACAGATCTGCATTCCCGACATAACATATTTAGCTTCACTCACACAGGACGGAGGATTTTAACAGAACAATGGTATGAAAACAAGAAGACAGATGAGACTAGTGAACGATTACGTATTGTTGAAACAGCTGCAAAAATCATCAAAGAAGACATTTGTAAAACAGTGTATGATTGTAGCATGTACCCAGACATTGATGACATGAAGGCTGAGGGTCAGACTTTAGTTCCCCCGACACTTACAGCTTTCACTGAGATTCTTATTTCAACTAAAACTCAACCTACACCTGAAAGTATAGATCGCAAGAGAACTTTTATCAACCATTCGATAATTTCTGCTATGAGGCCACGTTCATTCCTATCTCCACTGCATTTGGGACTTTCTGTACACCTATATCGCAATTATGGATCAAGACATCTAATAGACATTTTGCATGCTGTGGGTGCATGCTCTTCATACAAAGAAGCCACAAACTTCCTAAATTGTGCTGTTAATAGCCCACGGTCAACAGTACAACCAGATGCATTTATACAGTTTGTCTTTGATAATGCTGATGTGAACACAAGAACCCTGGATGGTTTGGGTACCTTTCATGCACTTGGAGGAATAAAGTGTGTTACTCCAGGAAACTCTGTCTCGAAATGCCCTCCTTTAGCACGTAATATTGGTGAAAAATGTGACACTACTTCAAATCAAATACCCATTATCCCTTACAAAAAACCTCCCACATCAGGTTTGAAGAGCATAATCTTAAGTGACATAACACATGAAGATGGAGATGTAGTTCGCAGAGGTTTCAAACTTGATGTTCTGTGGTTGGCTGGATTTAGTGAAGTTCAAAATAAATTACCAAGCTGGAATGGCTATATGAAATATGCAGTTACAAATGGAACATGGAATGTAAGTCGTGTGCTGGCAGTGCCTTTCATAAATCTAGAACCAGGAAATCTGACAACCCTTTACTCAGCTTTGATGTTTGCCGCAAAAGAAAGCCAAAGTCATAATCAGGCATGTGTAGTTACTTTTGACCAACCCTTGTTCTTGAAGTCTGTAGATATTGTTGAGTCAGAACCAGTTGCTAGTCTTGTATCTTCAATAGTTGTTCGCTTAGGAGGTTTTCATTTGTTGATGTCATACATGGGAGCAGTAGGACATATAATGAGTGGTAGTGGGATTGAGGAGTTGTGGCAAACTGTTTATGGAAAAGCGACTGTACCCCACATGATGAAAGGCCATTCATATGCCAGAGCCGTACGTGCTCATATTCTAACAGCTGCAGCACTCTTTACTCTCATTCATGACGAATTGGCTTCAAAAGCTGAAGAATCACAAAACATACTGTGTGAAATATCAAAACAGTATTCAGCAAAGGCACTAACTTCTGAAGATGTTTTTGAGTGTGTTGCTATTGAGAACTACATAAATCTGTTTGAGAAAGTCAAAAAAGATATGCAGAATTCAGGCAAAACACCTAAGTTATGGCTTCAGTATTTTCAGCAAGTCATGCTTATCCTTCAGTTTATAAGAGCAGCGAACAGCAGACTGGAATTTGCATATTGAAACTGTCAAATATATGCTTCCTTACTTTCATAGTGCAGGTCATATACACTATGCAAAATGTGCCCATCTGTATCTAACTTTGATGGAGGATTTGCCCAACAAAATGTCATCTGAGGACTTCCAAAGATTCACGAAAGATGGTTACTTCACAATCAGGCGCAGTGACAGATTCTGGTCTGGTGTGTCAACAGCAGTGGCGGCTCGTGACTAAAAATTCTAGGGGTGCTGTCTCTAAGAATGGGTTGAAATAATTACTGAAATAAAAGGATGAGCATTGAGCAATGAATAAAAGTTTCGAAAGTTATTGAAAAAGTTATTCAGTGAGCTCATCCTTATATTGTTCTTGATTATTTCAATTGTAAATAAAAAATTTAGGGGTACTGCAGTTCCGCAGTGCCTACCGACGAGCCGCCACTGGTCAACAGATATGTGCATTGAGCAAGTTTTAATGCGTAGCTTTAAAGCAATAGGTGGACTTACACATGGTCGGGGAATCACAGATTCAACTTTACAGAGATGGGTGTTGTCTGCTCCAGCTTGTGGTGAAATAATTGGAACGTTATCAGAGTTCGTAGGAATAAGTGTAACAATTAGTCATCAGAACATAGAATCTGGAACATCTCGTCAAACAAGAGATTTAAACGACTTTGTGACATTTGTTTGCTGGCTAAAAGAACATAACCCATTTGGTCAATTATCAGGACAGTTGGTAAACCTCTCAAATGGGTTGATAGCAGATTCATCAATAACATGTGATAGGGCACTAGAGATTGGTACAGAAACAATGAAAGCACTCTCAAGTCATAGCTTCTCTGATATTCGACTGCAAAGGAAGAAGAAAGTAGTTCCTTTGTCTAACCTGTCATCTGGCACAATAAAGATGAAAGAAAAAACTGTAATCCTGCATTCCCCACAAGGACTCTTCCACAGAATGATATGTTTGGACATAAGCAAAACAGAAGTTAAAAGGCTTTCAGTATGAGCTGGCAAGTGTGCCTCCATCATTATTTGACTCAACATTGTTAAGAAAAGGCACAAGTCTTCTCGCACAACGAGATGTTAGCTTTACCAGCCAATCCTCACTACATTTTAGATGGAGGAAACCTTCTTCATTGCGTTGTTTGGCCAAAACCCGTTACATTTGGTCAGCTGTTTGACTTGTATACAACCTCTGTAGAGAGCAATTACGGTAAAAACTGTACAGTGGTGTTTGGTGGTTATCCTGACAGAGAAACCACTAAGACAGCCGAGCAAGAACGACGAGCAGCAAAAAGAACTTCTAGAGATATCATATTTAATGAGAATACACCAACCACTATACCACAATCAGATTTTCTTGCTAACAGAAACAAACGGGCCCTGATTGCATCTCTTGTGTCTAGTATGAAGATCAAAGGTTATTCTGTTGTTCAGGCGGAGAGTGATGCAGATACTGTTATTGTTAAGGCTGCTCTAGATCAAGCTAAACACAAAAATCAAACAGTAGTTGTTGGCCAGGATACGGATCTTCTAGTGCTTCTAACTGCTCTAGCCCATGAAGACTTTGAAATTTGGTTTCTCAAACCAGGGAAATCAAACAGCACACCCCGTATTTTCAGCATCCAAAGTGAGAAAAAAAGTATGGGGAAGGCTTGTGAAGTTTTGCTATCTGCTCACGCCATGACTGGATGCGATACCACATCAGCTTTGTATAAAAAAGGAAAAGTTAGAGGTCTCCAACTTCTACAGAACCATACAGAAATGAGAGAAGAAATGAAAATATTTAACCAAAAGGATGCCAGTAAAGAAGATATCAAAGCTGCTGGGGAAAAGTTCCCTTAAAAATGTACGGATCAAAATCAAAGTCCTTGGATGAGCTAAGATACTTCATGTATAATCGCATAGTAGCAAAAAAGAAGTTAGATACATCTTTTCAACTAGCATCCCTACCTCCGACCAGTGCAGCAGCAGAGCAACACTCATACAGAGTGTACTTGCAGGTCCAAGAATGGTTAGGAAACTGCCTGAAGCCAACAGAGTGGGGATGGTCCATGACATGGAAATCACTGAGGCCTGTCCTTACTACCAAGGAAGCCGCTCCATCACAACTTCTTAACCTCATTTCATGTAACTGCAAGCTAGGCTGCACCAAGAGATGCAAGTGCATACAGTTTGGTTTGCTGTGCTCAGCGATGTGTGGAGGATGTGAAGGAACTACTACTGCGAGAACTCTTATGTTGAAACGCTACTGGACAAGTGATAACTGAGTGTGTTGCAATATGACACTACACATAATGCAATAAATGTACAATCTAGCTTATTTTTGCGTAGTAATTAGAAAATTATACTTAAAACAGGGAGACACAATTACATTTTATTTCCTAGCTCATGTTAGATGACTTTATTCAACATTAGAGATGTCACACAGTGCCTTAGTGTTAAAGCTATATACTGTATTACTGCGTTGCACTCCAAGACTTAGATTACTACATTTTATTTTAGGTAACAACAGACGATTATAGTTAGCTATAGTGATGTTCCCAAGTGTCTAAGGATTACTGTGACCATTCAATAAGATGTTATTTTATGTTCAATCCATAAAACCTGTCTGAACATCATGGTCATCATCAATACATGAAAATTCTTCCTATGTTACATTTTTCTTCAGTATACAAGATAAGGAAAAATGCATGTTATATTTTCACATAAAATATATTAGTAATGTATGTATTGAGAATAGCATCATAATTATTTCCATTTTCAATACTTAGATGTATAATGAAGGAATAAAATAACTGTTTTAAATAATGTTACTCCAAACCGATAACTTAGCTCCTACCCGTCAAAAAAATTACATTACAGTATTTTTCTCTAGCTCTTTCTGTTGTGCTTTACTTTTTTACCAAACTACCTATAAAAACAAACTGTCGTGGTTCTGAAATAATAAATGCAACAAAATATCCGAATTTCTACCCATTAACCAAGTTTGAACGTCATGTCTGCACTGATTCATAGAATAAAGGAATTTTGTATTTTGGGTAACTTTTTTATTTTTCATCGTACAAAACAACAAAGTTGGGAACAGAAAATGTTTGCCTTTTTAGTAGAATGATTTTGCTCTCTTGGTAAATTTTCGTATCTTTTACGGGTCTGAAGTTATTTCCAAAAACCCGAAATTCGGCCGCCATTTTCCAAGATGGCTGGCTGGAGCACAACTTGGATTTGTTGGGACTTTTAATATATTCATCAGTAGGGTTCAGTTTACAAGTGTACCAAGTTTCAACTTCCTGCTAATTTGATAGGTCGATTGAATATATTTATCCTAAAATTCTTCCACTATTAAGTTAGAACACGTTCCCCGACTCCGTAAGGGATTTTTTGACCAAGAATCTCATTAAAGGGTCTAACTTATAAGTACCTTCGCACAAATTAAAATTATCTACGTTTTCTATACATACAGATTCTATTATTTTTCTTTTGACATGAAAAAAATCTGTATGTATAGAAAAAGTAGATAATTTTAATTTGTGCGAAGGTACTTATAAGTTAGACACTTTAATGAGATTCTTGGTCAAAAAACTCCCTTACGGAATCGGGGGAACGTGTTCTAACCTAAGTGTGAATTTCTTAAAGGTCTCTGGATTGTTTCCTTACTCGCTTTTAGTAAATGTAATAATGGAAGTAATAAATGTGGAAATAAATATAAATGCAACAGATGTAATAATAAAGGTAATATTATAAACTTAATAATTAGGGTAAAGGTAATAATAATAAATTTAAAAAAAAAAATGTAAATGCAATAATAAATGCAGTAATTATGTCAAAATATTAGAATCTGTATGTATAGAACAAGTAGACAGTTTTAATTTGTGCGAATGTACTTATAAGCGGGACCCTGTAATAAAATGCCCTTCCGGTGTCGGGAGAACGGTATCTAACCTAGGTGCGAATTTCTCAATGGTCTTTGGATTGTTTCCTTCTCGCCTTTTTCATTCGTTTTTCGGTTTATAAGTTCTGTATAATAAAGAACAATGTAATAACCAATGTAATAATAAATGTATAATTTCTGTAATAAATAATAATGCATATTATTAAATCCAGCATGCTCTCAAACACACACTTCTCCCTCTATTCCTCACTCCTCCACATGCATCTTACACATTACAACACACTTTATATATACAGGACGTCCCAAAAAATGTATACACACTTTAACAGCTGATAGCTCAATTGATGTTTCTTTCTTTCCAAGTTAAACCCATTAGAATTAATAATGGCAGTCAGACTAAGCTTTGAACAAAGGAAATTCATTCTAAAATGCTACTGGAAGTGTGAAAACGCAGTTGAAGTGCAAAGACAGTTTAGGAGGGAGTTTCAAACAGATCCACCAACGCGACTTACCATCACTCGAATTAGAGATAAGTTTGAAGCCGATGGAACTGTTCAGAATGTCCACAAGAAGCGTTCCGGAAGACCACGGACATCGACAAGCCCACAAAGCAAGAAAGAGTACTGGAAACGTATCACCAAAGTCCAAGAAAATCTGTGCGGCAAGCGAGTCGTGAGGTAGGAATTTCAGAATCGTCTGTCCAACGCATTTTGAAGCGCTGTCAATGGAAAAGTTACATTCCAAGATTAGTCCATGCTATTAATGAAGATGATCCGGACCGAAGAGTGGAGTATTGCGAGTGGTACTTGGCACGATGTGGATGTGGATTGGACGAAGGGGTTTCGTAGAATACCCTCCGCGTTCACCAGACCTCACACCACTAGACTTTTTTTTATGGGGATACTTAAAAGACAAAGTCTACGCTATAAAACCTGCAACAGTCGCTGAATTGAGAGCAGCCATTGAACGAGAATGCACACAAATACCAAACGAAATGTTTCGTGATGTTTGCGATTCCATTGCTTCGCGTTATCAGCAGTGCCTGGACCAGAACGGACGTCAGTTTGAAAACAGGCGTTGACAAAACAATTAAATAATGTCTGTAGATTCTATTACATTTTGAAAATAAAATGTATTTTAATAAACACTGCCTTTATAAGTATTTAAAGTGTGTATACATGTTTTTGGGACGCCCTGTATATATACAGTGGTGAGCTGCCAAAATTTTAACAACCGGTTCGCTAAGCTGCCAAAATTTTAACCACCGGGTTCTGTATAAAAAATTCTGAATTCGGCAATAAAAAATTGACAACCCTTCCCACCCCACCCTTTCGCAATTTTAATTAAATTAATTATCTCGCTATTTGCCTTTTTCAAGTGTCTGCATTTTATGATTCAGCTAGGTATTAATAACTGCATGACAATTAATTAGTATAGTTAATTAGAGAAATAGACGTTTCTAATGAAATCAGAAAAGAAGAATTATTTAATAAAAACCGATGAATCATATTATCTACATAGTTAAAATTAAATTGCTCGGTCAACTTTAGCAATAATGAATTATTAGGCAAAACATAAATATCAGTACATCTATGCTCTCTTCAGCGTCCAGCAAAAAGTTAACAACCGGTTCTTATTTTCAAAAATATTTTAACAACCGGTTCGCGCGAACCGGTGCGAACCGGGTCCAGCTCACCACTGGTGGGATTTTAAATAGCTATATTATTGCAACGAAACATGATAATGAGATGAAAAAAAGGCAAATTGAAGAACAACTCTAAAAGAATAACTTTATTTAACGGAGTTCGATATGGGCTCCTCTGGTAGCCCTGCTGACATCTAGGCGGTGATTCAATTCCAGCCACACACGCCCAAGAATATCAGAAGTGACGGATGCGATAGCTTCCGTGATTCGCTCGTGCAAGTGATGAATATCCCTAATGGTTACACTGTACACGCTTTGCTTGACGTAACCCCACAAATAGTCAGGGGGCTTAATCATATAATTGTTCAAATCATTCCAAAAGTGCCATTTTTGGACCACAGGTAGCTATGACCATACTAATTTGAATGTTTGCGGGAGCCAAGCTGGGTTCCCACTGTGGCGGCCATATTGGCCAAATCAAAATGGCCGCTGTCCAAAATGACATCCACTTGAGTACCAATACTAGTACAGGTTACATAGTTAACTTGATAAAAAATAAGAGTCAGCATCAACATCTTTTGGTATTAAATTTTAGTATATACGCAAGTACAATCTTCTTTATTCCTTTTACTCACAGTACTGCATCTCACTTATCCTCGATATGTAAAGCTCCCAACTGCATCACAAACTTATCCTCACCCAGTGTGTCAGAAAACTCCCACTGTAACTGTTTGCATATGGCAAAGAGAGGCTGATCAGCCCCAAGGACAGGGGTTTGACCAGGGTTTATGAACTCAGTCGTAGTTTTCACAATCTCCATCGTGTGCTTCATCATTGATGCAGAAGCTGCCTTATCAGGAAATAAGGGGAGTATACCAGTCTCTGCCTTTGGCTTTATTGATGCATCATCCATGAGCTGAGAGTTGAAGCCTGACCACGTAACCACATCACGTTTTTCAAGCTCACCCTTTTCCAGCACTCTTCCAACATGTGCTATCCATGCATCATCTTTTTACTTTGGCACCGTTGACCAGGCTGTGGTTCGGCCGAACTTGACCTTCGTTGATTCTGGGCACAAGAATGTCACGGGTGTTGAGTTTGATGGGAGGAACAATTACATAACTATCCGGCAACTTGGGTTTTGATGTATCAGATGGATCAAGTGTGATTGCTGGTCGACGAATTCCCAAGTTCTCTTTGGATAGGTGAGTGGTCACAGTAATGCATGTTCCATGAAAATCACCACGTGACAAATTTCCCGTTTTGTTGCTGTCCAGATTGTCTACATCATGTGTAGTGAAAACTGAAAGTCTTGTATTTGTGGTAGAACAATACCGTCTTCAGTGTGTCTCTTGCAAACAGCACGAGCTACCTGTGTTTTGACTTCCATCACACGGTCATATGAGACAGAGAGCCCAAGGTGATGGGCATTCTCTATCTGGTGCTTGAATCTGGCATCTCCATGCAGTTTAATACCATGGTAAAGTGGGAATGGCGTTTCACGATCCCTATTGTGACGGATTTGGGTGCTGTCTGATGAAGATGCATATTTTACTGTGTTGAATATCAGCAGTTGGCACAGTGTGCACGCAATCTTCGCCCTTGTGCCCAGTTCAGCATCACTGTTGGATTGCTCTCTACTATGTTTATCGATATTACCTTTAGGACCCTGGAGGACAACATTGATGAAACCTAACAGTGTTTCTTCTATGGGGGACGTCAGGCATTGTGGAGAGAATGAACCATTAAATGACTTTGTTTCTGAAGGATTCGCTTTCGTAGTGCATAGCAGCACGTATCAATAACACAGCTTCATCTTGATTGATTTGTGAGGAATGATAGCTTTGTTCTAGCACAGCACCCACTTTGCCTTGTGGCTAATGAATACATCTCTCCCCTGTGCATAGGAAGCCCACTCAGGAAGATGCTCAAGCAGATGGTCTTTGAATCTTGTTGCATGAGGTTCTCTACCAGAACAGGGATGTCCTAGATCTGACATCATTATCTTGTACATTTCCCGTAAGTCAGACAACTTGTGGACCTCAGACTGAGAGTCATCCACAAATGCCACTAACTGTGCTATGACCATGGGATCAAATGGTGAGGCTTGGGTTCACTTGAAGATCGACGTTCAACTACACGAGCTCCATCACGAAGCCACCAATAGCATTGTACATGATAACATGCATCCATTGCATGTGCATCAGAACCTGCAGTCAAGCGCCCATATAAATGCCAGTTGTTAGTTGTTTTTGCCCAATTCTTCAGATTTTGATCAATGTTGTCACTTAAGGCTCTATGAAGATCATACTGATCCTCACCCAGACATATGATGCAGAATGTTTCTGGAGGTGATCCGTAACTTGATCTGAGTTTCTTCGGACTTATCCCAGCTGCACATTCATCTTGCGTGGCCACTTTTCCTCGTGCCTGCTTTACCCTGTAACTGTTGCATGCACTCCTACAACTTTTATGATACACTGCAGCATGTGATTGGAGGGTTGCTGCAATTCCTGAGCCATCATCGAGCTCACTAACCTTGATACCAGATGGAACAGCATTGAGCTGCACAAAATCATTCAGATCTCTTTCAAGAGATGAATATCCCTGTTCTTTTGGCTGTTGTAATGCCTTGTCTTTGCTGGACTGACATAGGCAACACAGTGTCCAATTAATTCCAGTTATGTTAGTAGACATGTTGAGGTATTAATGTTTCTACTACACACTACTAACTACACACTAACGAGATCTTCATATCTGCAGGCCTGAAGAGACTAGAATGTGAAGAAGACCACCACCGCATAGACTTGCTTCAGAGGAATACAGGTATGCCAACACCTGCAAAAATAATAAAAAATAGATTAATAGTGGACAAAATGTCAGTAGAAATCCAATGTAAAAGTTAATATAGCTGTTACAACCCACAAATCTAAGTGCAATAATTATGTATCATGATTCAATTGACAAAATGTACATTTCTTATAAAATAATATCAAATGTGGATATATACGACCTGACGTATATCTTGAATTAAAAAACAAATATCAGAACTGGATTCTCTATACTCAAAAACGTACAAAAGTGTCATTATTTGCTGTTCTACTATGATTGGTTGTTATTTTATTGCCCAATGTCAGACCAGATGGCGGCCATCTTGATTCGTCCATAATGGCCGCCAGGGAGAGCCCATGTTGGCTCCCGCAAAAAATGAATGCTTATGGTCATATCTACCCCTGGTAAAAAATGGTACTTTTGTGAACAAAGGAACAATCGGGGTGATTTTTTGGATTAAGCCCCCTGACTAAATAAAAGTCGAAAGGTGTCAGGTCCGAGAGCGTGGAGGCCATGGCTTCCATCCTCCTCTTCCTATCCATCTCTGTGGAAATTTTTTCATTAAGGAATTCTCGAACAACTTGGCATAGTGCGGAGGAGCAACCATCTTGCTGAAAGATGACATTATTGTCAATAAATTGGGGTACTGCAAAATGTTCCAACATAGCGAGGTAGTTGTGTGACGTCACAGTGGGTTCCGCGAAGAAAATGGGCCAATCACTCGATCTCGTGCTAGAGCACACCACACATTAACTTTCGGGCTATTACGCTCATGTTCAACATAGGCATGTGGACAGCCTAGACTAACTACGAGATAAAGGTTAAGCTTAGCCTAGACTAACTACAAGATACAACTTTGAGAGTTGTTCTTCAATTTGGCATTGTTTTCATCTCATTATCATGTTTCGTTTGCAATAATATAGCTATTTAAAATCCCCCCATGACTTTACGGACACACTGTATATATATATATATATATATATATATAAATAGCATCATTGAGCCTTGGAGACCTTGTTTTTGGCTCTCTCCGTCTTCTGTAGACGAGTCACTTTTGTGGGTGCTCGCCCTTAGCCCCCCTCCTTTCTACATAAAAAAAAATTAAATACATGGATCAGAAACTGCAGCTAAAGTGACAATTCATTTGAAACAGTAGAAACCTAATTGGAAAATTTTGGTCCTATCTTGTGTGCAAATTTAAAATTGAATCATTCATCTGTCAAGTCTTGAAATAGGATTGAAAATTTCACACGTTTAATCTTATCTTTAAAAAATATGTTTTTAGTTCGTGTAACAATGTGATAAGAATGAGATACTTTATCTAATTTTTAGTTCAGAATATTTTTTGTAAACGGCTAAGTTACATAATATTGTTACGCAGCACGCCTTTCGAAGTTTATTTTGTTAATTATATTGTATATAATTAAAAAAATACTTTACATCTCGTACTAATATTTATTTTCGTGTTTAAATTATGATAAAATTTACTGCACATCATGAGCCAAAAGCTTTTTTGACGAAAATTTAAGGTTTGCATGGCCATATTCTGACTTTTATTGTGTAATTATCACATATTTCATGACTGACACTCGTTCAGTTACGCACAAACAACAAAAATAAAAACTGGCAGGGTGGGGTGGTATCAGCAGTAGTTGCATAACAATATATAGTACGTATCATACAGAATGTTTTCGGCAGGCTCTGATCACGTGGCAAAATTTCAGGTTTTCATGAACTTGTACAATTACGCGTAAACTATTTTTTTAGGGGGAGGGATAAGTACATAGATGCTGTTATGAAGAATTTTTAATTTGTTGAACAGGTAACTGTGTTTTG
>JAJOZX010003894.1:0-15000 GCA_023014485.1 Bathynomus jamesi
CTTCTGAACCATATTTGGAATCAATATCAAAAGTTCTATACGAATCACCAAATAATTTTCAAAGGAGAATAAGAGCATTAATTCTATTGTGAAAATATAAAGATGCAATTACTCGTCCGTACCCGTTATAGCGGAATGGTACACGTCATAGCTCCACCCAGCTACATCGGCAGCCAATCACGACGAACATCTGGTCTTTTGGGCGGAGCTTGGCGAATGTGCATATAAAAGGGGATATTTTCAGTTGGGAGTAACAGTAGCTATTTTCGCATCAGTGAATAATCATTCCTCAACCATGGACCTGTACGTCTCCCCAGATTTGTATGAAGAAGTGATACTGCAGCATTAACCGCAATTAGTCTTTTCAATGCGATTGATTGTGGCGAATTTTTTTCGACGCAAACCGTAGAAGATATTTGCAGTGACGCTTCTTACAATCCGACGCAAGGGACTACCATAGAAATGTAAGTGTCCATAATTCGATTTTATATATATACGGAGAGTTGTAGTATTTCGTCAAATAGATACTAGTCAAAAATGTCAATCAATGTTATTTCCCCATCATGCTAAAATCGAAATTGGTAATCGAATCAAAGATATCTTCACATAATGGGGATCTGTCTGTATACTCTGTATATGTTTTAAAAGCATTATTCCTTTAAGGTCCGATGAGGATTTGACACGTGTTATACAATCTTTTGAAGAACCTCGGAATATGGATGATGTACTGATCAGTCAGCAGTGTCACACATCCTCCACCATGGACCTGTACGTCTCCCCAGACTTGTATGAAAACGTGATACTGCAGCATTAACCACAATTAGTCTTTTCAATGCAATTGATTGTGGCGAATTATTATTTTCAACGCAAACCGTAGAAGATATTTGCAGTGACGCTCCTTACAACCCGACGCAAGGGACTACCATAGAAATGTAAGTGTCTATAATTAGAATTTTATATATATGGAGAGTTGTAGTATCTCGACAAATAGATACTCGCCAAAATGTCAATCAGTGTTATTTCCCCATTATGCTAAAATCGAAATTTTTATGGCGTTCACTCCTCGAACCAAAGATATCTTCACATAATGGGGATCTGTCTGTCTGTATACTCTGTATATGTTTTAAAAGCATTATTCCTTTAAGGTCCGATGAGGATTTGACACGAGTTTATACAATCTTTTGAAGAATCTCGGAATAGGGAGGGTATACTGATCAGTCAACAATGTCACACCGAAATAATGTAAGTGTTTTTCGATCTTTCTGGGATAAGAAGACACAATATATTTTCATAAATTTATTAAATGAAAGAAATCAGTACAATAAACGAATATACCGTTACAAATATACGAACAAAAACATTATAATATACAACGAGTACGTACAATTGGAAAACGGTTTTTTATCTGTCTGCATACCATTTCATCGTTTCGGTGAGTGTGACACGGGTCAAATAAATTTAAAAAATTTATAAATTCTTTATTATTTGACATATGCATGAGAAATGAGACACAGTACATTCCGCAAACATTAGTAAAATATCCCTGCATACGAAATGGGTTCCATACAACTTCGGGAATATGTAACTGAGCGAGAAATTTTACAATAATAGGGTCACTCCAGGGTTGAGTACCGAGTGAATCAAAATAGTACAGGCGCTGTCTATTTTTAAAATAGACAGCGATCCAGTGAATCCCTTCATTACCGATGATGTCTGTGTTCACAATAAGACTACCGCATTCTCGCGTACTTGGCAAACTCAATGTTTCATTCTTCGCAAACACGCCGATAAATTTGGAACGTGTGACTCGCTCCATTACTTTCTGAAGTGTATTAGCATCCATTTAAAAGTCAGTGATAACGCTTCTAAATCTATCTACTTCTATTAGGGCTTGCGATTCGAGATATACTAGTACACTAATAGGAGCGTCTATAGGCTTGGCGAATTCCAGCCGCACTGAGATGTTACCGCTCTGCTGTGGTGTTAAATGGGTATTTACGCTAGCAGATAAGTCAGGTGTAATGTCAAACGGATAAAGTTAAATTGATCAATGAATTCTTCCTGCGTCCCCATTACCAAGCTCATCACAATCACCTGCAATATGGGTCAGATTACTATAGGCTCTGGCACAAAGAGGTAACAGCGTCTGATGAATAGTCCTACCCATTGTTCCACCCAAAGCAGTGCCATTAACGTATAGAGTTATATTTTTAAGTCCGAAATTCTCGAATTTAAAGGCACTCTTTTTATATTTTCCATTCACCGAAGCGTGGTCCTGCATGCCGATTAATATCCTTTTAGGAAGATTTCCCAGGGCAATGTTTTCTATCTGCTTCGATGCCAACCCTGCAGGAACCGTATATAGTTTGATCTGCACTCTGTTAATAGGATATTTCACTGTAGCGTTTAGTAAATTTTCTCAATTTCTAGTTGTTTTGGTGAACTTAATTTCACTCGCCGTACGCGGAGGTATGTGTCCATAATGTGAACCACAACGGACTTTGCACCCTCTTCTGATTCGCATCCAGATTTAAGCAGATCTCAGGACTCGTGCGGGTGAGCTTTATTTTCATATCCACCCCGTTCACAAGCAACTTCTCCTGGAAAGTGAAATCTGTGTGCAACCGTCCAAAACACTCGTATATTTTCTTTTTAGAATTTTTAAATTTGTCCTTTATACTATTTTCATCTTTAGTTTGATAATATCCCTCCGCACTTAAAAAGGTAGCCTTCACTTCTTTGGAAAAGTTGAGGACATTTTCAAGATAGGCTCGTAGATGATAGTACCCCGTGCCTGCCGATATGTTGGTCTGATTTAAATATACGTCACACTGGTTGAATATGGCATGCAGAAAGTTTGTTTCAGGGTATACAGCATATTTGTCATCGCAGGCCGTTCCATCAGAATGGGCTACACGTAGCTTAGCGTACATGTGCACACAGCTTGGATCAAAAAAGTAAGGACCTGAGCTGGGTATCACGAATTCTATAGGTGCACTCGGTGAACTAATTGTGTTTAAAGGGTTAATTGTAATAAAGTCACTGTGCTCAATAGAAACTTGGGTTGGCGGGAGCTCAAAAAAGGACAGCTCCGATTTACAGCATTGTGAACTACATGGGTGGATGAAGCGTGCCATGGCGAATAGTGACTCCTCTCTCGACAAGTGGTAAACAAACTATGATTCATGAGATCAATATCCTTAGCTTATATCAGTCAAAAAGTGGTCAACCATAGGTTTCATTCGCTTACAGCATTTCTTTTTTGATAGCCTTTTACGTTTAATACCACGTGACCCTTTCTTCTTCCGGGGAGCCCTCTTCTTCTTCCCGCCACTACGCATTTTTCTCTTTGCATCTTTGATGATTTCGTTCCGTGTGCGCTTTAAATGTTTTTTTAGAGCTTCTTTAGGTTTAGCCCCGGCCAATATGTCTTCTGCAGTGTTAAGACCTGATTGTAGCGCTTTCCTTCCAAGGTATCTGGCACCCCTCTTCAGCAAAGGAACACCGTACGTAGTTTGGATGAAAAAATGGATCCAAGTCCACTACCGCGCTGGTATCGCATCCCTCGATAGACGGTGAAAGGCTTTCTATCCATTATAACTCAGTGCGTCGAAAGTGTAGCTTCACTGTTAAGCTCCCGTTACCGAATGGGAAGTTTTCGCCCTCAATCGTTCTTATATATATTGTGATATGGTTATTAAATTAGTTGCGACATTCACATAATGGGGCCTGTCATATGTAATACTCAAACTCCTTCCTCTATGGTTGGGGATGTGAGCAATGCGCAGCAGGCGTGCCTGGGTATCCCCAACAAACTGGTGCTCCACTATATTACTGTAAATATAGCACATGTCTGGGGACCTTTCAGCCAATTTCTCCATCTTCAATTGATACATTAATCTGGACAAGTTATACTGTGTCTCGTGAAATGTGTCTCTTTGGAAGGCTGCGCTATATCGGCCGTTGGTTAGAATTTTGAACTTTCTATGTTCTTTAAGACGTCTGTTAGTCTTTGATTTTAGGATTAGTGTATGTGCAGGGTTGTTTACGATTTCATATACTAAATCATTCGTAAGGTTTGAGTTTCTTAAACTCACGTTTAAGCCTCTCACAACATCCTCGGCCGAACCATATTGACCCGGCCCTAGTCTTACTTCTGTACTGTAATACCGTGTAATCTTAGTCAGAGCGATGCGCATAGTTTCATCCATAGCTACCCCAGCTTTTTCACACTCGTCAATGTCTCTAAGAATCGTAAAACGGTTTCTTTATGTTCAATATTTAAAAAGACGGTGTCCAGCTGAATTTCGCATATCCCCACCTCATACGAATCACGACCCAATTCAATGTGCCCATGGAGTTCTGTTACAAAGTTGGCTAGCGTGTTGTTAGGGTGTACAGACAGGGACGAGGAGGACGGGAGTGTGACGTAGAAATGGTTAGGAGCCATGTTGCATACTATTTAAGCTTCATTATTGCATCAGCTTTTATATAGGTGTTGAAGCTTTCTGGATACCCTAGCCATTTCACCAGGTACATTTTTCTCCTTCCTGAACCTTTGCTTCCTAAAATTTTCTCAATTTTAAACACATTTTTTCCTAAATTAAACGCAACTTTCTGCAATTCCTCGCGGTAAAAGCCTCCTGAGATTTCTTCCCCATTCAAATCTTCAATGTAATACATCATTATTACACCTTTAGGTCTCACAGCCCTAACTTTAAAATCTCGCGTGTCCATCCTTGCTCAAAACCCTTTGCGAATTTATTCCCGAACGCGACAGCCTTACATAATCATTGATTTTGAAGCGCACAGAGTGTGGTGGGTGGTGGTGGTGATCCATCTCTTCTCGGGAGCGTACCTCTTTCTAAAACTTCGTTAGGTGTTGCCCCAATCGTGCGATGGTGTGAGCGGTTGTAGGATGATGCCAATGATTCCAGAATGTCTAGAAATCTGTATGTGTTTTTATGTGTAAAATAACGGTGCATGCGTTCCTTTATGGTGCGCTGAACTCTTTCAGCTAAAGAAGCCTTATGTATAGAATTGGTTGTGTAATAGCTGATATTAAACTCTGTCAACATATTCTGAAAAGCACGGCCTATAAACTCCTTCCCCATATCCGTACAAAAATAGCCAGGAACCCTGTTTTCTTTTAACATTAGCGTTTTGGTGGCTTTAGCAACTGTTTCAGGTGATTTATTTTTCAGAGGAACTAGCCACAGATATCTAGAGAACACGTCTATTATGAATAGAATGTAGCGGTAACCATCGTTATACACAGAATATCTTTGCATGTCTGTTAAATCTGCTTGCCAAATAGAATCAATCGAGGAAGCCGTTGTCTTGGCTGTTTTAAACCTTTTTCTCACAGGCTTATGAAGCGTATAAGCGTCCTGCTCCCTCAAAAATCTTTCAACATCTTTTTTCCTACTCCGTAAACACTTCTGTACAGTCTATCTACGCCGCCGTAAAGAGGATGGGGTAGAAATGTCATAATAGCGTTTAGTTAATACGTTAGCCATTTGCGTATTTTAGAGGCACGTGGGTAGGGTTGGTTTAACCTCTTCTTGCTCCTCTTCAAAGGTGTTACTGCCGGGGGTGACGGCGCCTTCAATTGTGTCACAGGCGTTGCATGTTCCAAGTCTTTTAACCTGTTCAGATTTCCTATCAACGTTTTAGGGACATTTATTTGTTGTAGTCTTGCTTTAATATGCTTCCATCCTGATGGTGATGGCCTATCCCACTTTCTCACCAGATCATGGACAATGTCTACGATATTCGATCCCTGTACCTTTGATCCTTCCACAATGATCTCCCCTGTATCGGTCCATTGTATGGCGGGATCCTCACTCAATAGATTATAAAGACTTAAGCCTTTACTCCTCAATGTAAGTGGGAGGGTATTTTTTAATACATGTTCGATATGTTGTGTGGCTAATCTTTTTGGTTGGTCAGCTGTGTCGTCGGGTATAGATCCTATGTCGCCATCGTCCCCCGTGCTGTGCCTAATAACCACAGGAATCTCTGTAGGGCTCTTATAATTTTCGTACTCGCGAAGAAATTTCTGCAGAGCTTCTTGGTATAAGATTCTTTTCTCATCAGGTGTTTTTTCACTGTTTAATACGGCTAACAATTCGCTTTCCATTCTTTTAACTCTGCTTTACGGGGATCTAGATCCGTGTCTCTTTGCAGTGAGGCGTACACCTCGTGGGGAATCACTACCACTTTCTTCATTATATTAATCTAGTCAGTAAAGGACCCAAAACTGAAAATAAGATGGGAGAAATGACCCTCCTGTTTGTACAATAATTCGTTTTTTTCTTCGCTACAGTTTGGCTTTTACGAGCGAGTGCACGTATTATGTTCTTGTAGCGGCGTAGGCGAGCCTTCTGATGGGTTTTCATTGATACATTGCAATTTATAACGTTAAGACAGATTTCACAGATGCATTTTAAAAAGTCGGCATCGATATTTTTAATAAACATCTGCTGCATTGCCCGGGGCAGTCGATGATAGATTTTTATTAATTCACGGTATTTCTTTAGTCTCTTTGTCATTCTGGAATATACACCGTTTCAGGCTCGTTTGGAAATATATTCGTTCGCAGAAGCACTCTAAACGTGTTTCGCGGATGAAGGTCGCAAAGCAAATATCCGTAACGCGTGCTTATAGCTTCTTTATAAACTTCCAAAAACTCCTTACGCTGATTCGGGAACATTTGATTGGCTAATACCCCAATTTGTGATACATCTCTACGTTGCGCGAATAAGACTAGATATTGCGTATTTAACGACACATCGCGCATGTATCTATTTTTGAAAAATAGATTCTGATTGATGAAGAACACGCTTATGTTAAGATGGTGGGAGAATACTGTAAATGTCTCGGCAAACGTTTTATCCATCTCCAACATGAGATCGTCAATTACAATGATTGTATGTTCATTTCCCTTTAACGAATTAACGTCATATACGCCTTTGTGGACAAATATCATCTTGGTACTCGTTGAACACTGATTGATACGTCGAATAGCACCATATAACTTTACGCACAAATTTCGAGAACATCTCCCCCTTTTCTTTAATGATTTTAAGCATAAACACAGTTTTACCACATCCTGTAGGTCCAGATATAATACATGTGGATGGCTCGTGAATCTGAATTTTTCTACAGAGTCCATTTCTAACACGTCACACTCCTAAGTGAGTCATTTACAAAATATTACAAATTTTGAGTGCTGATCCTTATATTTCTTCTCCCACAGAACCGTGAATGACGATGAGGTAGAGCAGCCCATCATTACGGATGACCTCGACGACAGTGTAGTTGTGATATCCTCCCCTGAACCCTCACCAGCGATACCGGTAACACGTCCAAAGCGGAGGTATGAGATACCCACGTCAGGTATAAAGCGACCGAAATACGCGTCTGTTGCAGCGGTAATAGATCCCCAACCCTCAACCTCTTACGCAACAACACCCCAGCAGCACCTAATATATCCCCTTATTCATCCGCCGCCCCCCGTTCTGTTAAGTCTACAATAATAGAGCCCCAACCATCAACCTCCTACGCAACAGGGCCCCCATCAGCAGCACCTTCCGCTAATATATCCACTAATTCATCCGCCCCCCGTTCTGTTGAGGATGGTATAACGCTGGAATTGGTGCGATCCGCTGCCCCCACCCCAGCCTTGACTAGAAATCGGTATAGAGTCAGGGTAGACCCTAGAGTCATGTATAGCAATGGTATTGAGCGCGGACTACGCCGGGTTGTAGAGCGTATTATAGAGTTTGCTCTTCAGAATCGTGACGAGCGTGAAGTCAGGACGAGTATGTCCTTTGGATTCGGGTCAGATGACGGTGATGTAGACGATTATTGGGTGATAGTGCCATTTAGACGTTTGGCGGCTGAAGATGTAGAATATATATTAGGGCGTATAATGCAAGCCGCCCAAAGTAGAATAGCCTTCAATATGGACAACTTCACGGTAAATATTGACCATGTATACCGTGTTGCGGGTCATAGTGCCATACCGTATACTCTTAACTTCAATTCTCAAGCTATTTATAGACGGCATATAAACGTCGATCGTGGTTGCGGCTTTATAGCAGTACTCTTAGCACGTATGTTTACTGTACAAAATACACGAACTCAAAAATTTGGTTGCCTACAGTCGTGGAGCATGCCCGTAAACTAGCTGAAGACTGTGAACTTGAATTTGACTTTAATATGGGTCCTGAAGAGCTGAGAAGGGTAGAACAGGAAATGAATGTCCGCATAGTTGTGTTTGGGTTGGATGATCGTCGTAGGACTGTGTATGTTTTTAAAAGCTGTGTGAGAGATCGTACAAGGCCCCTACTTATTTTAGGATTGTCAGGGACAACGTATCTCCCCATCCGTAATATAAGGTGGCTTTACGCGAGTTATGACAAAAGTCGAAAATATGGGAGACATCATGATTTGTGTAAGGGGTGCCTCGAGTTTGCGGATGATATAGTGACATTGTAAAGAATGTCACATGGTATGTGAGCAGTGTAAAAGCACCAAATGTGAAAGCCGTGTAGTTGAAGCTGAGAAGAGAGACTGTGATGTGTGTAGACGCACATTTTTCAATAATAGCTGTTTTGATTTCCATAAATCAATTGGCACGTGCAGGAAAATGAGAATCTGTGAATGTAGTATGTTTCACACAATGGATAATTGGGGAAAATTTAAGCACAAGTGTGACGTAATTCACTGTCCTACATGCCAGGAGGAATATAAGGCGGATGGAGTAAAGCATGTATGTTATATGAAAGATGCTAAGCCTAAAAATAACCCCTGTATAACTGTATACTACGATATAGAAACATATACGAACGCTGAAACCAAAGAGGTAATTCCACATTTACTTGTGAGCCAGACTATCTGTGATGAGTGTATGTATATCGAATGTGACGAGTGCCCCAAATGTGGTAAACGGACAAACGTTTTTAAAACGAATGTCAGCGATAGTCCTGTGAAACTATTTGTGTCCTATATTGTCAAGTTAGCCGACAAGTTCAAAAAAATGACTGTGTATATTCTCGCCCATAACGGGCAAAGTTTGACACGCAGTTCCTTTATAAGGAGTTGCTTGAACACGAATCCTCTGAGATATTTACAGGTGATCCATTGAAAAGAGGCAACAAATTAATACAGATGCAGATAAGAGGCAATGTACAATTTAAAGATACTTTATTATTCACACCTTGTAAATTAGCAAAGCTACCCAAGTGATGGGAGTAGCAGCTGAAGTTTCCAAAGGATACTTCCCATACACTTTCCTCACCAGCGAGACTTTAAACTACGTAGGCCCACCACCCCCCAAACATTATTTTGACTGCATGGATGAACGTGAAGACTTTGATCGATACTACGACAGTTTTAATGAAAGTGACCCTTATAATATAGCTGATGAATGTGAGCGTTATTGCGTGAATGATGTGCGCGTGCTTAGAGTATGTTTCCAGGCCTTTAGAAGGATGTACATAACCCGTTTCAAATGCGATCCACTGCAAGTCGCAACCACCATCGCATCATTATGTTTTACGGTGTTCAAGAATAACTTCATGCCGAAAGACACCTTAGCCATTATTCACCGAAACAATCCCCGCAGTTACGGGCACAAGGCTATTTACTGGCTCATACACCTACAGCAACAGACAGGTGTATACATAAAGCATGCCCGCAACACGGGTGAAGTACCCATTAAGATTAATGGACGTGTTTTTTGGGTTGATGGGTTAAGTGAAAACCGTGTCACTGGTGTGAAGACTGTGTACTCCTTTAACGGTTGCTGGTGGCATGGATGCCCCCGTCCTGAGTGCGGAGTCACCGGAGATATCAACGGTAGGTCTCCTGCCGACTGTCTTGCATCGACCCGCACCCGCGATCAACTTATAGGATCACAGTTCACTCACAAAGTCTTGTGGGAGCATGAATATGATGCACGGATGGAGACAGACGAGGTGTACCGTGAGGAAATAAAAGCGATCAAGCGTTCAATGGTGCTGGATCCTCTCAAATGTGGTGATAGCTTGTTTGGAGGACGTACAAATCCTTTCAGACTATACTTCCCACCTACGGAGGGCGTGAAGCTCCATTACTACGATTTCTGTTCTTTATACCCATACGTGATGAAGAGCAATCCGTACCCCGTGGGCGCTCCTGAGAAACTGGTGGGGCCTAGCCTACCATCCATCAATGAATTTTCAAAAAATTTGAATGATCGTTACTTTGGGATCTCTTTCGTAGACGTACTCCCCCCACGCAATTTATGGATGCCGATCTTACCTGTCGTTATCGACGACAAGCTCATGTTTCCCCTGTGCGTGAAGTGCGCGGAAGAGGATAACGGCGAATGTAACCATATACCCCACCAGTGTAAGATCAGAGGCGTATATACAAGTCCTGAGTTGGCCCTAGCCGTGCGCCATGGTTATAGAATACTGAAGATACATGAGGTGTGGAGGTTTCAGAAGCTACCCAACCTTTTCACACCATATATAAACACCTTTTTGAAGGATAAGGTTGAGGCATCAGGGTATCCGCGAGGAGTTGATACCGAAGATGAAAAGTCTGCCTATATTCAACGTTACCGCGACCGCGAAGGTATACAACTTGATCGTGTCCAAATTGTAAAGAATCCTGGCAAGCGCTTTATTGCAAAGTTGTGTCTAAACAGTCTATGGGGAAAATTTGCGCAGAATACCGGCAGAGGGAGCATTCATTTGGCACAAAGTTATAGCGATGTCTGGGATTATGCCAATGCCACCGATAAAGAGGTCATGGAGATCGTAAATGTAGGTAATACTTACGTAATAAAGTACAACAACACTGAATTTGCCACAGATACCTCAAGGGTTACAAACATACCTGTGGCCAGCTTCACAACAGCCTACGCCCGTATAAAACTTTGGGGTCTATTGCATTCTCTTGGGCGGAGAGTATTGTATGCCGATACAGATAGCGTGATATTCACAGAGAGGGAGGGTGAATACATGCCCACTATTGGGGAGTTCCTCGGCGAGCTCACTGATGAGATCAAGGATGAGTATGGGGACAACGCATACGCCGACTCTTTTGCCTCAACAGGACCTAAGACGTATGGGGTACGGGTCAGGGTGGGGGATGAAATGAAATATATCGTGAAGGCAAAGGGTATTACGCTCAACCATGCGAATCGGGAGGTTGTTAACTTTGAGTCGTTGAAGGATCTAGTATGTTTGGATGAACAACCTCACCAACTAATTGTAGGCACCCACAATTTTCGGGCGCAGAAGCTGGGGGGCGTGAAGGAACTTAGGGGTACGATGGTTTGCGGAACACCTATAGGAAACGTTACCAGTTACCTGGTACCTATGATACCGTACCCTTTGGATACCAATGATGCTTCTAACTCACACGTCTTGTATATAATCGTATCTATTTGTAAATATATATATATATGACTTGAATATCTCGTTTATTAAATCGTATTTGTAAATATATATAACTTGAATATCTCGTTTATTAAATAAATCATGTTTCAAATAGCGTTTCACTTTCTCCTTTGTGTGTGTGTGTGTGTGTGTGTGTGTGTGTGTGTGTGTAGGTGAAAGTTCTAAGCTCCGCCCACTGTAAGACCGTGAGTCATGCTACTATCTGGGAGTCCCTGCGTGGTCAGTCGACCGCAGTAAGCCCGAGAGATCAGACGTGTATTCAAATGGCTACCTTTAATATTGCTTGTACAACGTTTACGAAATGGTATTCAGTAAAGTGCCAGGATGTGGTGGATACCGAAAAACTTCCTATTCCTCCCTCCTATGCCTCTTTTAAAAACACATTGGATTGTGCGAAGTTCCAAGATGTACAAATACTCTACGGATGTTCTGGTGAGACCGTTGAAGGCTTTCGTTGCACAGACGATGTGCTGAAGTATACTGCAGAGCTAAACTTTATAAAGTCTCACATACACCGTGAAGTAAAAGAAACAACGCGTCGATTACTCATACCCTACGACTGGAAATGTGAATCTCGTGATCATGGACAATCTTAAGTATTTTTATCACTATATTAACGTATATCATGATGAGGTTCGTAGTGAGGTTGTGGCTAGTGCCCTGCGTGAATTTTTAACAGAGTTTAGAGACGAGTATCGTTTGATGGGCAGAAAGGAAAAATATGAACATATGTTCCTCTCAAATAGTGCGCCTGAGTGTGGAGATGTTTAGTAAAATGTTCCTAGTTCTTATCCAAAATGTCTGGTGCGTAGGCTGGTAGTGATATTCTTGTACCGGTACAACAATTCGACTCGTGGAACAAGCCCATTCACGTATCATCGAGTCAGCCGCCCGTCGAACCATTCCTGCCTACCTGCGTGCCTCACACGGCTCATAGTTATCTCAGAGCTTGAGCCGAGTGGACGTGCGCTCTTCGAATACGATGGAACTTCCTTTGAGCAGCATTCTCAACGCCTCGTACGATGTGTCCGTGACGAAATCGTTGCGCGTGTTCAGGCGTAATTCCGGTACCATTAGCTATGTACTGGAAACGGAATGTAGACCGACAAACAAACGGGTTTATTTAAGTATCGAGGAGATGAATAGAATCTTTGTGATAGTTGAGAAGTGGAGTGAAGATCGTTATAAAATACCTGCTAACGTAGGTACAAGAAGAGCAGATTAGTGACGCACTCTCATACGCCGTTGTATGTACGTTGTGTATAAATAACGATCGGCCGTGCATTGATATAAGGCTGATGTGGAAGAATGCTTCTGATAATAACGCTCTTATTCCTACGCGAAACCGTTTCATCCTCGACAGAATGTTTGAAATCGTCGGATTCCGTAAACTGAAACCTATATTAGACGCGCGTGTTACGGATATGTTTTATTTTGATACAGTACTTGAATACGCATACACTGCTCTGCTCGATGGGTTTACCGAGTGTAGGGCTGGTGAGAATGGTCTAGTGCTGGATGTTTATTTAAAAAGTTTAGACTCTTTAAAATACCATGAACTTTGGTACAAAGCAATTGATCGGTACAAGGCTGAGCTCACCTACACCACGTTCACCCTGAAGAACTATTTCTTTATATAACGCGCAGTTGTCGTAACGATTTAGAAGATTATTTCAATTGCCGCTATGTTGAGTGAGTTCACGATTGAAAAGCTCGAGTCGGTAGAAATAAACCCTCGATTGGAAAAGCGTTCTTATAAACTTGTGTTTAATAATGTAGCTAACAATGAACTCTTTGTGCGTGCTTTTGATTGTATTCTAGACGTGTTTAAAGATGACTTACCAACCGGTTGTAAAGTGGGAACAAAAATAGTACTGAACGATATGAAAGCCCTTCATATCGAATACAGGTTTCCCTATACTTTAAGCGGTGAAATATTATTAAGCCGCATATACTGCGTAATGCAGAGCAATAATGATGTAATTGTAAACTCGATTAAGACCGAGTTTAGTATTTTGAAAAAAAAGTGAATTGTATATATATTTTGCTTGACATTTCCCCGATTATACGCATATTTCTATTGATTTGTGTTATATATATATATATATATATATATATATATATATATATAATATTTTGCTTGATATTTCTCCTGTACTGTTATGTACATATTTCTATTGAAGTGTATATTTATTTGAAATGTATATTTTATTTTATATATCACCATAATTGTGTGTGTGTGTGTATATTTCTCCTGTACTGTTATGTACATATTTCTATTGAAGTGTATATTTATTTGAAATGTATATTTTATTTTATATATATATCCATAATTGTGTGTATATATTTCTGTTATACGCATATTCCTCAAATGTATATTTATTTTCTATATATTTATAATAAAAAGAATGATGCAATGTTGTTTATTGTTATGCCTTCTACTACCGGTATTCGAAATATAATAATGTATACAACGGTATTGCGGTATCTGGCAATATTTAAGCCTTCTAAGCCAACTGGCTGATTAGGAGTCTATAATAGTGTATACAATGGTATCTGGCAACTCTGTCTTCGGAATACATGGCGCTATCTGGCAACTCATTTACAGCTAACTGGCTGATTAGGCGTATATAATAATAATGTATACAATAATACTGCTAAAAAGAGGTATCTGGCAGCCAATTACAGCCAACTGGCTGATTAGGAGTCTATAATAATGTATACAATGGTATCGCGGTATCTGGCAACTCAAGCCATTTACGCCAACTGGCTGATTAGGAGCCTATAAACAACGCCAACTCGGCTGAAGTCTTAATGTGCACTTGGCTCCTGCCAGGTGAACACCTCTCCTCCTTTCTCTCCTCCTCCTTTCTCTTGGGGGATAACGCCGCCTCCAAGTTCCCACCCCACCCCCCTTTGCAACAACCCCCTTAGCAACAACCCCCACCCCCTTTGCAACAACCCCCACCCCCTTTGCAACATTACATAATAACCTGCAACATTCTTGCACTCTCCCCTTTTGCGGCTATACTACTGTGTGGTTCCCAGTAGAAGCGATCCATGGCACAGTGTCTCCGTGCTCCTTGTGACAGCCTTACCCCGATTTGTTTAAAATTTGTTTCTCATTTTAACTAAATTTTCAATTCCTCTGGGTGTTAGAAATCTTGGGAATCCCCCTTGCAGTTTTATGGAATGCACATACCTGGATCTGGCACTGAGTGCTTGTATGCGTTAAAGGATTTTCGTAAATGAAACAATCTCTTCTTAATGACAGTGATCCCCACGTTACATTTCGCTCCCCGAAAAATTGCAAATAAATCTTATGTGCAAAGTGAGCACTTTTATCCTTTATTTGGATTGTTATTAGATTGTTTATCGAATATTTCATTCCGTCAATCCGACAGTCAGTTTTGGACAGCCACTCAGGACTTAATTATTAATTATTAAGAAATATAAATAAAAAGTTCCTTTGTAAGCTTGATAAAAATCTATTTTGGTTAAATTTAACTTTAAAAATATACAATATATGTACTCTGTCCAT
>JAJOZX010003894.1:20000-317500 GCA_023014485.1 Bathynomus jamesi
GACAGGAATCAGCAGAAATTTTGGAGTCCAGGAGAAGTTTAAAAAACCAGGGTCACTAACTCACCTGGCCCTGATCATCTGTACTAGCTGTCATTCCCTTTCAAAAGCCCTGATATATATGTTTTCAGGTTGTTTAACCTCATTCATAGTAGCAAAGGTCGTGTGATGGACGAAACCTATAGCTTTACGTGAGATCCGACCACGAGTTGCTACATCATCTGGACGCTGAAGACGGTTTCCCATCCAACTACTACCTAGACCCAATGTCGTTTAACTCCGCTGGTCTGCGTGAAGCGGTGTTGCGACATGGCACCAACGTAGCCCAGCCCTGTTTATGTATACATATATGTATACATTTCTTTTCCTATAAAATTTTATTAAGAATTATCAATTCCACACGCATGATAACGGACAAAAAATCTATTCATTTCTTCAGTTATTTTTGTTCTTATTTCAGTTTCTGGTTATCCCCGGTCAAACAGCTCTACTCGGCTTAAGTTTTGCCTTGTTTGGAATTTTCAGTACTGGATCTCTTCCCATTGGACTGGAGTTTACTGTTGAACTGACCTACCCCGTAGATGAATTACTAACAACTGGACTTATTTACTTTTTTGGTAATTAAAACGTTTTAAAGAACCTTTCTTCCAAATTGTTACTGTAAATTCTTTTCAAAGGTGATGATAACCTTCTGTTGCTGAGAGGTAGCTACAGGATGGCTTTATCCTACCTTCAAACACGCACACCGAACAAGGGTGTAAGAGCCTCCACTGCTAATAAGCAAGGACAGAGGGGATCACTTCCCCATTTGAAATTTCAGATGAGGAAATGATTCCCTGAGCTCTACTTATTAATACGATGGAAGTATCTGAAACTCCTTGTGGGTGGGTACCATTTCAAGAAAAAAAGTACCAGAAAGTCCATGCAACTGCATGCAGTACCTCGTGCAGATGTTTCCATGATCTCAATTCTCAAAGTTATACTGTACGTAAAAACAGTATGAGAAGCATTCCACACAGTAAAGTTCAGTGAAACCTTTCTTTCTTGAACAAGAACGTTATAAGTTAGGTTATACTTCCATCAGCGTAAATTAACATTCAAATGAAATAGTTGTCTGTCAACTTGTTTTTGTAAATAACTAATAAATGTTATTTGAATTATTCCCATTCTTTAGGTCAAATCTTTGCTATTATCGTAATTACATTCATGCCTTCGCTTGCAAGAGAGACTGACAACAATAAAAATAATGTATGTGGACTGAACTCCGGTGAAACTACGTTAGATTACTCAAGTAAGCATTTGACAACATTTGATTATATATATATATATATATATATATCGTTATGTAAAAAACGACGTGGTTTATTACTTTACTTTTATGTATTTATTGGTATTAATTATACCTTTATTTTAGCCTCTTGGCATTTAAACCACATCACATATTTTTAACCCAAGGTTATATATATATATATATATATATATATATCACTGATTATATATATTCTTATTTCTCTGTCACTTCGTGTAGGGGGGTAATTATAAACCTTTTACAAAAATAATATATTCGTCACAGATCTTATTAAACCAACTCCAATACAACAATGAAATTTTTTAATATTTGTTTGGAGAAATGACACTTGAGACATTGATTCTTACTCCAAGAATTTGACATTTAGAAATAACACCAGACACTTAACATAAAATGCATAAGCCAGTCAAAATATGACTGTTAGCCAATTTTTTTGGCATGGAATCAATTACCATGAAAAAGAAAGACACTTAATCATAAGACAATTAATTAAAATACATAAACACTTTAAATTTGACTGTTAAACAATTTTACTCTACAACTGGTAGTGATTTAACTGAATGCAGCCGTATTGTAATATGCCAGATCATTTAAAATGAATAAACGCCTACATGCTACAATTTTTAATTGACTTAATTTTTTAGACAACAATTTGTTCTCTACCCGACCTTTTACCGTATCGTGTACATAATACAATTTCATAGAATTATTTGAATCCTATCTGGTTATTTGACCATTCCAATTATAATGTTTAATGCATACCTTAGTTACATTGTTACCTACTTCCTTTTGACAGTGGTAATTATTCTCTTGAGAATTTATACATTATAATTTTTTGAGTGTTCACCGACTCTAACAAAATATACGGAGTCTCCGTTTTCTTCCTCCAGACTTTGGTAGATAGACTCTTTTGGAAGTCTTTTAACAGGCACGAACTTTCGTTTCACTTTAGCTCGGTGAGTATTTTATTCAATTTTAGAAGAACGATTTTGTTCCTAAGTACCACACGATTTGAAATTCATCATTACGACACAATATGTATATTTTTATATACTTTTGCAAGCTTTTATTAAGAACTAGTTTTACGTTCTTAAAAGAGAGCCAACTCCAATGCTCCCATTTAACTTCAACACAAGTTTGCGAGAGTGGACCTTTATATACCACGTTCTGAAATGCACTGGAGCTAAGCGTCTTTCTTTGTATAATACCCTCTTTGTCGGCCTATGGTTCGGCGTGGCTGCCAGGTGCAAGAGTTATACTCAACTAAGATTCTCTTTTGATTAATCTCATTTGTAAGAATTATTAGTTTTAGAATGTGTAATTTTACATGCCATTAAACTTTTTAATAATGTAACAATATAATGTTAGCGGAGTTTACCTATTTTATACATAAATGAACATTAAATTTTTAACGCATTTTTTCTTTCTTTTGAGTGAACGCGGAAATCTACGTGTCGTCTCCGAAATGAATTTCTTTATTTTTAATGTAGTTTATAGGGTATTTTTATCCGAACTTATTCAGAATTAAATAGACAATTGAATTCATGTCTTTTTCCCTAAATTACACGCGTATTTAACATGCATATGTTTTAAATACCATGTACTTAAGAATTTATAAAACGTCGTCCCAGAGACGAAAAGGCTAACCTGTTCTATGCTGACACCCTGCCTAGGCAAAAGCTTTTGATGGAGTCTGGCACAAGTCTTTAATTTCGAAACTGCCCTCCTTCAGTTTCTATCCTTTTATCTGTACCTTCATCTCTAATGCCTTTTCTGGCCGAACTGTAGCTGCGGTTGTAGATGGCCACTGTTCCCCTTCTAAAGCTGTGAACATTGGTGTTCCTCAGGGTTCTGTCCTGCCATCCACTCTTTTCCTTTTATTTATTAATGATCTTTTAATTCGCACTTCCTGTCCTATTCACTCCTATGCCGATGATTCCACTCTTCACTTCTCCACTCGCTTTCCAAAGCGTCCCTCTCAACAGTCACTTCATGATTCGCGTAGGACGGCTATGGGGCATCTGACCTCTGATCTTTCTGCTATCTCTGACTGGGGCAGAGAAAACCTTTTGGCTTTCAATGCCTCAAAAACTCAGGTCCTCCATCTGTCTATTCGTCACAATCTTCTACACAACTATCCCATTACTTTCAACAACACACAACTCAATCCTTCCTCTTCTCTTAACATTGTTGGCGTTTCCTTTTCTCGTGATCTTTCTTGAAAAGATTACATATAGGCTACTCCTTTCCAAAACAGGTTCTAAGAGGTTAGGTGTACTGTACCGCCTCCGCAGTTTCTTCACCCCGGCTCAGTTGCTGTCTGTGTACAGGGATCTTGTCCGCTCCTGTATGGAGTATTTTTCTCATGTGTGGGGTGGCTCAACTCACACAGCCGTATTTGACCGGGTGGAATCAAAGGCTTTTCGTCTCATCCATCAATTCCCCGCCTCTTCGTGATTGCCTTCAATCTCTCTCTCTTCGCCACAATGTTGCCTCACTTCCTCTTTACTATCGCTATTATAACGGACACTGCTCTTCTGAACTCTCTAACTGCATACCTCCTCCTTTAAGGAGAACACGCAGCACCAGACTTTCTACACTTTCTCATTCCTTTTCTGTCCAACTATCTAACACAATGGTTAATCGGTATTTTCAATCCTTCATCTACTCAACCAGTCAACTCTGGAATAATCTTCATCAATCCATCTTTCCCCTTGCATGACTTCCAATCTTTCAAACACAGAGTGTCTAGGCATCTCGAAAACCCGGACCTTGATTTTGGGTCTCTTCTTCTTCTATGGGGTGGGCGCTTTTGAGGGCATTTGCCCTTGGCCCCGCCTTCCTGCATTAAAAAAGAAAAAAAAAAATATATATATATATATATAAAATGCGCCCAGGTGGTGTAGTGGTTAGCATCATTGACTACGAATCCACCGGCCCCGAGATCGAGACCCGGTGACGGCAGGAGGCGCGCAGCAAACCCAAATGTTTATCCTTCCACACAATAAAAATTGGTTGGTAGATAAATGGGTACCGTGGGTAGCCTAGTGGTTAAGACGCTGGGCTGCTGCTGATCGGGAGGTCGTAAGATCGAGTCTGGGCAGGGACTTTGTAATTTCTGACGTGGGACGTGGTTCGGATTCCGCGTTAAACTGTAGGTCTAAGGTGGAGTGACAAGTTTGACCTTCGTCAGAATGAACAATTCGGGCGGAAGCAAAACCAAGGTTAAACAAAGTTTTATACCTTTCAACTTTTCAAATGTTCCGTGCGATGATTCCTCATTTCACGAAGGTCAAGATTGTCGCCCCTCCTCTCGAGTTGGCCTGGTGAAGTAGTGAGTTGGTTTCTTGTACTCTCCACCTCATTCGGCTCATCGGGGATTGTTCTGAGTCATGCGTCTAATCTTCTTTTGAAGATGTCCACCGCAACACCACTCGTGTTCCTTGGGTCTTTGGGCAGCTGATTAAACAGTTTTGGTCTTCTCACAACAAAACTATTTTCTTTCAGGGTTAAGCATGTTCCCTGTCTAGCCTTTAATTTGGGAACACGACACAATCTTCCTTTTCTACTTTCCACTGTTGTTTGGGGAGTTACAGGGTTCAGAGTAAGATTAGGGACTAGTTTCTCCATTATTTTCCAAGTGTAAATAATGGTGTATCTCTTCTCCTCCTTTCTAGTGAATATAGGTTTAATTCGCGTAACCTTTCCCAGTAGTTTAGTTCTTTGCACCCATTGATCTTGGCTGCGAAGCTTCTCTGAATCTCTTCTAGCTGTCTAATGTCTTCTTTTTTTATGGGCATGTTAGGACCGAACTGTATTCCAATTTGGGTATGATCAGTGTTTTCAGTAGAGGAATCATTATATTCCTATCCCTTCGTTTAAAGGTTCTCAATATCTGCCCAGTTATTTTCTTTGCTCTGTTTACTGTTATCTTATTTTGTGCTTCAAATTTCGCATCATCGGTCATTACAACCCCTAAATCATTTGCTTTAGAATTTCTCTGAATTTCCTGTCCATTTTGGTATAATATTCCATGGATTTTACGTCCTCCCTTTTTCTGTATCTTAACAGCTGAAATTTCTCAGTGTTAAACTTCATATTGTTATCTTCCGCCCACTTGTAGATTCTGATCATGTCGGTTTGTAGAGATCCTATATCTTCTGGGTTTCTTATTTTTCTACTGATCTTTGTGTCATCGGCAAAGGATGTTATTGTGCTGTCTGGTAACGTCCTCATCTATGTCAGTTAGCATGATTATGAATAGTAGGGGAGCTAATACTGTTCCTTGTGGTACTGAGCTGAGGACCTCTGATTCTGATGATGATACTCCTTGTACTGTAAAGACTTGCCGCCGCTCACTAAGGAAATTATATATCCATTGCCCTACTTTTCCTGTTATTCCCATATATTTCAGTTTATTTATTATGATTCCATGGTCACACTTGTCGAACGCTTTGGCAAAGTCTCTGTATATTACATCATACTGTAGTTTTCATTAGTTTCCAGTGCATCGATAATGTTGTTGTAATGTTCCATTAGTTGTGATAGGTATGATCTACCTGACCGAAATCCATGTTGGTTATCATTTAATTTTTTCTGAGTTTCCAAAAAGTCATACATTTTCTGTCTAACTATTCTTTCAAATATTTTAGTGAGATGAGATGTAAGCGACACTGGCCTATAGTTTTTGGCCTCGGATCAATCTCCTTTATATATTGGGACTATGTTCGCGCTCTTCGGGATGCCAGATATTTCTCCCGTGTCCACTGATCGTCTCCATATCCAATATAGGGGCTGAGCGATTGCATTCTTGCAGTTTTTGATCAGTGTGGCATTCCTGCCTCTGAGTGTGCTTTTAGTTTCCCTATAGCTTGTGTAATATCATCTGTCGTAAAGTCGAAGTCTGTTATACTTTCCCCTTGTAGTTCTTTTTCAAAGAACGCGTTTCTATCGCATATCAGTTTGTCAGTTTTTGGGACACTGAAAAATGATTCGTACTGAGCTCTTAATATTTCAGATACTTCTGTTAGATCATCAGATAAAGCAGTCTTCGTTTTTCAAAGGTCCGATAGTCGTATGGTTTTTCGACTTCCTTTTTGCAAAATTATAGAAGTACTTTGCATTAACCTTTATCGCTTCTATAGCGTCGTCTTCTTCTTTTCTGTGTTTCTCAGTTAGTTCCTGTATGACGCAATCGATACTCTGCAGTTTATTATTTAATATTTTTCTGATATTGTAGCTTTACAGTTACTTAATTTTGCAGTCACTATTTTTCTCTTTCGGAACAATGACCTCTTTTGTCTCTCGAACCAGCTTCTCTGTCCTCTTTGTTGTATTTTTAGAACATGTCTTTCCACAATTTCCAGCGTCTTCTCCTCTAAGGTCGTTAGCATCTCTTCTGTTGTCTTGGCGATGATTTCTATTCTTCCATGCTGGATGCAACACTTCCCAGCTTTGGAGTGAAAATTAAAAATTTCGAATTTGCTTTCTGTTGTTCGTGTTCTTTCCTTTCCTGTTGCTTCTATATTGGTTGTTGTTTCAATAATGTTGTGATCCAATATCATAGTTGGGGATATTTCTACATTATCAATTAGGTTGCTGTTGTTTGTGAATACCAAATCCAGACAGTTGTTTTTTCTTGTGTTTTCTGTTATTTCTTGTGTTAACATATATTCATCAGCTAGAGCTAGTAGCATCTTTACCTGCTTCTGGTCTTCCCGTGTGCCCTCCTTGTCCTTGTGTATCCATACATTTCTTCCTATTTTTTTATATTTCATGAATGGAAAATTAAAATCACCACAGAGAAAAATATCTGGGGTTGGAGAGTGTAGATTTTTTACCCAGTTTCTTTCCTTTGTAATGGAATCTGAGAATTTTGAGTTGGCGTGTTTGGGGGTCTGTACATTACAATTAGTACCATATTTAATTTTTCAACTTTTGCTGCTACACATTCTACGTAGCTGTTTGAGGTACTTATAGTCATTTCTGCCATATGCCTTTCGCGTGTGTAAATAGCACGTCCTCCTTTACGTCTCACTGTTCTGTTGTCTCGGAGATGTTATAATTGCCAATTTGTATTTATTTTTGTCAGTACAGAACTCGCAGTATTCACAGTTCGCCTGGCAGTCCTTTAGATGGGTTTCCGTGAGGCATGCAAAATCTGCTCCGGTTTCTTGCATGAGTCCTTTCAAGTATAAAATTTTGTTCGAGGAATGGTTTGATTTAAGGGCCTGAATGTTGGCTAGGATTATTTTTATATTTTCCCTTTCATTTCTATATACTCGTGTTTCCGATTCATTTTCCAATGGTGGAAATGGTTTCGTTGGCAAGGCAACGATTTTGTTGCCTTGTGATCCTCCGAGAATTTTCCTCTCTTTATGTGTTTCGATAACCGTTGTCCCGATATCGCACGTAATGTCTTTCTGTATGCCTTCTGTACGGGTCTCGGATCCCTGTATTTGTTATTGGATTTGTATTTGTTGGATGGTATTCAATAGTTGAATTGTGTGGGCTACATCTAAAAAATTGGTAACCCTCTTTGTTGCTGATTTCGTCTGCTCACCTGTCGGGTTTCTTTGAGGGTGGTGGTAACGGCATTTCTGTCCGTATCTACACCTCCCGTATCTTGCATAGGTGTTGCAGACAGTAAAATGGTGGAACTTGCACTTTTTCCAAATTTACAATATCCTCTTGTGTGGTGTGTGTTACATAATGTGGGATGTGCATAGATGCATTGCCCATCCCGACATCTGCAGTTCCCTTTTGCGTAGTATTTACAGACGGTATTTTCTACGTTTCTACTTCTTGTTATCTGACTATTTTCTATGTTCTTAATTTTGATATTATCATTATTTTTCTTTGGCTGTTTATTTCCTACCTTTTTAGTTTTTATCTTTTTATCATTTTGCTCGTTGGCCAGTTTTTTACCTCGCAACTTTTACTTATCTCTTTTCTCATATATAATATATATATATATATATATATATATATATATATATATATATATATATATATATATATATATATCTACAGTGGACCCCGCCTAATAGGATCACGTCAGGGAAACAGCACTTGATCCTAATAAACGGGTGATTCCAATACACGGGCCCCACCCATGATCTAAGAAATACATATTTTAATTACATTTTATTGCGAAGAGTCAAACAAGGGAGTAGAAAGACGTCTTCCACTTAACTTTTATTGCGAATGTTCGAACAATTAGGTTATTCCATATATGAATTGTACACGAAAAATAATACTGCAATTACAAACGTCACAATCAGCTAAAGAGTTGTTTGATCGTGGTTTGGCGCATAGAATTGCTCGCAATTTTGTAAGCCTCTGATTCAGTTTTTTGCAGAAAATTGATGCTGTCATACCCACGAAACATCATTGCATTTCGTAGAGTACGTGCCGCATCTAACTTCTCTTTGCAGGATGGGATGACGACTTCTTCCTCCGTTTCCTTTTCCTCTTCATTCTCGTCTGGCACGAATTCTGTTCTGACTTCCGTTATATTTTCGTCATTTGAGACCGGTTCCTTTGTAGGAGCTACGGCATCCATTTCCAACCAAACTTCCCACTCATCTTTCCCATGCCTTCGGGAGGCGACGCATCATCCTCAATCATTGATACCTCATTTTCGTCGATCTTCTTTAGAAGTCCTTTACGCCAACAGTTTTGAATTCCTTTCTCCTTCACTTCAAGACTGAGCTTGTTGGAAAGACCAATTGCTGACCCATCTTCTATGTCGTTGAGTTCGTTCAAAGTCCTTTGAAGCATCTGCCGACGAAAGAGCGCTTTGAACGAACGGATGACACCTTGATGAAGCGGCTGAAGGATTGACGTAGTGTTTGCCACTAGTGAGAACAATAACGCACTGGCAAAACTTCAGTCAGCGCCACCATTATATAGGCTAGGCTACCATTCGCAAACACGCTAGAATTTTCTGGAATACGATTACAATAAACGGGTAGGTGATTCTAATGAGCGGGAAATTTTGTACAGATTTAGATAGGAATAAATCGGTCCCAGTTAATTTAATTCCATAATGCAGGTGATTCTATTATAAGTGATTCTACTAAACGGGGTCCACTCTATATATATACACACAGTATATCCCTCGACATTTCTCGCCGTGACATTTAATCGACAAGTTACTATGGGTTATATTAAGTTAGGTTAAATTGGTATTTTAGTGTCGAGACCCGTCGACCAAATGAGTATAGGTCAGAGAAACAGTAATTCGAATACACTTTCCTAAATCTTAATGAAGATGCTTTGTCCTAATTACATCCTATTACATCCTATTTGAGATGTAAACAAAGAAGGGAAACCAGTGAACTAATACTGAATAGATTTTCTGTTGATCTCGTGAAGAGCTCCGGTTGCGTTATGACATATCACGGTCTATCATGAGATGGTCGCGATTTGGTCAAAGGTTAATTAAAATCTTCTTTAGAACTAGAAAAAGTTCTGTCTAATATTTTGTTTTCAGTTTCAGTGAGTGTGTTAATGGTAATTTTCTGCCTTGCCTTCACGTCAGTAATCATTTTTTTCAAACCGGTTTACAAAAGAAGAGATTTTGAAAATAGCAAGAAAAAGGAATTGCTTGAAAACGCGTCTACCCTGAACGATCATCGGGTCAGTACAAACGGCAGAATATAGGAACGAGGAAACCACAGTCCAAAAGCAACATTGCCAGAACAGACTAGGAGAAAATTGTAGACACTAATCGAACAGGGAAGTACTTCGGGAGAGACGTTAGGCAGAAGACAGGGAGTGCTGGAACTCCCGTTTCTCCTGTCACTGTCCTCTTTAGCTGACCATCTTCCGTTTCTCATCTCTTTATTAAGCAGCCCAGTGCGCTCTCAAACACACTTCTCCCTCTATTCTTCACTACACATACATGCATTTTGCACACTACACAATCTTTTCAAAATTAAAAAATTAAAAAATGACATTGGGAGTCTCGGAAACCTTGATTTCGGCTCTCTCTCTCCATTTAGGGGGCACTTTTGCGGGCGATCGCCCTTGGCTCCTCCTTCTTACCTATATAGATATAAGAAAAAAATATTTCCTGACCACTTTGAAGGAAACGATAAAAGGTGAAATTACACCAATGAAAGGAGGACAAGTTTAAGAAGACAGAAAACCTCTTGAAAAGCATAGTTAATTTGGTGGAACATGCACGATCAAACACGGTTGAGGCTTCTCTGAGTTCCAACAGTCTCTTGTTAGATTTCGGCATTGCTCATTGATTCAAGTCAATAAATTTCTATTTACTTTTTTTCATTTGCAACTTTCGTGTTGAACTTAGTATTAAATATTTATGTTTACATGTTATCTCTCTCTTGTAAAACTAAGCCAAATTACATTAGAAAAACAAAATATTTCGGTAAATTTTAAAATGTATTTATTTATTATTATTGGTAGACTTTTTATGAGTAGAAAATATCATGCACGGATTTCTTTACTGAGATGCAGGATTTGTAATGACATATGTTTAGAGTTGAATTTTTTTTTCCTTCTTTGAAGCACTTTGCACGGTGTTCCACTTTCTGAATCCTGTGGTCACAGATTTTTTATCCACTTAAAATGTAATAAAATTAACAATATTTGGGCCAGTATGGTTACGTAGTGTTGACCTGAATATTCTCGGTGCATACTGCATAGGGACTTCTTTTCACTTCCCCTCATCTTGAAGATTTTCTCTCGCAAACCTAATAACTCCATCTCTATTGTTTAGGCTTAATCAGGGTACCGTGTTTTACATATAGGCGTTTTATGGGCTTAATGCTTTTATTCCAAATGTTACTTTGCAGAGAAACTGTCATTAGTTTATGAATTTTACTCATATGTGCAAGAAAGGGTTTATTTAATCAAATTGGCAAAGTATATTTACAGCTTTATTTTGTCGATACAGTACATAAAAGATTTTGGATATACTGTAATTTCAATTTTCATTCCTTGGGAGTGACGGAATACGGAAACTTCCATCCATTTCCATTTATTTATTATTTGTGTGTGTGTGTGTGTGTGTGTGTGTGTGTGTGTGTGTGTGTGTGTGTGTGTGTGTGTGTGTGTATCTCGGAAAACCAGCTTAAGCATGTTTAAAGAGGTAAATACTTTAAAACTAAATGACTTACACAAATTCAGTGTCGCTGTCAGCGTGTCCAAAGTTATCAGTAAAAGTCAGCATACATCACCCATTCAAAGAGAGCACTCACCTCCTCATCATAATTATGACGCTAGACTCCTCAGAGATTTCATACACAAACTAAACTATACTACTGCAGGAAAAGCTCTCTCTTTTAAAGGAGCAGATGTATGGAATGCAATTCCCATAAATATCAGACAGACTTCATCACTAAATGTATTTCGCAAATCACTAAAGAAGTACTTCATTCGCTCCTGTTGATGTATGTATGAGTTCACTACTGCCATTATTACCATAGTAATTAAGTTCCCATTTTATAATGAACTATCTAAAATTTCATTAAGCACTTTTCATTTCATAATTTATCCTAAATTATTTTTTTCCTTAAGCATTACTTATTTTCTATTAAAATATACAAGTGTTCATTTTGTTTAAAATTGTGTAAAATAATCAAACACTGCTTTTGTAAATTTTTATCTTTTGTTTATTATTATTATTATTATTATTATTATTACTTGCCATTTTCAGTTCTCTCATCTAATAAACTGAATTCCAATAAAATTGCCTAATACTTAGGTACGTAGATTTTTTATTCACACACAAATGAATTTCCCTACCTATATTGTATATGAAATAAGAACATAATAAAATCATACCATAATGATATTTATATATGATAAATAAAAATATATTAAATTAAAATAGCACGCATCTTTTCTTCACTCTTGCGGATGGTGCGTATGGTAGACTCACTCACGTGATACTCGCGGCCAAGTGATATTATGCTCATACCACCACGCAACTTATCTAGAATCCTTATTTTTTAGGCTAATGTCATAACCTTACGACTTTCCTTCTCTTCATTATCACTTGCAGATGCTTTACGTTTTGGTGCCATATGCTGTCTAAGGGAAATAGCAAAACAACGGCAAAATACGACAAAAACAATCCAACACAACTTCACTGAACTTAACGCGGTAGTGGGACTGAGACAAAGGGTGATGCGAGGGGTGACGCGAGAGGGAGGGAGATGCGGGAGTGTTGGAGAGTGTAAGAGAAAACACTACAGCTCGCATTGGCACGCGTAGAGTACTACTGTATTAGAGCGTGTTTGGCGGACCGTGTATAATCAAATTTTCCGCTTTCGGCAAATAATTGTTCACATTTATTTTTCCGTGTATAAGCAAATTCACGCTGGATAAACACGCGTTGGACGAGGGTTTACTAATGCCATATCAAATATCTAAATTGTACAGAAAACTATCGAAAAAATATTGTAAAACTCAATGTAACTCGTATTCTTTTTCTGAATGAAAGTTTCGTTTGCGCGTTTCTTTGATGTTCGTACTCGTACCTGATAACAGATCACAAAAAATCGACACCATTTCTGCACCAGTTGTATTTTTTATTTTATTTTTTTTAGTTTTTCGGTACACTTCCTTTCCTTTTATCGTAAATGCAACTTCAAAAAGTAAAGTTTTAATAACTTCATTATGTTATGCGATTATGGATTATGTGAAATAAAATGTGAAGTATAGCCATAAACTTGCACTCACCAAAAGTTACAAGAGGAATGGCCACATCAAAACAAGACCTTGAATTGCAGCGGAAAGAGTGCATCGCATCGTCGTAAACTATGAAAGGACAGTTTTGATAGAATAGTGACATAAAAATTACAGACCATCTAATTAAAGATGAGACATTGAAAAACTGAGAGGGAGTTTTGTTCAAGATTTTTCAGTGACTTAAATAAAAACTGAGTATAATTGTATAATGAGATCCATGGATTCAAATGTACAGAGGGTTGACATATATAAATAGACACCACGATAATTGTCCTCAACAACAAATGGTAACGCTCATCTATGGAATGCCAGAACGTGTGTCAGCTTTAAATAATGTAAAGGGGACAGCGACACGATTCTAAATATATTCATTCAATAAATCTGTTATTATTTATTAACTTTTATTATCATATAGGGAAAAAAGGGGTCTATTTACGTTTGTCAACCCTCTGTACTGTAACTGTCTTGAGACCCCAGAGGCAACATTTTCCTTCTTATCGTAGATGATCATGAATTAAACATTTTAATGGATTACAGTTGAATTAAATAAATGCGAACCAAATGAAATATGGAAATATTACTTGATAATGTTTCATGTATTAATTTTTATGAATTCTTTTGAAACCAAAATATAAACGGAATTTTTAATATTTGTATATAAAGTTGAATCCCCAATTCGATGACGTAATTAATGACCAAACTAGAAATAAGAGAATTAACGCCTCCAAAAGTGATACTCAAAATACTTAATCTACAGTCGGTCAACACCCGTAACACGGTATTTGACAGGATTTTATTAAGTTAATTGATGTGACGGGAATAGTTCTATATTGACATTCGGAGCAAGGCCTTTTCATCTAACTTTCGTTCAAATGATGTATCCACTCGTAGATGGACCTCACGTAAAGCTGTAGATCCCCACCCGCCACATAACCTTTTCCATTAAGAAACGTCAAACACTTCGAAATATTATCATTATACCCTTATCCAATGTCGAGAGAGGCGGGTAGAGTAAAACTCAGCACTTAAAGGTTATATTTATTTACAAAATATTATTATTCTATAGATATAAAAGTTTTCTTAATATTTAACATCAACAAATTAAAAATGTTACATATAATATCGAGAAATAATAACAAAGTTTATTTTATAAATATTTTTTTTTTTAATAAAAATTTCTATAAATTTTTAACTTTCAAATAATCGCGATAAGGCCAAAACACCTACGAGTTGTCATAACTGTCATAACTGCTTTTCTGATCTACAACTTACACATTGTACAAATCAGATAGAAAAGAAAACTTACAGTACACTGTTACATGTCCATTTAAAGTACAGTTTACCTTTCACCTAACATTTAATTACCAAAATATAAAAGGTTCAAATCCATATAAATACATTTTCGTCACTGAAGTTCATTCAAAATGGTTATATATATATATATATGCACTAAAATCACAGAATAACACGTGATCTTATTAATAAGCAAACAACCACAGGGAAAAGGAAACACGAAGTCCGAGCGCTTTCGTGATATATTCACATTATCAATTTCTCCTTGATAATGTGAATATATCACGAAAGCGCTCGGACTTCGTGTTTCCTTTTCCCTGTGGTTGTTTGCTTATATATATATATCGATTCTGGCCAAACATACAACATGAATAAAGAAGACAACAGTTGTTTATAAAAACGTTCCTCGATTTTTGGGATTTACATGGTATGTTTTTACGCAAACCTCTTTCCTCGAGAGGTATCGTTCTACAAACCCGTATAAACAAAACCCCCGTTCTTGTAACGTGTTTTATATTAATCTTATCGTTAATAACATTTGCGATAGAAGGATACTTACTTCAAGAGAAAACACAAAGCATTTACCAAAACTATCCGCGTGTTGTCCAAAATGAAAATGATTAAAAATGACATTTTATTTAAGTAACTTTTGTGAACATTGGGAATTATTTACTTTTTGGCCACAAGAGAAGCAATTATTATTATTTTATTTCATTTTGGAGAACTCTAGTAAAGAATTTACGATTTTTAGCTCCTTTCCTAGACAATTCACTTTGATGAACAAGGTACCTCATAGGCAAACGCCTTATTTAAAACGATTATATTAAATTTAACGCGAGTTAAATCGGTGTTTGGAAAGTTAAGAAAAGTGCCAACAAGTTTTTGCTCGTCAAAGCGTGAATTAAATTTTGTCCATAAAGATAAGGGGTAATACAGGGTGCTTCTGAAGTCGCGCAACTATATATACTGTATGAAATATCTATGTTTGCACGACTTTATAAACACCCTGTACCTTGATGATGACATTTAAAAAATGGACTGAAAATACGTTGCGAAGCCGAATTGCTAATTGTTTCTATGCTGTATAGAAAGGCTACATTCTAAAAATTGTTTCAGTGTTCTAAAATACAGATTGTAACATGGCGCTCAATCACGTGAGTTAAGTTTCATTACACCAATTAATTTGATAAAGAAGATATTTCTCCTAATATACCTGACAGTGTACTAAATATATCCATTATATGTATGTAGTAATACTGTGTCGTTATAATAGGCTGGAAACTACAGGGTGACCCAAAAAAAGGTGTTCCCAGAAATAACGTCGTTAAATAATAGTTTTTGGAGCACCTTTTTTTTTTATCACCCTGTATTTATTCCGTATTAAGAACGTGTTTTTAAGATAAAAATGTATTTCGGATTGTTGTTCTTACTATGAGAATTTTCCGACTTAAAAATGTTTTTAATTTGATCCCGATTAAGATTTTCTGTCTTTTGGAATGTCATCTCAAAAGATGCACTCCTCTAACTCATTTCCATCATTATAATTAAAGTTGGTGGTTTTTTTTTTATGAAATACGTTTATTACTACCACGTTGCAACTTTCAGGTGATTCGCGGTTTATTCACTAATGAATTCAGAGCTGGGCACTTGCGGGTTTTTTTGCGGTACTGCGGTACTGCGGTACTACCGCACTACCAAACCGGTACCGCATAACGCAGTACCGCAAAGGATCGCTGAAAGTACAGGCTGTACTTTCAGCGATCCTTTGCGGTACTGCGTTATGCGGTACCAGTTGGTAGTGCGGTAGTACCGCAGTACCGCAGTACCGCAAAAAAAACCGCAAGTGCCCAGCTCTGCTAATGATCATCATGATTTATTATGTATTTAGTGTCAGTTAATTAACAGTTCTTTGTGGTAGATTATCATAGCAGAAACGACAAAAATGAATTATAGCCCCCACTGGTTAAAGTCGTTTAACGAGAAAGTATTTTATGTCATCAAGCAAACCGAACCCCCTAAAAAGGGTAAATAAGTGTAACAGAAGTTGCAAAACGACGTTTGTATAGTTCATAATGTGTGTGTGTATATAACTCTTAATGTAATGTGGGATGACCATCTTGGTTCGACCTTTAGATTAAAGTCACGTTTTAATATAGCTGTTAAGTTTATATGGTATTATTTTATTAGACTTTTTTCTTTTTTTTTTTGCAATATTTTCCTTCATAGGCGAATATTACTTCAATTTCGATGATACTTTTGTTAAATGCGTATAAAATTTCTAATTGTTTTAGACATTTGTTTTAAAGTTTAACCGAAGTATTAAGTGGTATTTTCTTCCGTTTTGCCTATTATTTTCTCATTTGCGTTTGGTAAAAAACTTTTTAAATGACCTTCATCTCCTTATTATATAACAGTGAAACATATTAATACTCTGGAATAAAATGCGGTAAACATCACGAATAATGGAGTGTATACTTTCATCTCAGGGATATAATAAGGCTTATTTCTTCCATCTTTATCACTTGCCAACCTCCAAATATTTTTCAAAGATGAGTCATCTCATCTTTCCTTCCACCTCCTAAACAATCGACGAGAGAAGCCGTTCGAGATCTTCTCCTATCTCGAACGTCCCTTCCGACTAAACAAGTATCCGAAGGTGCTGCTATGAGAGCCCTTGGAGCGAGAAGGCTCTCTGAACTCTTAGGTTTGGCAAAAAGACACGCATCTAAAGGCCGAGGGTCGATGCTGAGACAGTCACACGAGAAACAAGAGGAGGAGTTGTTGAGAGGCGAAACGAGACTTTCGGTGCTTTTATGGCTTTGTCGCACTTTAGATCGAGGCATCGTCCTACTCCTTCCTTCTACCCAACCTTTGGTACCGCTTTCTTTACGCTCTAACTGGTAGCTACTGACTGATCTTAAACGTTCCTTTTGGGTTGTTTCTTTTAGAGGCGCTGGATCTATATACCCATAGCCATACCCATACCCACCGAAAGATTTAGTGGTGAGCAGGTTATCCATGACCGTGGCTTTTGTTGGGACCACTGATGAGACGAAGGTACAGCACATTTCTCTCCTGAAGGTCGCCTTGGCAACGGTGAATTGAATCTGTTTCTCTCCACCCAAGGGTCTTCATGGTTGTCTCCGCCTGCCCGATGATGACTGAACGATCCGCTGGAAGTATTAGTTAACCAGTATTCTTTACGTGGAGAGTTGTTGCATGAACGCCCTGAGGTAGTAGAACCTCTTTTCACGGAGGACGGTGGGATCTGGGCGTTTCCTGAGTTTTGAAGATGGGCGTGAGACGATGGATGGTAGAACTGCGAAGAATTTCCGATTACCAGGTGCTTGGGAATGAAGCATCCTTGCGCTCTCCACGCTGAGAAAAGAGACCAACAAAGCAGTTGAAGACCAAATTTAAAACCCAAAATGCTCTTAATATATTATTTTTGGTAAATGTACAAAATGTTTTCTCAAAATAATAAAAAAACTCACAAATCGGAAAAAGAACGATAAATATAAGGAGATGTTTAAAAGTAAAAAAAAATATCAACTGATAACTTTAAGGAATTAACTATTTTATATTTATCTTTTCTGAAATCAGATACAAAGAATAATTATTGAATAAAATATATTTTCTTCTTTAGAAATTATTCATTTTTTATATTCGACGCTGAAAAAATTCACTTTTACTTTACATCGTAATTAAATAGAGTTGAAATTTGTTTCCCTTTCCAGTTTTATAGCAATTTGATGGCAGTTTTGTAGCAATTTTATAGCAGCTTTATGGCAGTTTTATAGCATAATAATTTTTCGTTGTTGAAACTTATCCCAAAACAGTCGGAATTTTTTAATAAAAGTATTTAATAAAATTTAATTAACAAAATTTTAATAAATTAATAAAAAATTTATAAAATTAATAAAATACCTAAATATTACGTAGATATTCCATAAATATATTTTTTTTGGGGTAATTTCTGAGTATATGTATTTAAATTTTATGAAATGAGTTCATTTTACTAAATGTAAAACTCGTCGAGTTTTAACATTTTGTTATGTAATTATTTACGATTGTCAAACTCAAAGAATAAACTCATTAGGAATGCAAACTCAAGGTCATATTCTTTTTACACTCGTATATATAAAGTTCCCGTACTATCATTTGATATTATAAACACCATTACTATCTTTACTATTTTTACAATATGCGGAACACTCCATGTTTCAAACAGTGGATTATTATTATTATTATTATTATTATTAAAGCAGAACTGTATTCACCATGAATTCAATCTAGGTCAGATCGAATATCCGAAGGGAAAGTTGATTTTATGTAAAATACATTAATTAGCGTCTTCACCAAACCATTTTTCATTTACTTTTTCAGAATTTAAAAAAAAAAAACTTTACTAATAAAATTAACATATTTCTTTAATTAAAATTTAGAATATTTTTTGTCATTGCTCGAATGCCATTTTCTAAGAATTCGATCGAAAATGTTTGAAATTCAAAACAAGAATTAAAAAATATTTATAATTTTTGGGAGGAAATTTATTTTAAATAAGTTTTTATATGAAACTGATAAAAAATATGAAATTCACTTAAAATTCTTTAGCTTTTAAAAATTAATATTAACCTTCTACGAGATAGGATTCCCTTTTTTATAATAGGATTCGCTTCTTTAACAGGATTCCCTTTTTTATAATAGGATTCCCTTCTTTAGCAGGATTCCCTTTTTTATAATAGGATTCCCTTCTTTAACAGGATTCTCTTTTTTATAATAGGATTCCCTTTTTTATAATAGGATTCCATTCTTTAACAGGATTCCCTTTTTTATAATAGGATTCCCTTCTTTAACGGGATTCCCTTTTTTAAATGGATTCCCTTTTTTAATAGTGAATAGAATTTTTATCCTGATAAGTTAAGCAGTAAAGGATTTTAATATTTACTGTACCAACTCCATTAACCTCACCCATAGCGCGCCTCTCTCTCTCTCTCTCTCTCTCTCTCTCTCTCTCTCTCTCTCTCTCTCTCTCTCTCTCTCTCTCTCTCTCTTTTGGTTATAACACTTCTTTTGTCTCGAAAATGAGTATATGTATAAAGGTATAAAAAAGAATTACTTACAACACTATCTCTCATAATTCTCCCTCTTTGTCCTTCTGTCATTTGAAACGTTCTTACTTTTAAGTTTTCTCCACAAATATTAAAAAATGCTTTAAATGGTCAAATGCAGAATCCAAAAGAAATAATTAACATAAATTAATCATTAAAACGAAATATTTCAAAAAGTAAACCTTTTTCATTCTTATAACAATCGTAACCGTACGATTACAAGAAAAATATAGCTTTTAATCCAATTGATTATGATCGGTAAATTTCATTCACCAGTTTTTTTTACGACAAACATATATATATATATATATATATATATATATATTAATAATTAAAGACTTCTAAATATATATAAACTTCATGCAAGATGCGTTCTTTTTTCGGATATACAAAAATTGTTGCTTTCGTTCAAAGTAGTGAGTGAGTGAATACAATTATAATCTCTTTGCACAAAGTTTCATGCTTAAAAATATATTGAACGGGAGTTTGCAATGTTGCTATGCATGTGCAAGTATGAACAGACATGCTTTATGAAATTATAAAGAGGAGAATGTAACGTTCAAATGTATGAATATTAAAATGGCTAATGGGTTTTATGAGGAATGTTATATGATTTATCATTTTATCATTTAAATGACATGCATGCATTTCATTAGTGATGAAGTTTTTTGGGGCATGCTTTCAGTGGTATTCTTTTTTTTTAAATATTCTTCACCACTGCTCTATTTATAAAGCCGCAGTTTACGTGTGTATATATATATATATATATATATATATAATATTATATATATATCGGGTGATTTTTTAAATATGTGTCAGTTTAAAAGGTTTGTATTTTTTTAATTAATTGAAATAAAAACATAATATTTTTACTGTACCTTCTCTACACATGGGAAATTAGGGAGCGAGTGTAGTTTACGTCCCCCTGTGGTGCCGTGTAGTTTACGTTCCCCTACATTATCCTAGTGTAGTTTAAGTTCCCCTACATTACCATAGTGTAGTTTGCGTTCCCCAACTTTGTCCGCATACACCTAATCAAATAAAACTTTAAAACTAACAAAAATATGGATCACCTGAAGATCAGGGCCCCCAGCCTTCTTTAGTTAGCTTTATAAGGCTAACTAAAGAAGGCTGGGGTCCCTGATCTTCAGGTGATCCAAAAATATTACAACTTAACTCAGCTCATTAACTCTTTGCATACGAACAACAAAAGTCTGCAGTACTCTGGACAGAGTATCTGTTGAAATCTGAGAAATTTCTTGTTCAATTGATGCTTTCAATTCTTCTATTGTTCGTGGATTCTGTTTAAATACTGTATCCTTTAAATAACCCCACAGATAAAAGTTACAGGGGGGGGGGTAGATCTAATTATGTTTGTGGCCATAATATTCCTTTATCATAAACCGTAGGAAATGTGATGGAAAGGACTCTTCCGTCGAAAGTATCGTGTAAGTATCGTGAGCCGAGAGGACATCACATAAAGCATGTTTTGCAATAGAGGACTAATTCCCCATTTATAGAGAAGGTATAGTAAAAATTTCATGTTTTTATTTCAGTTAATAAAAAAAATACAAACCTTATATATATATATATATATATATATATATATTATATATATATATATATATATACAGGGCGTCCCAAAAAAATGTATACATACACACTTTAACAGCTGATAGCTCAATTGATGTTTCTTTCTTTCCAAGTTAAACCCATTAGAATTAATAATGGCAGTCAGACTAAGCTTTGAACAAAGGAAATTCATTCTAAAATGCTACTGGAAGTGTGAAAACGCAGTTGAAGTGCAAAGACAGTTTAGGAGGGAGTTTCAAACAGATCCACCAACGCGACTTACCATCACTCGAATTAGAGATAAGTTTGAAGCCGATGGAACTGTTCAGAATGTCCACAAGAAACGTTCCGGAAGACCACGGACATCGACAAGCCCCACAAAGCAAGAAAGAGTACTGGAAACGTATCACCAAAGTCCAAGAAAATCTGTGCGGCAAGCGAGTCGTGAGGTAGGAATTTCAGAATCGTCTGTCCAACGCATTTTGAAGCGCTGTCAATGGAAAAGTTACATTCCAAGATTAGTCCATGCTATTAATGAAGATGATCCGGACCGAAGAGTGGAGTATTGCGAGTGGTACTTGGCACGATGTGGATGTGGATTGGACGAAGGGGTTTCGTAGAATACCCTCCGCGTTCACACCTCACACCACTAGACTTTTTTATGGGGATACTTAAAAGACAAAGTCTACGCTATAAAACCTGTAACAGTCGCTGAATTGAGAGCAGCCATTGAACGAGAATGCACACAAATACCAAACGAAATGTTTCGTGATGTTTGCGATTCCATTGCTTCGCGTTATCAGCAGTGCCTGGACCAGAACGGACGTCAGTTTGAAAACAGGCGTTGACGAAACAATTAAATAATGTCTGTAGATTCTATTACATTTTGAAAATGAAATGTATTTTAATAAACACTACCTTTATAAGTATTTAAAGTGTGTATACATTTTTTTGGGACGCCCTGTATATATATATATATATATATATATGGAATAACACGCATGAATACGCGTGTTTTTCGTATGACATAAAAAATTCCCAGCAGGATTCCAACCCGGGACCTTCTGAGTAGGAGTCGCTGGCAGTACAATCACACTACGACGGTATAGAAGTTAATACGACCTGTCGTTTATTTAAACCAGTGTTTCCCAACCGGGGGCCATATGGCCCCCTGGGGGCCATGGCACATTTGAAGGGGGCCACAGGAAAATGTTAAGATTTAGAGGGGCCACAGACTCCATGAAGGGGGCCACAGGACTCAACCTATTGAAGCCTAAATTATAGTTAGGCCAATAGATAATTTTAATTTATGTAGTTGAATTACATTTAAAAAAATTATTAATACATATATTTTCCTTTTTTTTAGATATTTTATAATAGAATTTGAATTTATCTGTAAACAAATATTTTGCATCTTACAAGCTTATTGTGCGGCGCACTCCATTGTGCGCTTGATCGTTATGCGCCTGGCAGCGTTGTTGACGATAAAAATACTTCAGGTTGAAAACCTTACAGTCTGTTTACCACGTGGATCGTCGCTGTAGTGTGTAAGTAGCTCTTATTTGTTTACCCTAATATTGCGAAGTTGTAGTAATTTTACTAGTTTTTTTAATTTATAATAGATTGCTATAAGTACAGTATTTCTTTTGATTATATTTTTTTATAATTAATACATAATATAAGTAAATAACTGCAAATTTTTGTTAGCCACTGTTTAGTTTTTTGTTATGTTTATAGTCCTATGTGACAAATAATATTACCTGAATACAAATAGTTGTTTTAATATCCTTTATATATTTTGTTTTTGTAAAATAGAGTTAATCTGCATATTACCTACTGAAAATAATGCTTATGGGGGCCACAGGAAAAAATAAGGTTCCTAAGGGGGCCATAAGCCAAAACCGGTTGGGAACCACTGAATTTTAAACGACCGAGGAAACAATTAACACTTTCGCGTCCAGAGGTATTTTATGATGTTAACCCTCCCGCACTCGAGTATTTAATTCAAATCTATCTTGTATAGCACTGCGGTCCCATAGATGGAACAACACGCATGAACATGCGTAGTGTGATGGCAGCGCTCGCGCCTCCTACCAAGGAAGTCCCACGTTTGAATACTGGTGGGGTACTTTTGATATGTATATATATTTCCGATTACCATGTGTGTGTGTGTGTGTGTGTGTGTGTGCGTGCGCGAGCGCGTACGTGAACGTCAAATGGGCAAAAGTGAAGTCGAGTGTGTGATTATTCACATATGTAGAGAGGTATTATTTAGTGAGGTAACATTTTTGATAGCTCCGAGTATTAAAAAATGAGTGTATTAAAAAATCTCGAAATACTTTGGTGTCGAAATAAAGATGGTAGTCTAATTAGGTTATCTTGCCCTAGGTTAGGTTAGTTTGGTTAGGTTACGGTAGGTTAGGTAGTACACGGTGTTCATAAAGTCACTCAAGTGAATATGGTGAAGTGTACAAATGTTCATTTGCGTGACTTTATGAACACCCTGTACCTCACTATTTAAGGCCTTAATAGAAAACACCCTTTGAACTCTCAGTTGTGTCCTTGTCTTCTCAGTTCAATGACACTAAGGTTAGATTAAGTTAAGTTAAACTAAGCTAATTATTTTTTTAGGTACATGTATTTAAAAGAGTCAGTACCTCGGTTATACATATGTGTGTGTGTGTGTGTGTGTGTGAATAGCAACTTATATAACAAATATCATTCGTATATCTTTAACAATATAATCACTCTAATTTTTAATAATATATGAACATAATTCTAAACTAAACGTATTTTAATATATATACATACGTATACACACAAATTAATTTTTATGCCTTAATTTAAATAATAATTTTTTACCATTAATCAACTATTTGTTTTATTCTGAATAAAATAGCTTAATTTCTTGACCGAATGTGACGCAAAGATTATTTGTCAGTGGGCAGTGCCCAGCTATAAGGAGGTTTGTGGACGTGTGGTGGAAGTTCGAAGTCAGTGGCGGAATGAAAGAAGAAAACATGCAGTTGTTGACATTAAGACAATTAAAACCTGCCACCAAAACTTGATTACAACCGGCTCGGTTGAAGATGCAGCCAACGCAAAGTCGAAGAAGACCATCAACATCCCGAACTTCTTCGGAGAATGTCGCGTTAATTCAAGTAATAAATGTAATGATGTGGGTTGTTTAACCTCTTTCGCAACATCTAGGCCTTCTATGGGCACATGACGGAGGGAACCTACAGCTTTAGGTGGGATCGGAATCATCTAAAGGTCGCTACATACTCTGAACCTTGAGAACGGTCACCCATTCAACTACTGTTCAGACCTAATGTCGCTTAACGTCGCTGATCGATGGGAAGCGGTGTAACGACACTGACCACCACTTCGTAGCCAGTTAATTCAAGTAAAGTTTATACAAGATCCAAAGAAACTTATTTAGCAAATCGTTCGTGAAACCCGTAAATTCATTAATGGCAAAAAATTACCTTTTTAATGACATAATAATTAATTTTCTATCCATATTTGAACAGAATTTAGGTACCATTGTTTGAAAATAATAATGAGTTAGGCCTATATAATTAGAATTCAGACCGCTTTCACTTTTCAATTTTTTGAAAACTATATACCCGAATTGTTTTCAGGTCATGCCCATTCCAAAAGTGATGAATTTGATGATGTTTCACTACAACTATACAGTAAACTCAAAAACGGATTATATGAGGCCCTCCTAGGAAGAAGTGGCTAAGCGACAAACGTAAAAAAACACCAGAAAACGCAGTAAAAGTTATACCAATTTGAAAGTGGAATAACTTTTGAACGAAATATCTTCAAAAGTTAAGTTCAAAAGTTATTCTACTTTCAAATTGGTACAACTTTAACTGCGTTTTCTGGCGCTTTTTACTTTTGTCGCTTAGCCACTTCTTCCTAGGAGGGCCTCATATAACAGTAAACTATATAAAAAACTGTTGCATGGGTCTTTAAGCGATCCAGTGCCATGAAAATTTAAAAAGAAAAACAAAGAAGTGATAAATATACCTTAACATGTCTGCCGTGCCAAGTGCTTCATATACCCTACCTTTTTTATTAACCAAATGAAAAGGGGGATTGTTACATACGTTTGGGGTTTAAAATAAGATAATGAATTAAAAAAAATTATTATAGTTCAACAGCCTCAGTTTAGGAAAGAACACCTAAATGTTCAGTAGACACTTAGCTTCTTCTGACCTCGTCTGTAAGAAGTGTTTGCTCTCCATAGTTAAACAGCTCCTCTCCAGTTTCAGGGGGTAAAGGAACGCCAATCCCTCTTCTCTCTTCTTTGTTTTGGTGGCTTGCATCTTTAACAGCACTCCTATTGTCTACCTTTCCTCTGAACGAAGTCGTCCGATGAATTAAACACGTGTCTACAGAATAGGAGCTTTGGTCTGAAACTCGACTCTGATCCTTTGTGCGAACTGGATGACAGTACTTTCTCTGGCAAGAAGGTGAGTTGCAGTAGTTGGAAGTCTGAGGATAAGATTCATACTGACGCAAGGAGAAATGAGTAAGATCTTTAGATAAGGACCCTCGAGACGAGTAAGACTGAGTTCTCATTGGTAGCTGCGAGGAAAGACTATTGCTGTAGTGAGGTGGATAGGATATGTTGGTAGGGTGAGAGGTACAGGTATTGGATTTAATATCCATGCACCCAACATGAGGAGGATTTAAAGGTAAATTGGTAGCACTGCTATAGCCTTGATTTGAGTATTTATAATTATAAGAACACGTTGTACAAGGATGGTCGTAATTATTCTCTTTCTGATTATAAGACCCCTTCAGATCAATAAGTCTACCCACAGACATGTGACGAGTTCTTTCGGGTCTACAGTGATATTTTTCCGAGAAATACGTAAAGTTTTTATCGCATTTTTAGTGCATATATTGTAATCGTTAGAGGCGCAGTGGATGCGACACTCTGTTTTATTTTTGGGGTAACTTATATCTGTTTCCGGATCCCGAACTTTATAGTTACTGAAACTTGAATAATCTCTATGCATCATTACAGTCGGGTTATCGAAATAAAAAGGACTCTTTTTCCTAGGTCGAGACGCTATTTGGTCTTCTTGGTCTTCACTGAAATCTTCTTTTTGCATCTGACGAGGAAGGCTTGACCCTCTTTTCCTGTATTGATTCCGGTGAGTCTCGCATTTGAGGGATCGCTGTTGATGTTGTCAATTATATTTAATCTTTCTCCAAAAGAGTAAGGACGCCTTTTCTCTTTGGGGCTTCCGTCTAAATCGTTCGTACCAGGGGTATATTTGTAAGGTTCTGGGGAGGAAAAACCTTCTTTTCTTATTTGAAGTTGATACCTTTCATTATAGGAATTTGAGAGCAAAGATGAAGGACATGTATTTGTGTAGTTCGTCTCTCTGGCATATTTCATTGATGGCTGAAAACAGGGGTACTGAAAAGCAACATTTGGTGTACATAAATTGACTCTATTACCACCAGTGTCTTGAAATTTATTGGCAAAAGGACATGGTTCAGTTTTATCAAATCCGAATTTTCTACTAACATTTCCATGAGAAGTACTATCAGGGGTTAAATAGTATCTAGTAACACTATTGTCAAATAAATATTTATCCCTCTCTTTATTTACTATATGTGATGATATAGTTTCGCTTGAATCCGTTCCATCTTCAAGTCCATATTTAATGGGCTGGTTTTCCTCTGATCCAAAATACTGCATGAACTTTTCTTCATCAAGAGACAAACTTTTGGCTGGCTTTTTGGGCAAGCCTTCGTAAGTTTCTAACTGCTTTGATCGGGGTAGACTCGATGTACACGAGCTAAACACTGATAAAAGCTTATGTTCCGGAGACCCAGAAACTGATTCATCTTTGAGCAACTGATAATCATAGCCATCATTTACCTTAAAACAGTTATGTGTCACAAGAGGCTTTCTGTTGTAACTTTTCATTTTTGGAGGTTCAGAACTTTGGTTTTCTTTTTCGGTTGTAAGATTAATAGCCGAAAATGCTCTTCCGAAAGATCTGTTGCTTGGGGTAGTATTGGCTTTTTCTTTGCTATATTTGAAACTTCCATATTGTCTGTTTAAGCAGGGTTGAGTATGAATTTTCTCTTTGTTATAGAAAGCATTATTCTTTCCTTGAAATGCTCTGTCAGGTGAAGTATCTATTTTATGCTCCTTCCGGCTGCCCAAACGGCTATTGCCCGAATGATAAGAAACAACTTTTTCCGAATTTAATCGATGGAGTTCGCATGAATCTTTAACCTTATTTGGTGTAACTGCTGGCCTAGTGCTCTCAGCTACATCTGAGGAAGCATTTTGGCTGGTTTTCATTTGGCACCAATCATTTTTATGGCTCTGATAATGAACATAAGAGTTAGTTTGAGAAGTATCTCCGTATGACTCACGTTTAGCGTTTGAATATTTATCACAACTAGACTTAAGATTGTAAAAAGGAGCAGAAGACTTATCGTAGTTATTGGAAAAATTAATATTCTCGTAACTGTTTGGGGATTTCATTCTCTCGCTACTCGGTTTCCGAGGAAGAGCGGGTGACATTAAATACGGTGACAAATTTGGGTTGATGAAATCGAAGACAGAGACGGAGGCCTCAAAAGAGTATTATTAACTCCTCTTTTGTAATGAGAAGGATCTTCCCAAGTCGTATTCTGTGGCTTTATATCCGCACTGGCATGAGAGCCAATTTTCGATAGATTCGTCGGACTGGGCAAAAGTCGGCGTTGAGCCATCAACCAACCAATTAGTCGAGAGTGAGCCTCATGGAAGGCGTGGTGTACAGGAGAATCCAACTTACCCGACAGAAGAGCCTTCTCTTGGTGGCAGAGGTGCTCAAGTTCGTTCATTTTTTCATGCAGTAATTGTTGCAGCTGAATGTACCTCATGTGTAGCTCAACCTGCGAGCAAAGCGACGGGAAACTTGCAATGAAAGTAATAAAGATTCGTCAAAGTGGAAAGTACATTTGCGTTCCATCTCATCGTATATAACGCAATATATTACAATTAAAAATTAAACTTAAACTCAGAGTGATTACTCCTTTAAATTAAAAGATAATTAATACCATGAAGTGTATTATTATTATTATTATTAATAGTAAGGACCTGAAACTTATTAAATTTATCTAGTCAAACAGAGCATAAGGAGAGAGTATCTGACCTTACGAACACAGTCTTCGAATAGGACCACCATCCTTAACCGATTGCCACAGTTTTGGATGAAACTGACCAAAGTCTTATGGTCTGCTCTTTCCATGTCATGCCCATTAATGGATAAAATGACGTCGCCTGTTCAAAGGCAAAATAAGAAAAAGTTCTGAAACGTGAATACTTTAATTTACTAGAATATGACTATGCTAGAAGGACTTAAAAAGCAGGCAAGTTGTCATATGATGTCGTCATATATATATATATACTATAGTATATACGGGATTGAACTCAGATGGTTCCCTGAGGTTTTTTATGATACACACAGCCCGTGCATGGAACAAGAAACTCTTCTGGGAAGAGTGTTTTATTTATTAAAGGGCCTATTTGGCCGATATATTAAGAGTGCAACAGGGAAATGAATATCTGTCCAGCCTTACCAGTCGACTTTTCACTAACACAACCTTAAGGATTGACGAAATAACGTACTGGTTGGAGTTTATATTTATTAAAATAACTACATTATTTAAAGGAGCATAAGGAGAGAGTATCTCACCTTACGAAAACAGTCTTCGAATAGGACCACCATCCTTAATCGATTGCCACAGTTTTGGATGAAACTGACCAAAGTCTTATGGTCTGCTCTTTCCATGTCATGTCACCTCTTTAATAATTTAGAAATTTTGCACCTTGCCTGTAATATTCCTTGCTCAAACGATTCTCACTGTAAACTCATAGATAGGTATTATAGTAAGATAATATCCCTGTTAAGAGAAGCAGGAAGCCCCATGATTAAATCTTACAACTATCATACTAAGATTATTCCTGGATGGAATGATTTTATTGCCACTCTGAAGAGGGAATCGAAAGACGCCTATGATTTGTGGTACTTTTATGGTAGACCCATATTAGGACCGTATACTTGAATATGTGTAGAAGTCGGGGTCAGTATAAGGCGGCCATAAGGCGATGTAAACAGGAAGAAGAGTCTATTCGAGCATCAAAAGCTTGTGAAGCTCGCATAAATAACGATAATAACAAATTTTGGAAATTTGTTAAGAATCAAAAGGGTGTCAAAAATGTCCTCCCTCCGACAATCGATGGGGTGTCGGGGAAGGATGAAATTGCAAAGCTGTGGAAAAACCACTATTCTAACATTCTTAACAGTGTGAGTAGGGATAATCTTAAGATAGATTGCAGCGAAACGATTGTGGGAGGGGCGAGGGAAAATATTTTGATATCATTTTCTGAAGTAAAGAGGTTAATTAAAGAGTTAAAGACTGGTTCTGCGTCAGGGGTAGATGACTTATCGAATGAGCACTTAAAATATGCAAATGACGTCGTATGTCTGCTTATATCATTGCTCCTATCAGCCATGCTGGCTCATAGCTATATCCCTGCAGAGTTCATGAGGGTATATATCTTGCCCCTGGTCAAAAATAAGTACGGAGACATTCTGTCCAGCAATAATTACAGGCCTATTGCTGTCGCTTCCTGCTTCTCGAAACTACTAGAAAAACTCTTGTTACACCGATTAAATGATTTCCTATGGACATCTCCTAATCAATTTGGCTTTAAAAGGTCCCACTCAACTGACCTGTGTATCTATGTACTTAAAGAAACAATATCTAAATACACTGACAGTAATTCAACTATTTATACCTGTTCCCTAGATATAAGTAAGGCATTTGATAGGGTGAACCACAATATTTATTAGCAAAGCTAGAAGACAGGAAGGTTCCCATGTACATATTAAATTTATTGAAATTTTGGTATTCCCACCAATCTTTCACTGTTAGGTGGGGCAATGTACTGTCCTAGTGTTTTGGCTACTCTTGCGGGGTGAGACAAGGCTCCTTGCTCTCCCCTATGCTGTTTAATGTGTATATCGACAGATTAATTGCCTCACTTAACGAGGCAACAGTGGGATGTTGTATAGATAACACAAGGATAAATAACTTAGTTTATGCCGATGATATGGTGTTAATAAGTCCCTCTGTTAAAGGTCTGGATCGGCTACTAAAAGTCTGCGAAGTTTATTCGCAGAAACATGATATTCTATTCAATGTTACAAAAACTAAGGTTATGCAATTTCATCCTAAAAGCTGTAATCAGCCTGCTGATATAAGGTTTAAAATGAATGGTGAAGTAATTGAGAAAGTACAAGAGTTTAAGTATTTGGGTCAAACTATTACCAGCTCCTTGAGTGATGACTCGGATATAAGAAAACAATTTCGAAGCCTGTGTGCTAAAGTGAATATGACCATAAGGAACTTTCGATTCTGTACAAGTGAAGCTAAAGACGCTCTCTTTCGTACTTTCTGCAGTAATATATACGGAGAGCAACTGTGGGTGAATTATAAAAAAGGTTCTGGCAGAACCCTAAATTTGCTGTACAACAGGTCTTTTAGACTCTTACATAAATTACCCCCGAGATGCTCAGCTTCGCAAATGTTTGCTACCCGCAATGTCCCGAGCTTCCCGGAGTTAACAAGACGTGCTCAACATAGTATAATGCAAAGAATTAAAAAATCAACCAACCCGATCATCCAAGCTATCCATGAATCCTGCCATTTATCCTCTAAGCTATGGACTTCTTGGTACGAAAACGTCTGTGTGTAGCTCCACTTAACTATAGTCTGCCAATAAACCTTTTCATTTTCATTTTCATTTCAAAGATTTCAAGCCTTTAGAGCAAGGGCAAACGTTATTAGTTATTACATAAAACAGCACTGAGAAAGAGAGACTCTGGTAATTTGCGATTAACACTAAACTGACAAGCTATACTTACAAAATTTTGAGAGCTCCAAAAACCTGTGATCCTGAGTGAACAAAATCTAGAATTCAACTCCCCGTATGTAAGATCTTATGGCACCCTTGTAGAGGGTTTTCCCCAACTTCTTCCCCCACGGGCAGCTCTTGTTCCCCATTCCCAACCGAGACACCCACAAAAAATATAAAAACCGTTACATTATCTGAGAAGTTACATTCAAAAGACATCTTAAATTTATCTTTCCAAAACGACTATATAAAAAAGTTTAATTTGAAATACTTATAAAACTGCTATATCAACGATGTTCATTACAAACATTTCTCTCGGTGCCATTTATTAAATTTATTACAAATCATTACAGTAATGGTAAATGACAAGCACTATAGTTTTTTTCTTTTTCATGATGTTAGGCCACCGTGGAAACGGGTCATCCGCAGAAAGGCCGCAGAAATATAGCTTCCCTCACCAGCGATCTGCAAAGCAGATAGGATCCAGCTTTGGGACAGGATCTAGGGTTTAAAGCATCCCAGCCCAACTATATTCAGAACCTCAATATAAGCAAAAGATCGTTGTATTCACGTCGGATTGAATACATCAAAGAAAAAGGGTAACTATTGTATTTTTAGCCAAAAACCAAAACTTAAACCTCAACTGGCAAAATTGAGCGTCCACTTTTCAAGGCACATACATGTCCGTTTCATGATGGGATTGAACCGTTGCCCACGTGGGACTAACATCATGAAAAAGAAAAAACAATAGTGTTTGTCATTTACCATTACTTACTCGGACTATAATGGATTTAATATTCCCTAACGAGTTTCCTGTTCCATGCACGGTGTGTGTGTATCATGAAAAACCCCAAGGGACCATTCTGAGTTCAATCCCATCATTAAGCAATTCGTATTTTGTATGTGATTTGGCATTTTATTGTTTTAGCCCTGAAGATGGAATTAGTGCATTCCGAAACGTTGGTACTATTAAACCTTGAAGGATGTTTATTTTTTCTCTGGTGTTCCTGTTTATTATATATATATATATATATATATATATATATATATGATAGAAAACCACAATAACCAAAGTTTATTTAACCCTTTACTGCCCAAAAGGACAAATTTCTAACCTTTCAAATACACACATTCATTACGTAACCCTACAAAATATTTAGGCAGTAAAGGGTTAAATACGAATATTGAAGTAAAGCGTGCAGCCCCAAGGAGAGTTTGTACTCACGTCGCAAGCCCACGCCTCAAGTTCGACATCTTACCATTAAACCATATTGTAAGCCAATAAACTTCTTTTCAAGTTTAGCTTTTGAGCAGAACTTATTTTGTGCTGAGCTTTTGAAGAAGATGCACTAGTTAACTCTTAACTCTAATTTGGATGATGAACTTGCGACGCGAGTAGGAACCCTCCTTGGGGCCGCACGCTTAACTTCAGTCTTCTTTTTCTTATATATATATATATATATATATATATATATATATATATATATATATATATATATATAGTTCCGCTTCACCGACTTCCCGATACATCGACTTTCCACTTCACCGACTTTTCTATCTGAAACATTAAAATCTGGCCGATCACAAGAAATGTGTATGCGGCAACGATATTGTGACCTTTGACCAATCAGAAAAAAATCAGAAAAATCAGACCAATCAGAAAAAATTATTTCTTTGACATTGAAGACAATATTCGCTCACTGGTCGGTCTATCGGAACAGCTACACAAAGCAATTCGACTTGTTTATTGTCCATTAGTGTTTTGTTTTATAAATTAAAAAAGATTAGGGCATAAACTTATGTTTGTGATAGTTTTACAATGTTATTGTTAACCTATGTTAGCCATATGACCCGAAGACTCGTTAAGCCGTATTTTCCGATACACCGACCACTCCAACCGCCTAATTAAGTCGGTACAGCGAACCTTTATTTTATATATATAAAAAAGCGATATAATGACATACATGTTGTATAGACGTGTTGAGATTATTTAGACGCGTGTTTAGGCTCTGTTTTGAAGAAAAACTTTGTCCATGTATGACGTATAAATAGATGTTACGAAATCGACTAAAATTGGAAAGTGATTTGATCCTATTGACTGGATGGTCATTTCTTTGGCTTCGTTGATAAATGGAAAGGGAACAACTCCCAAACATCACACAGCAATATATAATATTATATGTTGGTATAATTTGTTGGTATCCTTTTCAATATATTAATACTACAATCACATTTTCTTTAATAATAATATCATTTTGATGTTTATCGGTGATTAAAATGTAAATTAAGAACTATATCATCTTTGATTGAATTTGAGGTTATTTTATCAAAGGATACTACCGCGCAATTCAGTCATTGAAAAGAGTAAAAAGATCTCTTATGATAGTTTTACTGTGGTGAAATTGTCATATTCAAGATAAGTATAAAATTCTAACATTTTCTCTCTCTCTTTTTCACGAAGAAAATTTTCTCATTCATTCTTGAAAAGAATTTTTTTTTTTTTTCAAAAGTTTTTTTGTAATTTAAATGGAACAGTTTTAATTTTAGTTCTTAAGCATTAATGCAGTCAACGTTTATTCGTTATTTTCAACTTCATGAATGCGAGTATAAATTTTTTTATGAAATTCTTCACTGACTTAGAATTTAAACGATGAATTTTATTATTATCTAAATTAGTAAAGACAAATTGGTGATTTTTTTTTTAACAAAAATGCGTTGGTGAAGATGTTCATATACTGCGTTCTGAAACGTATTCTATCTCTATAAAACCCTTCATGAATGCGTGAGCAAAAAGGATATCAATTAAAAAAAACACGAGAGTATAACGAGTGCAGTAGTGGTGATGATCTAAATCGCATCTTAAAATAAAGGATCTTCGACAATTAGTCTTCTGTCTGGAAATTTACTCTTCTTGCAACATGATAAAAATAGAAGAAAACTGTCCTCAATCAGTGGCATTCAATTCTCTCTCAATGGCACTTAATACACAAACACGCACTGAGACTCTACACTAAGGAAATAAGCTTTTTCTGTGTGTGTGTGTGTGTGTGTGTGTGTGTGTGTGTGTGTGTGTGTGTGTTCACCCACAATTTTTGAGGTGGTTTTCCTAGCCAGTAATTACAGGAGTCCTTGGACACTTATGAGACTGATTTCCTATATATAGAATATAGACGTTTCACTGATGTAGATAGATCATGTGACAGAATTTGAAGTAAAACGGGCAAAATAACAGTACGTGGCCCCTTATATCAAGTAAGGACATGGATTTTTTGTAATGGAGGGCTAGGATAGCGCCTCGATTCACTTTCTCAGACTGACCTTCTCTCATCCCTGCTCGAAATGCGGGGCCTCCGAATGCAACAAAATCGACGTATGTGATAACTTCCGTCTCAACATCACGCTTGTAGTGAATTCCATAACTCTGTAAGAAATGAATTATATTTCGATAATGGTGACGTGTCGATTGAAAGCTACGTGCATGATTGATCATCATATTATTTTGAACTATGAAAAATATTCAGGAAAATAGTATATACATTATTAATAGAGTACTAATACTCGGTAAAGTACACTCTATAGAGTATTAATAGAGTACTAACTAGGGTTTCCCGGATTTTACAAAGTATTCTAAAAACATTATTTCATATAGTTTTACGTTAATTTACTATTATATTTAGAAAATACAAACATAAAGACTATGATGACAAATTTATAATAGCACGAATCACGTTGCGTTGTACAACTCGAATAGTGCCTATAATAATATGCCCTGTATGATGTTGTGCGTGTGTAATATGACTGGTATTTTTGATGATTGACTCAGACTGAAAGCCAGTCATTTGATTTTCCTGAATCGAACATTTTGTGTTTTAGTGGATTTTAATTTCGGTTATTATTTTCAATTCAGTGACACACCTTTTGCTGTTGATATTTTTTGTACTAAAATTTAGTTAGAAGTATATAAAAGGCGTTTGTTGTGTTCGTATAAATTACATTATAATATAATTTATTTTTGTTGAAGTGCAAAGCTGCAAATTAGCATTGTAGGCATAGCCACCCTGGCTATATATATATATATATATATATATATATAGTATATACTGTATTTATGTTCCTGCAGTGTTTGAAACTCGGCCTAGGCTCTATCCTTTATTATATTTAACATTATTGTGTAAAATACTTATACATTTATATTTAATATTAACTAACTAATCGAGATTTATCTAATGCTTAAACATTTTAAGACTTTATTATCATTATTTTTTATAGACGGAATCCCGGATCCGGGGACGATGGCCGATTCTGGCCGATTCTGGCCGATTCTGGCCGATAGTGAAAACCCCTGAAAACGAGAAACCCTAGTACTAACCGTATACACAGTTTATATCTCTGTAACGAACTGTATAAAATAGTATATAGAGTATTAATAGAGCACTAATGCTCTGTAAAGTATATTCTATAGCAGCGATTCCCAACCTTTTTTTGCTGCGACCTTAAATTGGCCACTAACAGGACCTCCCGACCCTCAGGCTTACGATGAAATTTAAATATGTATATAAATATAAACTGAATTAAGAAATAGTGAATATAGTGACCATTCGCGACCCTACTTGAGGACCCCCGCGACCCTGATTTGGGTCGCGACCCGTGGTTGGGAATCACTGCTCTATAGAGTATTAATAGAGTACTAACCGTACACACAGTTTATATCTCTGTAACGAACTATATAAGACCAAGTATTTCATCATATATCATTTAGCCCTTTACTGCCGGAATATTTTATAGGGTCAAGTTATGAATGCGTGTATTTTAAACGTTACCAATTCGCCCCTTTCGGCGGTAAAGGTTAAATATCCTTTAGTGTGCAGCAAAATGTAATGAAATATCTGATGAATACTAAGACCAAATACTGAATTTCCGCACTAACTCAAAACAATGTTGTGTTTACATTCTATGCATTCTATATGTTTATTCTCTATTCTATATATATTTCTATATATTTTATATATCACAAATGTCGGAAGTGCGACACTATATATGTCAAAAGAGTATAACCATGACCTCGATCCATAGATTAAAAATTATTAAGATTCTAACGCAGCTCCGCAATCTTACTTAAAGAACATCACATCTTCTCCTTTTCTGACATATATTTCCTCTCAAAAGCCAAAAGACTGCATTTATTGACGAGGGAGGAGGAGGAGGAGGAGGAGGAAGAAGTAGAGCACCAAAACCCCATCTTTAAGAGGATCCGCAAACAAATATTCATAAAAAAAATTAAGAATAAAAGGATGTCTTTTTTCATTTTAGGTCAGTATCGCAGAAAGTTTGTACAACGTTACATATCCCGCATTTTTTTATAACTTATAATTGTTCAGCTTATTTGTTTGCTTTCTCAGAGACTAAAAGCTTTTTATAAAGTCATTTTGTTTATGGTTCCTTGGAGAGGCATAACGGATAAAGAGAAAATAGAAATTTAATTTTTTTACCCCGTCTGACGGCGGATATTTCCGACATCTTAAATATGATTCTTGGCGTTTTTACTTCCGTACATTGAACAAGAATGGGACAAAGTTGTTTACATTAACTACCGATATTACTTCTCCCGCTCAGGCTATTATTTGGAGCGGATGAACAGTAGAGTGGATCGATTTTACATTTTTTTCGATTTCCATATTCTAATAGAGACAAAAACTTGCGCATGCATGAGAAAATAGCCTCTGCAAAATCTTAGCTTAATAGGTAATCATCTTCTGCCCCCGGCAGAGCGATGAAAATCATATTTTAGTAGTCAAAAACGTATTTTGAAACCCTAGCCTAGAGTCATCAAATTTTGCGTGTGTGTTATTTCATGCCTAAGCAACGATATAAATGCTATGGGAAATATATAAATGCATTATTTAAGACAAAGAGACGATCTGAAAATATGTATTATTTTCAGATCGGCTCTTTGTTTAAATAATGATATAAATGCTATGGGAAATATATAAATGCATTATTTAAGACAAAGAGCCGATCTGAAAATATGTATATATTTTCAGATCGGCTCTTTGTCTTAAATAATGCATTTATATATTTCCCATAGCATTTATATCGTTGCTTAGGCATGAAATAACACACACGCAAAATTTGATGACTCTAGGCTAGGGTTTAAAAATACGATTTTGACTACTAAAATATGATTTTCATCGCTCTGCCGGGGGCAGAAGATGATTACCTATTAAGCTAAGATTTTGCAGAGGCTATTTTCGTATCGTCTGCTGTTTAATGTGTATATTAATGGTTTAATTGCTTCACTTAATGAGGCAAAAGTTGAAGTTGTCATGTGGTCTATGGTCTATTGGTCTATAGGTCTACTGGTCTGCCAATAACCTTTTTCATTTCATTTTACTTATATATATATATATATATATTATCCACCTTAAAAGACATGAGATTCAAAGAGACCTGGATGGTAAATCCAAATGACCCTTCTTCCTTCTCCACAAGAATTGTCCTGCGTCTGCGGTCTTCTTCAGGACGTGTGACGCACACTCGGTCTGGCACAACACGTTCCAGGATCTGTGACTGAAGGTAAAGCGGAAAACATGCATTAGATAGGATAAGAGCAAAGTCAAATAAGGGAGGAATCAGAAGCACATAGAGTTAAGTATATCGAAACCAGCGTCCGAAGCTCAGTGAGTAACGCCGTTTCCTTATAAGCGAAATGAAGACACTGAGGTCGGGGGTTCGAACCCCGATAATAATACAGGAGTTAGAACAATGGGCCGCAATAATTGGCCTGAACTTGTGTCACTTTCTGCTTTCCTTACAGTTATTAAGTATATCGTATTCCAAGCTTTTTGTATAATATACAGTATACATATATATGAAATAATGAAGTTAAGTTTGTTTCTCACACCTGCCTTCGATGACGCAACTTCTGGTAATAAAATTTGTATAAATTTTACAGTTTCTTTACGGTTCCATTACAGTTTAATTCCTCCTTCAGTAAATAAAATCACTATTTGTTTAACCCCAATTTTTATAAATATTCTTACTTAAAAACAATAAAGGTAACGGTTAAGAAGCTCATTTCCCCACGATGTGCCCCGAGTGGTGCCCCGAGGGTCATCTTTAGCCCCCATCATTTACAGGGTATAAGCGGCCAACTCAACCCAACCCAGGAGCCAGCAGACGGGAGCGAACCAGAGCCTCACCGCCCAGAGTCCGCCACCGTAACCACTGAAGTACCGGTCGCTCCTTGCTTAGCATGATAATGAAAGGACTATTTAGAAACTTTATTAACATTGGAATCAAATATAACGTAAAAGTAAAGCTATTTATTTTCATATGTCTCTCATACTCACCAATACTAAACGTTTTCAGAATGTTTATATACGTTTCAGAAACGTTTAAGGTAAATGTATCTAAAGATACATCCAAAATGACATCTTACTGGTACGCTATTAATAACGAGGTTTGGAGTCGTTTAACTTTCTTTGTAACGGCAAATTTAAGGTCAGGTGACGGAAGGGACCTTCATCCTTACGGGAGATCCCTACCATCTAAGGGTCAATACATCATCTGAACGTAAAAGAGGGTTACCCATCCAAGCGCTGAACAGATCATCATCGTTTAACTTCGTTGATCTAATGGAAGCAGGTATTGCGAAGTGGCCAAAAAGTAGCCCTTTTTGTGTGCAGTTCGAGTGGGTTCGAAACTGGTACACAGCTCAGGTCAACTTGTGCAATGTGCGTCCCATTGCGTTAACTCTCGTATAAATTATTACTACCATCATCGAGATTCGAACCCCATGACCTCGGTGTCTACACTTCGCTTAGAGGGAAATGGTGTAACCCACTGAGTTACAGACGCTGACAATATCTGCAAATAATTATTTAACGATTTTATTTCATTTGATTTATTAGAATCGACTATTAATTATCTTAACATTAACATTCATGACAAAACAGATTTAACAATTTGCATTGAATTTAACTGTTCACTTATTAATACCCACTTTTTTTTTTCTGAAACTGAACAAAATCGTCTGGCGTCATCCAGAAGAAAATCATTAACATACCGCTCTGCTTTAAAAGGTTAACAAAAGTTAATTGAATATGCTATTAAGTTAATTTCATATATACAGTATATATTAACCTCGGTGGTGTAGTGGTTAGCGTCGCTGACTACGAATCCATCGGCTCCGGGATCGAGACCAGTGACGGCAGCCGGCGCGCAGCAAAACCCAGCTGTTCATCTTTCCACGCAATAAAGAAAGTGGTTAGTAGATAAATGGGTATCCTGGGTAGCCTAATGGTTAAGACGCTGGGCTGCTGCTGGGGCGTGGTTCGGCTTCCACGTTAAACTGTAGGTCTAAGGTGGAGTGAAAAGCTTGACCTTCGTCAGAATGAACAATTCGGGCGGAAACTAACCAAAGGTATGTATGGGACACGTCTCCTGCCAATAAAGTTTATCATTATCATATCATATTTTAATTAACTTATAATTGTTTAAATAACTTTATCCGGGCACTATAATGGTAGTTAAAATAAGATATACTTTATTAACAAAGCAGTCAAATGTTTATACCCGTCGATCAGGCGTTCCCTTCCTGGGTAAAAAGAGTTCATCAATTTTACGCGTATTGATTTACTCAATTGAAAGGCTTCATACGACTTTTAATTGTCAGAAACGGAAGTTTCTATCGATTTTAGGGATTAAATAAAGTTACTTTATCTCAGTTACGCCTTCAATTCATTTCCTCTTTCATTCAAAAGCTATCATTTCTTTCCTTTTAAGAGTATAACATTTTTAAACTGAACTTTTTTTTATTAACTCCATAATCTTTTATTTATTTTTATACATATTCTAAGAGTTATTATATTATTGATATATATATATATATATATATATATATATATTTCAACTGCAAAGAACACGCAGTATAAATTCCGATCCCGGGTTCGATTCCCGGGTGGTTACCTCATTTTTTCATTTGTTCGTTCTCTCTTCTCATCTTGCGCGGAATGTTCTCCTATACAAGCGTCGTTCTTTACGTTATTTATACTGCGTGTTCTTTGCAGTTGAAATGTATATATAGATACGGCATGCGGGAGGTGCCCCCTCGGGCATTGGTTTCTGCGCGTATGTAGAGGAATTACGACTTCTGATCAACTGAGGACCATGGTGTAGTGGTTATCATATCTGACCGGCAATCGGAAGATCCCGGGTTCGATTCCCGGGTGGTTACCTCATTTTTTCATTTGTTCGTTCTCTCTTCTCATCTTGCGCGGCATGTTCTCCTATACAAGCGTCGTTCTTTACGTTATATATATATATATATATATATATTATAGGGAATCTGTGTAACTAAGGATTTCATGAAATCCCTAAAATGTTCAGGGATTTTATGTAAGTTAAGTGGTGATATTTTCGTTAAAACTAACGAAACTATCACGACTCTTTACATAAAATCCCTGAACATTTTAGGGATTTCATGAAATTACTAGTGACACAGATTCCCTGTAATATATCACAACGTTCGTTAAGAAAGTAATGCCTCTTATTTTTCAGTTTGTAAATACAATAAAAGGCATTACCTTCGTATCGCCCTTGTGTGTGTGTAATATATATATATATATATATATATATATATATATATATATATATATATATATAAGTAAACAGTGAAATGATACAATAGGTCATGAGGACATTTTACAATGTTTATATAAATTAGTCCCTGTACAAAAATATATTTTATTCAAATAAAATTTAATTCTGTTTCGTATTTTATAAAAGCGATGGTTATTTTATTTTAAAACATATATATATATATATATAAAATGGTCAATAGGAACTAACTCTCCAATATGATGTATATTTTAAATGATGTAATTAAAATACATGTATGCATTGAATTTGACAGTACAAAGAAATAAAATTTATATTCATAAGTATTTTTAAATATTATATTAAAAGCACAGGGTGTTCCAAAATATCTGACATTACAATGTAAACTACATTGTAAACTACATTGTAATCCGTCAGATCTCTCTGGAATACCCTGTATAATAAAACTAAGAAGTTTGTGAGGTCTCTAGAAATTGGATCTATATATCAGGTGGGCAAAAAAAAAAGGGAGACCTCGAACTTTGGCTGTAAAATCCAGTTATGGTCAGATTTCAATATTTTTTTCACACCCCACAACTAAGTAAATTTCCTATACGGTGAGCGGATTTCAAAGAAAACTAATGAAAATTATGGATTTATTGAACATTTCTTTATGCCACTGGAAATTCTCCATTTAAACTACTGCTGGATTGTCGGGTCGGCAAAAAAAAAGGGAGACCTTTTTTTAAATCGTTCATATCTCGGCAAATACGATACATAGAACATGAAATTTTAGTATGTTAGTATTAGGTAATTTTATGGTTTGTATGCCATCTTTTAGCATTTTAGCTGAGAAATTGGATTTATGGTGAATATTCCAGAAAAATCTTGCTAATCATAGGTTCAAGTTCATAATTAAAGCGATTTTAATTAACGTAAGCCAACTGCAGGAGGTTTGGACAAGCTTCTCAAGAAAATCGATAAAATAGGAGATATCAAAAGAATACCAGGTAGCGGTATTAAATTTGGTCACCAAACAGTTCTGATTTAAATCCTGTCTATTACAACGTTTGGGAAAATTTGTCAGAGAATTTATCGGGTCAAAGTAAGAAATGTCGCTCATTTACGACAGCTTCTTCTGGAAAAATGGGATGAGCTACCACAAGAACAAATCAATAAAGCCATAGATGAGTTCCGTCCTAGACTGAAAAAAGTTGTAGAAATTCGTGGTAAATATATCGAGCAGTTTTTTTAACATCAAGGTAGCACCATATGTGAGTACTGTGTAACTTTTTATCTGCACATACAATGCAGTAGTAGTGTAAATGGAGAATTTCGTGGCATAAAATGTTCAATAAATCCGTAATTTTCATTAGTTTTCTTTGAAATCCGCTCTCCGTATAGGAAATTTACTTAGTTGTGAGGTGTGAAAAAGATATTGAAATCTGACCATAACTCTGGATTTTGCAGCCAAAGTTCGAGGTCTCCCTTTTTTTTTGCCAACCCGATATATATATATATAATGCGCCTCGGTGATGTAGTGGTTAGCGTCGCTGACTACGAATCCATCGGCCCCGGGATCGAGACCCGGTGACGGCAGCCGGCACACAGCAAAACCCAGCTGTTCATCCTTCCACACAATAGAGAAAGTAGTTGGTAGATAAATGAGTACCCTGGGTGGCCTAGTGGTTAAGACGCTAGTTTGCTGGTGGGGCGTGGTTCGGATTCCACGTTAAGCTGTAGGTCTAAATGAACAATTCGGGCGGTAAAGAGAATAACTGGGTAGATATTGAGAACCTTTAAACGAATATAATGATTCCTCTATGATGATATAATGATTTACTGGAAAGGAGAAGAGAGAGAGATACAGCTTTATTTACACTTGGAAAATAATGGAGAAACTAGTCCCTAATCTTACTCTGAAGTTCTGAACCCTGTAACTCCCCAAACAACAGTGGAAAGTAGACAAGGAAGACTGTGTCGTGTTCCCAAATTAAAGGCGAGACAGGGAACATGCCCTGAAAGAAAATAGTTTTGTCGTGAAAGAACTAAGACTGTTTAATCAGCTGCCCAAAGACCTAAGGAAAACGAGTGGAGTTGCGGTGGACATCTTCAAAAAAAAGATTAGACGCCTGACTCAGAACAATCCCTAATGAGCCGGGCGTACCTGGCTATATGAGGTGGAGAGTACAAGAAACCGACTCACTCCTTCACTAGGCCAACTCGAGAGGAGGGACGACAAGCTTGACCTTCGTAAAATGAAGAATCATCGCGCGGAACATTTGAAAGGTTGAAAGGTGTATATATACTGTGTGTGTATATATATATATATATATATATATATATATATATATATATATATTTCAACCCGTCCAATATGAGTCAGTGGCCAAACGGTATTATTGTTAAGGAGTTTATTCACTTTTCCACGAGATTTGATAACAGGCAAAATAATAATAATAATAATAATAATAATAATAATAATAATAATAGGTGCCCTAACGGTAATGCCTGAAATTTGTTCTGTGTATAATAATTAATAATCATATTATTAATAAATTTTCTATCAGTCATGGCGGATAACTTGTTGAAAATAGTCTCATATAACGTAAGGTCAGTGATGAATTCAATTGTAGATGTTCATAAAATCTGTGATAGTGCAGATTTGATACTCCTGCAAGAGCACTGGCCACCTAAGCAAGAGCTAAAATTCCTCTATGCCATCCATGATAACTTTATGTATCATGCGTCATCAGCAGTAGACTTGTCAGATGAATTAATACGGTAGGCCTTTTGGTGGTGTTGCTTTCTTAATAAGGATAAATTTGTCAAAACATAAAGCGATAATGCAAGGTTATTAGGCATTGAATTACAAGTGAACAATGATTGCATATTAATTGTAAACTGCTATTTACCATACAACAACGGCAGTAATCTAGATGAATACATTGATTTGCTGTACAAAATTAAGTCATTATCAGATAACCCCAAATATTCTCACTGTACAATAATGGGGGACTTTAATCCGCTGGTGAACTCGGAATTCTTTGTAGAATTGGGTAACATGTGCGAGTCGGCCAAATTAAGTATAAGTGATGTAGATGTATTAGGGGTAACCAGTGGTAATTTTACTTATGTTAGTGATATGAGTGGTACCACCAGGTGGATTGATCATTGTTTCGCTAGTAATAATATAATCTAAAGGATCGAATTGTTAGAGTTCATATTCTGCATGATTTCCTTCTTTCTGATCATAGACCATTAGACTATTAATATAATTTTCCCAATTTATGCGCAACGCGGCATAACAAGAACTCAATAGGTAAGAATAATCCCGTCGAATGGTCTAATGTTAATATGCAACAGAGAATAGAATACAAAGACAGAACAGGTCACCTCTTTAATAATTTAGAAATTTTGCATCTTGCCTGTAGTAATCCTTGCTCAAATGATTCTCACTGTAAACTCATAGATAGGTATTATAGTAAGATAGTATCCCTGTTAAGAGAAGCAGGAAGCCCCATAATTAAATCTTACAACTATCATACTAAGATTATTCCTGGATGGAATGATTTTATTGCCACCTGAAGAGGGAATCGAAAGACGCCTACGATTTGTAGTGCTTTCATGGTAGACCCATATTAGGACCAGTATACTTGAATATGTGTAGAAGTAGGGGTCAGTATAAGGCGGCCATAAGGCGATGTAAAGAGGGAGAAGAGTCTATTCGAGCATCAAAAGCCTGTGAAGCTCGCATAACTAACGATAATAACAAATTTTGGAAATTTAAGAATCAAACGGGTGTCAAAAGTGTCCTCCCTCCGACAATCGATGGGGTGTCGGCTGTCGGGGGAGGATGAAATTGCAAAGCTGTGGAAAAACCACTACTCTAACATTCTTAACAGTGTGAGTAGGGATAATCTTAAGATAGATTGCAGCGAAACACCTGTGAGAGGAGAGGGATAAGAGAAAATACTTTGATATCAGTTCCTGAAGTAAAGAGGTTAATTAAAGAGTTAAAGACTGGTTCTGCGTGAGGAGTAGATGACCCATCGAATGAGCACTTAAAATATGCCAATGACGTAGTATGTCTGCATATATCATTTCTCTTATCAGCCATGCTTGCTCATAGCTATATCCCTGCAGAGTTCATGAAGGTATATATCTTGCTCCTGGTCAAAAATAAGTATGGAGACATTCTGTCCAGCAATAATTACAGGCCTATTGCTGTCGCTTCCTGCTTCTCGAAGCTACTAAAAAAACTCGTTACTCCGATTAAATGATTACCTATGGACACCTCCTAATGAGTTTGGTTTTAAAAGGTCCCACCCAACTGACCTGTGTTCCCATGTACATATTAAATTTATTGAAATTTTGGTATTCCCACCAATCTTTTACCGTTAGGTGGGGCAATATACTATCCGAATATTTTGGCTCCTCTTGCGGGATGAGACAAGGCTCCTTGCTCTCTCCTATGCTGTTTAATGTGTATATTGAGGGATTAATTGCTTCACTTAATGAGGCAACAGTGGGATGTTGTATAGATAACACAAGGATAAATAACTTAGTTTATGCCGATGATATGGTGTCAATAAGTTCCTCTGTTAAAGGTCTGGATCAGCTACTAAAAGTCTGCGAAGTTTATTCGCAGAAACATGATATTCTTTTTAATGTTACAAAAACTAAGGTTATGCAATTTCATCCCAAAAGCTGTAATCAGCCAGCTGATATAAGGTTTAAAATGAATGGTGAAGTAATTGAGGAAGTACAAGAGTTTAAGTATTTGGGTCAAACTATTACCCAGTTCCTTGAGTAATGACTCGGATATAAGAAAACAATCTCGAAGCCTGTGTGCTAAAGCGAATATGACTATTCTATCCTTAGTATGTGAACTGTCATTGTATTAATAATATTTGTCATATGGACTATAGTCTGCCAATAAACCTTTTCATTTTCATTTTCGTTCATATATCGAGAGAGAGAGAGAGAGAGAGAGAGAGAGAGAGAGAATTTTTATGAACGTGCGGTTTTATATATATATATATATATATATGGGCTACGTCATGGCCATTGGCCAATGTCGTAACACCGCTTCCCGCAGATCAGCGAAGTTAAGCGGCATTGGGTCTGGGTGGTAGTTGGATGGGAGACCGTCCTCCGCGCTCAGATTATGTAGCGACCCGTGGTTCGGATCCCACGTAAAGCTGTAGGTCCTCTCCGTCATATGACCTTAGATGTTGCGAAGGAGGTTAAACAACTCTAATAAAATATATATATGGGATGAATTTCACACACGTGAATTAAATAAATGATGCAAATCCAGAAGGAAAAAATGAAAAGCAATTTCAAGACCTTTCTTGTATTTAACAATGCACCTCGTCAAGGAATGAAGAGAGATGACAAGAAGCAGAATATATATATATGAGGACCTCCTAGGAAGAAGTGGCTAAACGACAAAAGTAAAAACGCCACATAATTCGTCGAAATATGTTCAAAAATTCAAAAGTTATTCCACTTTCAAATTGGTATAACTGCTTTGGGGGGGGTTATTTAGTTTTGTCGCTTATCCACTTCTTCTTGGGAAGGCCTCATATAATATAATCGTCAGGAGGAGGGATCATACAAAAAAATTAACAAATATTAATTAAGAAAAAAATGTATTTTAACAAGATGTTAATTTTAAAAGTTTATGAAATGTTATTACAATTATTTACAAAATATAGAAATACACATTTCCACAATGTTCCTCTCACAGTTACCTTTATTTTTTACACAAACTTTTCAACCTTCCAAATTAATGCTACGATTATATATATATATATATATATATATATATATATATATATAGAGAGAGAGAGAGAGAGAGAGAGAGAGAGAAGAGAGAGAGAGAGAGTATATATATATATATATATATATATATATATATATATATATATATATAACTAAACAATGGATTATTAGGCTTAGTTGCAGTTATTAAATCTCGCCTAATAAAAAAAAGTGCTGATAATGCAGTTAGCTGTGTCTCTTCTCTCGGCTCTAAACAATGTGACAGTTTATATACGTCACTACGTCACTCTGGAAAAGCTTCGAATATATCAGAGTAAAACAGCATAAATATTCTTGTACAAACGCTAATAATTCGAATGCATTGTTTAACCCTATGTGTGTGTGTGTGTGTGTATATATATATATATGTGTGTGTGTGTGTGTGTGTATATAAAATCATAATTGCTATATATATATATATATATATATATATATATATATATATATATATGTGTGTGTGTGTGTGTGTGTGTATATATAAAATCATAATTGCTATATATATATATATATATATATATATATATATAATCATAATTCCTATATATATACCATATATATATATATATATATATATATATATAAGCCCACAAGGAAAAGGAAAAATAATTCCAAGTTTTCGTGTATTCAGAAGTACACCTCGTCAGGGAGGTGTACTTCTGAATACACGAAAGGCCTTGGAATCATTTTTCCTTTTCCTTGTGGGTTTACATCATTCATTCATTCATTTCATGTGTTTAATTGTGAAATTCATCCCATATATATATATATATATATATAATATATATATATATATATATAATATATAAAACGGGTGTGCCATAAAAAAAGGGGTACATTTTAAAAATGCTATAAAATCAACATTTGTCATTTAATTTTAATTAAACTTCTACACAATAAAACATAAGTATTTATCTATATGTAAATAAGTTTTCAGACTAAAATATCAAATAATTCAAATTCTATCAACATTTAACGAAAGAGTATGATTTTTCTACTTAACATGCAAAATTAATTATTAAACCTTTTTAATATTTTTGGAAAAATAATTTTTAACGTAAAATTTATCTGAAACTATTAAAAAAAATTGTTCGAAATGCTTTCCTTCCATTTCAATAACTTTTTTATTCTTGGCCGGAATTCATCTATGGCCCGATTTACTTGTCCCTGTGGAAGCTCTTCCCATTTTTGAATGATGATCTCGCGTAAATGAGCGACATCTTTTATCCTAGTCCTGTAGACTCGCTCTGCTAACTCCTCCCATATTCCGGCCAAGAATAAAAAAGTTATTGAAATGGAAGGAAAGCATTTCGAACAATTTTTAACAATTTCAGGTAAATTTTACTTTAAAAATTATTTTTCTAAAAAAATATTAAAAAGGTTTAATAATTTTTGTATGTTCAGTAGAAAAATCATACTCTTTCGTTAAATGTTCATAGAATTTGAATTATTTGATATTTTAGTCTGAAAACTTGTTTGCATATAAATAAATATATATGTTTCATTGTGTAGAAGTTTTATTAAAATTAAATGACAAATGTTGATTTTATAGCATTTTAAAATGTACCCTTTTTTTATGGCACACCCGTTATATATATATAGATATATATATATATAATATATATATATATATTATATATATATATTAGATATATATATATATATATATATTTATTGCTACGGATCACCATTTGATGTGGTCAAGAAAGTAGGCTACTATAATTTATGAATTAAATTGAAATGAATAATTAGGGGTCACCAGCTTACAGCCCAAACAAAGAGTATTTAATAAGGAGAGAGAAATTACTTTGTTGTTTTGTGTTTAATTAGGAAAATAAATCACTTATTTGTTCACTGTGATTAACAATTCTATAACGGTATTTATGCTATGTTAAAGATGACTGATTAATAACAATAAGAAATGGTTATACAGTCTAATTGTTAAGTAAATACACTAATTCAGGTAGGCTATGTGATATGCAGAGGTGAATGCGGAATAAGTAATTAAGCCAATAATAACTGAAATAATGAAAGTACGGTATGGTACAGCAAATGGATTAAGTCGGTAAAAATAAATGCATAAAAGAACACTAAACAATAGAGTGCAAAATAAGTAAGTTATATGAATGAACACAATAACAAGGTAATACAAAACTACGGTATTGGTACAACACTTGAATAGGCTACTGTGATCTAACGGGAGAGTTAGTTTGAACGGTATTGAAGACATTTTTTAGGCCTACGCGATTAGGCTGAGTTTGTGACTTTTCAGCTTTGAATCCTGAATAGTCTAGCACGACGTAACAAAACAATGTAGGCCGAGTGGGGGCTGACAAGAGGCTTACCGACGTGCGATTTCGACGTGGATAACCCTGGAGACTGACGAAACCTACGTGAAGGTTTAGCATCCTGCGTTTCGACGTGGATAACTCTGAAGACTGACGAGGGCCTACGTGAAGTTTGACCGTATTGCGTTTCGCCGTAGATAACTCTGAAGACGTGTTAGCCTACCGGCAGGAGGATGTGTTAAAGGCCTGTTGATATTTGTTGAACGGGCGCCGATTGAATTGTGGTGAAGGATGAGTGAAGCCAGGGCCAGAAGGATGACGCCGATATAGTGATGAAATTTGAGGTCGCCTCAAGTGCTGATTCGCTTCGTGTATTGTTGAGGTGTTGCTTGAGGGACTGAGGCTGGTTGAGGTCGAACGGCGCTACGTGAAAAGGAGATTCACGAGGAGGACAACGAGCAAAGTGAGTGCGTGTTTAGTGAACTATGGCTTAGGCTTGTAGCCTACTAGAAGGTTTACGGACCTGGGCTTCGAAGGATTGCTTCCGCAGGCGGACTGGCCTTACCGGCGAGAGGATGAGTGTTGAGGGCCGGTAGAGATTTGTTGAAAAGGGGGCCAACGGAAACTCCTGCAGCAGTGATGTTGCTTCTTGTCAGATGAAATTGTAGAGGGCCTTACGCAGTGGCGACTCGTGGTATAAATGTATGGGGGTGCGATTTCATAAAATTTATAATTTTTAGAATTCTAGTACATAAACAATCACATGGTGCTTCCGTACGGTACTTATATGTCAAAAGAAGCCATAAATTTGTATTAAAAAAATATTTTAATAAAATATAAAAATAATTGTTGAATAAATTTACTCACGTTATGATTTTCTTGTAAATTATGCTATATAGACGAAATCCATTTTCCTCGTTTTCTGGCTTGCAAACAAGTCTATCACATCATTTTCAAAAGATCCATTATGTGAAATATCTCTTTCAGTTGCTAGCATAATGAGTGCGTTCAATCTACCTTGACCCATGGTATCCCTATTCCGAATAGCTGTTTTTATTCTTTTTAATCTAGAAAAGCATCGTTCGGCTTCTACAGATGCCATTGGAGTAGCTACTAAAATTCTTAGCAACTTTAGCGTTTCTGTAAATGTTTCTTCCATTCCATTTTCAATGATGTACTTAAGAGAATCGAGAGCTCCTTTATGGGCACTAAAATCTTCTCTGCAATATACAACTTCTAGTTCTGATTTAAGTCTTGAGTTATTAAAAATGGGATAGACAGTTATAGTTTTTCTAAAAGCATCTGTGGGAAATGAAGTTCTATAAAGTTGATAGTGTTCACGCTCGAAAAGTTGTGCTGCTACTAAATGACCAGTAAAGGAAAACCTGTCCTTGCACTGAGAAATTATTATGTTACACACTTCAAACGCAGAAGCTTTATTACTCACGTAATAATGGGAATCATTTAATGATCTTGTTCTCTTTAACTCACACACATCAGACGTTTCGGCAATTTCTTCAATTATCGCGTTCATTTTATTTCTAATCTTCTCTATTTCTAATTGTAGTTCACTCACAGCTTCTTTTATGAGAATTACATCAGTGTTTCTTGTTTGGATTTTATTATAAAAACATCCACATGAGGCATTATGTGGCGAAATACAGTAAGCCAAAATACAAATATAGGATCAGTCATTAGTCGTTGCAAATTTCCTGCTTGATCTCGTGTTGCAGGTTGTTGAGTTTCATTTCGAATTTTTTCTAGGCATTCAAGCAGTGAATCTCTGTGTTCAAAAACCTTGTTTACTGTTCTGATGTTAAAATTCCATCTTGTTTTAACAGTTTTTGGCAATCGTTTTCCGATAATTTCATCTAATACTGAGCATCTCTGGGGAGAATGTGAAAAAAAGGTTGGAATTAATGATATATTTCTAAAGAACTCTCCTACTTGTGAAATTCGAGATACTTGCGTCATTATTAAATTCATTTGATGAGCATAACAGTGTACGTAATGTGCGTTTGGGTACAGATTTTTTATAATAACATTTACACCACCAATGTGTCCGCTCATAACTGCAGCACCATCATAACTTTGAGCAATCAATTTTTCTGAACAATGCGGTAAAATGGATTTTAATTGCTCAGAAATAACACTAGCTATGGATTCTGCGCTGTGAGAAGCTGGGTTAAAAAGTCCCCAAAATCTTTCTTTCACATTGACATCACATTCGTAACGTAAAACGATAGCTAATTGAAACTCATTGGCTATATCAGAGGTTTCGTCTGCAATAATGCCTACAAAACTGGTTTGCGAAATCTCTTTTAATATCTGCATCCTGCATATTTCCAATGAACTAGAAAGCAATTCATTCTGTATAGTCATTGAAGTTCCTTTAAATACCGTAGTCGTTTCCAAGTGATCTCTTAAAGTTGGATCCAATTCAGCAGAATATTCTATTAATCCTTTAAAAACTCCAGGGTTGATAGAATCAGAATTTTCATCATGACCCCTTAAGGGGAGTTCAAAATTAGCACAAAATTTAATAGCTTTGATAATTCTTTTTAAAATGTATCTATTTTTATTAACTTGTTCATTGTGACGTTCAATCGTTTTCTTATAAGCAGAATCAAGATTTTCTTTTATATTTACTGTACCTAGAACCGCTAAATTCGCGGCATTGTTTATGTGACTAGCTGATGCTTCATGTTTTCCTATTTTGACCGATAGATGAGCTAAATCAGTCACTCCAATATTGGTCCAAGAATTATCACCTCCAAATAGTAAACACGGAAAACAAAATAATGCACTTTTTTCTGGGCATCCACACAGCCATTTGTATCTTTTATATAAGTCACTGTTAAACTTTCGATTGTATGGCTTATTATTCTTAATGGCTGACTGAATTATGTTTAAATTTGGAATAGGCCTTCCGAGTTGTTTTATTTTTAATTTGTCTTCAAGTGTATATCTGGAAAACTTTTCATTTAACAGGCTTGCCACACTATTCATTTTGAGGGTTAATTAATAATTCGTAAATTATAACACTCCAAATAACTTAGATATTTAAACACATTTAATGCACACATAAGTTCACAATTATCAGTCACAATACACTCACAATAGGCTAGCGCGAATCCAACTGCCGCTCACAAGAGTACTTGTATTAACATATGCGGCTATGCCAGACGTACAATTCTAGTTAATTACAAATAAGTAATAATTTCAATAAAATACATATAAATGGCTTATATCATTATTACTGAAGTAACTATTGTAAAAATAAAGTTGTTATTATAAAAATTCGCGATTGTACTTATATTTTCATTACAACAGTGAAATATAATTTATATTTACTTGAGCGAAAAATCTATCGCTCCATTCGGCTGCAATATTATTTTGTATCCGCTGTTTGAATCTATGCTATAAGTTTAGAATATTATGTACTGTATGAAGGCTTACTCAAAATGCCTCATGAATCATCATATGCCACATGAATTTTTAAAATATATTTTAAGAATATTTATTTTAATATCTTAAAATTAATATATTTTTTATCTGTTAAATTAATATTTATCGTTTCAAGCAAGGGGGAGCGACCGCTCCATCGCTCCTATATGCCAGTCACCACTGGCCTTACGTGATGATAGACTTCATGTATGCTCGACCGGAGCCTTGAAAGAACAGCGGGCCGCTCCCCGGCGAAGGCCGGAGAGCGGGTGGCGTGACGAGTGGCGTTACTAACGAAGGCGCTGAGAGAGAGACGTAACGACAAAAACGAGATGGCAAGTGAGAGTCATTTTAGAAAGAACCTGCATTTTATAGGCTTTGGTGACGTCCTCTGGTGGTCATTTCGGGAAATACCACAAAATCTGTTTCCTCCGTGGGCCTATTTCATGCCCACGTGTATAGCTTTTGTTTTGATGCCATGATGTTTGAGAACGGCGAGGAAATGAATTTCCGGTCTGTCTCTACACACACACACACACACACATATATATATATATATATATATATATATATATATATGAAAATTATTTCACGAAAATAACACGTGAATAATATTTATGATGAAAATAACCACGAAGGAAAAAGGAAACAAAATGTGCTCAAGCGCTTTCGTCTAATTTCATCCTCAGAAACACTGAAATAAATAACAAGTTCGAGACTATATATAGGTCACAAAAATAAAAATAAAAAATAAATAAATAAATTTGTAGGAGGAGCATACAAATTTATAAGGCAAAGCTACTTTGCCCTTCTTGTCTAAATCCATTCTGAACGAATTCAAAACAGCAGGATCAAGCGAAAAAAAGGCCTGGCTAATGTTTAAATTATTCGGAAGTTGAATAATGTCAGACTCAAGAATATTTCTATTAACAATGTTGCTTGAGTGAAACAAAAGTGAAGCATTATTCCAATCAATACAGTGAGATAACTGACAAACGGACGAAAAGGACACTGGACGACTGTCCCGTTCTAACGGAATATTGATGCTGTTTTACACGTGTTTGCAAATCCTTTCCCGTCTGTCCAATGTAAAAGGAATCACATTGTTTACAACTAGTGATGTAGGTCACATCCGCATCCGCATCCGCATCCGCACTTTGGACTGCGGATGTCGTGCGGATGTGGACCGTTGAGATAAAATGTCATTAATAAGCGGAAATTATCAAATTCTACTATATTAATAGAACTAGTTCATTGTGCGCAAAAGTGATGCAAGCGACAAGACGAGAGGCTGTTCTTGTATGAAGTTACTCTCTTGCAACCTACTTAGATCCACGTTACAAAGCTAAGTTATTTTCACCTAGTACATTAGAACGAGTTAAATCATCACTTGGCAAAGCAGTTGAAGAGCTTCAATCTCTTGAATCTGTCGCTTCGCCACCCACCAAAAGAATATAAGTTTCAGTGACAGAACCAACACCTTCAACAAGCAAATCTATCACAGAATCTGTCTCTCAGTTTCTTGAGTCAAGCAGCAATGACGAGACCTACGCGATGTCAAAAGATGTAGTAAAAATGATCGAGAGCTATCACCAAGAAAAACGCCTGGCTGCATGTGACAATCCTATTAGTTGGTGGAAAAATACGCAGAATATCTATCCATACTTGAGTAAACTTGCAAGGAAACATTTGGCCTGTCCTCCAACAAACGTACCAAGCGAGAGATTATTTAGCAGTGCTGGATTAATATATGATGTAAAGAGAAACAGACTGGCAGCAGAAAAGGCAGAAAAATTAATGTTCCTTAAGCATAACCTTCCTATAATTAAGTTTGAACATTAAACGAACATCTTAGTTTACTTTATTTTAATTACTCATTTATAAATATGCGTAATAAAACTTTAAACTTAATATAAATAGTTATCAAGCTAATTAAAGATCTCTTTCTATAAGGGTGGAGGTTGGGAAAAGAGGTCGGTGGGGTGCATTTGAGTTGGGTTCACGTCCCGCATCCTGGTAACACAATTATGGTTTCTAATTGTGGCTGAAACTCAACAAAATATAACGAATTTATTTGCAGACGAATTCACTAATTGATTTCTATATTAGTTAGATGCTTGATATTATTTTATATGTTCAGAGAAAAGTACAGCAATTATTGTACAATTAATCAATTATACTACATTATAGCTACAGCTCTCTCTATATAATAACTTATTATATACGTTAAACACAACAAATCTCGAATATATCCTAAAAAATAACGAAAATGTAGACATCCGCATCCGCATCCGCGGATGTTGAAATCAAACATCCTCATCCGCATCCGCATCCGCGGATGTGAAAAAAATGACATCCGCTACATCACTATTTACAACCAATTTTATAGATAATGCCTGAATTATTGATAGGACTATTTTTGGATCACCTGAAGATCAAGGCCCCCAGCCTTCTTTAGTTAGTTTTATAAGACTAACTAACGAAAATATCACGACCTAACCTAACCAATCGTCAAGGGCGTACAGTTGACCTAACGATTGATTAGGTTAGGTCGTGATATTTTCGTTAGTTAGCCTTATAAGGCCAACTAGATAAGGCTGGGGGCCCTGATCTTCAGGTAATCCCTATTTTTTACTATGATATTTTTCACAATGTTGTCATATGAAAATACTACATTAATACTTAAATGTTTAAGTATATTAGCAATGCCTAAAAAGCATGGGTAAAATGGAAGTACTAAAATATTCTTCGACAAAGTGCGAGGGTTATTATTCACACGATAGAAACTTCGTTCTGCCTTGTTAAGACAAGATTCCAAAAAAGCAGGTGGGTAACACAAATCACTTCCAATACTGTTGATTTTTTCTAATTCGGCATCCATGTATTCCGGACTGGCAATCCTAAGAGCGCTAATGTACTTAAACTTTTGAATATTAATGTAGTATTTTCATATGACAATATTATGAAAAATATCATAGTAAAAAATAGTCCTATCAATAATTCAGGCATTATCTATAAAACTGGTTGTAAACAATGCGATTCCTTTTACATTGGACAGACGGGAAAGGATTTGCAAACGCGTGTAAAACAGCATCAATATTCCGTTAGAACGGGACAGTCGTCCAATGTCCTTTCCGTCCATTTGTCAGAGTTATCCCACTGTATTGATTGGAATAATGCTTCACTTTTGTTTCACTCAAGCAACATTGTTAATAGAAATGCTCTTGAGTCTGCCATTATTCAACTTGCAAATAATTTCAACATTAGCCAGGGCCTTTTCTCGCTTGATCCTGTTGTTTTGAATTCGTTCAGAACGGATTTAGACAAGAGGAGCAAAGTGCTAAAACTCGGATAGCTTTTCCTTATAAATTTGTATGCTCCTCTTACAATTCTTATTTATTTATTTACTTATTTATTCTTTTTGTTATTTATTTCAGTGTTCCAAACGATGTCATTAGACGAAAGCGCTTGAGCACCATTCTGTGTTTCCTTTTTCCTTCTTGGTTATTTTCATATTTATTATATATATACCGTATATATATATATATATATATATATATACAATGTTCAACCATATGTGTATATGTGTATTATATATATTATACATATACACACACACACAATGTTCAACCATATGTGTGTGTGTGTGTGTGTATATATATATATATATATATATACATTCAACTGCAAAGAACACGCAGTATAAATAACGTAAAGAAACGACGCTTGTATAGGAGATATTCCGCGCAAGACAAGAAAGAGAAAACAACAAATGAAAAAATGAAGTACCACCTGGAATCGAACCGGGATCTTCCGATTGCCGGTCAGACGCGATAACCACTACACCATGGACTCCACTCTTCCAAATGCCGTAATTCCTCTACATACTCGCAGAAACCAATGCCCCAAGGGGCACCTCCCGCTTGCCGTAACATATATACATTCAACTGCAAAGAACACGCAGTATAAATAACGTAAAGAACGACGCTTGTATAGGAGATATTCCGCGCAAGACGAGAAAGAGAAAACAACAAATGAAAAAATGAAGTACCACCTGGGAATCGAACCCGGGATCTTCCGATTGCCGGTCGACGCGATAACCACTACACCATGGACTCCACTCTTCCAAATGCCGTAATTCCTCTACATACTCGCAGAAACCAATGCCCCAAGGGGGCACCTCCCGCTTGCCGTAACATTATATACATTCAACTGCAAAGAACACGCAGTATAAATAACGTAAAGAACGACGCTTGTATAGGAGATATTCCGCGCAAGACGAGAAAGAGAAAACAACAAATGAAAAAATGAAGTACCCCCTGGGAATCGAACCCGGGATCTTCCGATTGCCGGTCAGACGCGATAACCACTACACCATGGACTCCACTCTTCCAAATGCCGTAATTCCTCTACATACTCGCAGAAACCAATGCCCCAAGGGGGCACCTCCCGCTTGCCGTAACATTATATACATTCACTGCAAAGAACACGCAGTATAAATAACGTAAAGAACGACGCTTGATAGGAGATATTCCGCGCAAGACGAGAAAGAGAAAACAACAAATGAAAAAATGAAGTACCACCTGGGAATCGAACCCGGGATCTTCCGATTGCCGGTCAGACGCGATAACCACTACACCATGGACTCCACTCTTCCAAATGCCGTAATTCCTCTACATACTCGCAGAAACCAATGCCCCAAGGGGGCACCTCCCGCTTGCCGTAACAATATATACATTCAACTGCAAGAACACGCAGTATAAATACGTAAAGAACGACGCTTGTTAGGAGATATTCCGCGCAAGCGAGAAAGAGAAAACAACAAATGAAAAATGAAGTACCACACCTGGAATCGAACCCGGGATCTTCCGATTGCCGGTCAGACGCGATAACCCACTACACCATGGACTCCACTCTTCCAAATGCCGTAATTCCTCTACATACTCGCAGAAACCAATGCCCCAAGGGGCACCTCCCGCTTGCCGTAACATTATATACATTCAACTGCAAAGAACACGCAGTATAAATAACGTAAAGAACGACGCTTGTATAGGAGATATTCCGCGCAAGACGAGAAAGAGAAAACAACAAATGAAAAAATGAAGTACCACCTGGGAATCGAACCCGGGATCTTCCGATTGCCGGTCAGACGCGATAACCACTACCCATGGACTCCACTCTTCAAATGCCGTAATTCCTCTACATACTCGCAGAAACCAATGCCCCAAGGGGGCACCTCCCGCTTGCCGTAACATTATATACATTCAACTGCAAAGAACACGCAGTATAAATAAAGTAAAGAACGACGCTTGTATAGAGATATTCCGCGCAAGACGAGAAAGAGAAAACAACAAATGAAAAAATGAAGTACCACCGGGAATCGAACCCGGGATCTTCCGATTGCCGGTCAGACGCGATAACCACTACACCATGGACTCCACTCTTCCAAATGCCGTAATTCCTCTACATACTCGCAGAAACCAATGCCCCAAGGGGGACCCCCGCTTGCCGTAACATTATATACATTCAACTGCAAAGAACACGCAGTATAAATAACGTAAAGAACGACGCTTGTATAGGAGATATTCCGCGCAAGACGAGAAGAGAGAAACAAACAAATGAAAAATGAAGTACCACCTGGGAATCGAACCCGGGATCTTCCGATTGCCGGTCAGACGCGATAAACCACTACACCATGGACTCCACTCTTCCAAATGCCGTAATTCCTCTACATACTCGCAGAAACCAATGCCCCAAGGGGGCACCTCCCGCTTGCGTAACATTATATACATTCAACTGCAAAGAACACGCAGTATAAATAACGTAAAGAACGACGCTTGTATAGGAGATATTCCGCGCAAGACGAGAAGAGAAAAACAACAAATGAAAAATGAAGTACCACCTGGGAATCGAACCCGGGATCTTCCGATTGCCGGTCAGACGCGATAACCACACACCATGGACTCCACTCTTCCAAATGCCGTATTCCTCTACATACTCGCAGAAACCAATGCCCCAAGGGGGCACCTCCCGCTTGCCGTAACATTATTACATTCAACTGCAAAGAAACACGCAGTATAATAACGTAAAGAACGACGCTTGTATAGGAGATATTCCGCGCAAGACGAGAAAGAGAAAACAACAAATGAAAAAATGAAGTACCACCTGGGAATCGAACCCGGGATCTTCCGATTGCCGGTCAGACGCGATAACCACTACACCATGGACTCCACTCTTCCAAATGCCGTAATTCCTCTACATACTCGCAGAAACCAATGCCCCAAGGGGGCACCTCCCGCTTGCCGTAACATTATATACATTCAACTGCAAAGAACACGCAGTATAAATAACGTAAAGAACGACGCTTGTATAGGAGATATTCCGCGCAAGACGAGAAAGAGAAAACAACAAATGAAAAAATGAAGTACCACCTGGGAATCGAACCCGGGATCTTCCGATTGCCGGTCAGACGCGATAACCACTACACCATGGACTCCACTCTTCCAAATGCCGTAATTCCTCTACATACTCGCAGAAACCATGCCCCAAGGGGCACCTCCCGCTTGCCGTAACATTATATACATTCAACTGCAAAGAACACGCAGTATAAATAACGTAAAGAACGACGCTTGTATAGGAGATATTCCGCGCAAGACGAGAAAGAGAAAACAACAAATGAAAAATGAAGTACCACCTGGGAATCGAACCCGGGATCTTCCGATTGCCGGTCAGACGCGATAACCACTACACCATGGACTCCACTCTTCCAAATGCCGTAATTCCTCTACATACTCGCAGAAACCAATGCCCCAAGGGGCACCTCCCGCTTGCCGTAACATTATATACATTCAACTGCAAAGAAACACGCAGTATAAATAACGTAAAGAACGACGCTTGTATAGGAGATATTCCGCGCAAGACGAGAAAGAAAACAACAAATGAAAAAATGAAGTACCACCTGGGAATCGAACCCGGGATCTTCCGATTGCCGGTCAGACGCGATAACCACTACACCATGGACTCCACTCTTCCAAATGCCGTAATTCCTCTACATACTCGCAGAAACCAATGCCCCAAGGGGGCACCTCCCGCTTGCCGTAACATTATATACATTCAAACTGCAAAGAACACGCAGTATAAATAACGTAAAGAACGACGCTTGTATAGGAGATATTCCGCGCAAGACGAGAAAGAGAAAACAACAAATGAAAAATGAAGTACCACCTGGGAATCGAACCCGGGATCTTCCGATTGCCGGTCAGACGCGATAACCACTACACCATGGACTCCACTCTTCCAAATGCCGTAATTCCTCTACATACTCCAGCGAAACCAATGCCCCAAGGGGGCACCTCCCGCTTGCCGTAACATTATATCATTCAACTGCAAAGAACACGCAGTATAAATAACGTAAGAACGACGCTTGTATAGGAGATATTCCGCGCAAGACGAGAAGAGAAAACAAAATGAAAAATGAAGTACCACCTGGGAATCGAACCCGGGATCTTCCGATTGCCGGTCAGACGCGATAACCACTACACCATGACTCCCACTCTTCCAAATGCCGTAATTCCCTCTACATACTCGCAGAAACCAATGCCCAAGGGGGCACCTCCCGCTTGCCGTAACATTATATACATTCAACTGCAAGAACACGCAGTATAATAACGTAAAGACCGACGCTTGTATAGGAGATATTCCGCGCAAGACGAGAAAGAGAAACAACAAATGAAAAATGAAGTACCACCTGGGAATCGAACCGGGATCTTCCGATTGCCGTCCAGACGCGATAACCACTACCATGGACTCCACTCTTCCAAATGCCGTAATTCCTCTACATCGTTTTCTTTACGATATATATATATATATATATATATATATATATACACACACAATGTTCAACCGTATGTGTGTGTATATATGTGTGTGTGTGTGTGTGTGTGTGTGTGTGCATATATATATATATATATATATATATATATATATATATATATGTGGCTATGTGAGGTGGAGAGCGCAAGAATCCAACTCACTACTTCACCAGGCCAACTCGAGAGGAGGGGCGACAAGCTTGACCTTCGCGAAATGAGAAATCATCGCGCGGAACCTTTGTAAGGTTGTAAGGTATATATATATATATATATATATAATCATAATGTTTAACCATATATATATATATATGATACACACAGACCATGCATGGAACAAGGAACTCTTCTAGGAAAATTAAATCCACTATAGTCCGAATAAGTAATAGTAAATGACAAATACCATAGTTTTTTCTTTTTCCTGATGCTATCCCGACGTGGGCAACGGGTCACTCGCAAAGAGGTCACAAAAATATAGCTTCCCTCACCAGCTATCTGCAAAGCAGATAGGATCCAGCTTTGAGACAGGATCTAGGGTTTAAAGCAGCGTAGCCCAGCTACATTTAGAACCTCAATATAAGCGAAAGACTCGCTGCCTTCACGTCAGATTGAATTCATCAGAGAAAAAGGGGTAACTATTATATTTACTAGTACAGTTCCCGCCGCTTCGCTGACGGTTAGACAGGCTAAACTACAAAAAAAGAACCCAGCCGTGAAAATTTTGAGCTTCACATTGTGTCAACATTTCTGAATCTGGTATCTCCCAAAACCTCCTCACCCCCATTCATACAACTTGGGGGCTAACCCCCTCCCCCATTACCCCCACCCCTCCCCATTACCCACCCATCCCCGATTACCCCCACCCCCACCCTTCCCCCATTGCTAAACTACAAAAGAACACAGTCATGAAAATCTTGAGCTTCACATTTCCGCCCGTAATACAATTTCTGAATTTTTTTTACAATTTCTGAATTTTTTTCTCACAATTTCTGAAAGTGTGACGGACAGACGGACGGACAGACAGACGGACAGACGGACAGCTCTCTTATTATAGTATAGATTCAATCTGACGTGAAGGCAGCGAGTCTTTTGCTTATATTGAAGTCCTAAATGTAGCTGGGCTAGGCTGTTTTAAACCCTAGATCCTGTCCCAAAGCTGGATGCTATCTGCTTTGCAGATAGCTGGTGAAGGAAGCTATATTTTTGGGACCTCTTTGGGAGTGACCCGTTGCCCACGTCGGGCTAGCATCATGAAAAAGAAAAAACTATAGTATTTATCATTTACCATTACTTATTCGAACTATAGTAGATTTAATTTTCCTAGAAGAGTTCCTTTTTCCATGCACGGTCTGTGTGTATCATAATAAACCTCAGGGAACCATTCTGAGTTCATTCCCATATACCGGGTGTCCGAGAATTATCTGTACAATTTTTGGCTGTTAGTAAAAGTCAACCATGAAGTGTAGAAATTCCAGTGTTGTCCCATTTTACAGAGAATCTCATTAAGTTTTTTCTGATACCAAGTTTTGACAAGTTTTTTAGAAATTCCAGTGTGTCCGAACATTATCTGTACAATTTCATCTTTTAATAAAATTCTTGATAACACACGTAAAATTCTTAAACAAGATTATTTAGAATCTGTATTTTCAAAAGTTCCTTTTATTAAAGTAACGTTGTTACAAACATTCGATATGTGCACCATTAGTGATTCGCAAAACATCCAATCGATACTCCAAATGTTGCCATGTACGCTGCAGCATATCCACATCAATTCGCTCAATAGCAGCTGTGATTCTTGCTTTTAAATCATCAATGTCTGTCACCCGCGTACATTTCTAAAATATTTGTCAAAACGTGGTATCAGAAAAAACTTAATGAGATTCTCTGTAAAATGGGACAACACTGGAATTTCTACAATTCATGGTTGACTTTTAATAACAGCCAAAAATTGTACAGATAATTCTCGGACACCAGGTGTGTGTGTGTGTATATATATATAATATATATATATATATATATATATATATTTCAAAGCTGGGCACTTGCGGTTTTTTTTGCGGTACTGCGGTACTACCGCACTACCAAACCGGTACCGCATAACGCAGTACCGCAAAGGATCGCTGAAAGTACAGCCTGTACTTTCAGCGATCCTTTGCGGTACTGCGTTATGCGGTACCGGTTTGGTAGTGCGGTAGTACCGCAGTACCGCAGTACCGCAAAAAAAACCGCAAGTGCCCAGCTTTGTATATATATATATATATCATTTATTAGAAGGTTTTAAAATTCTAGTAAAAATAAAGATATAATTGAAATGAACATTCTAAAATGTTCATTTATAAACTTTGTAAATAATTTTAATAATAATTTGGGAAATTATTAAATTGACTTTATCTTCTTAATATACACTTTTTCCTTAATTAATACTTGTTAATTTTCTGCTTTCTTTTTGTGCAACCTCTCCTGACTAGTTTCTTTTCGCTGCATATATATATATATATATATATATATATATATTATTGAATGTGTTTTACAATTCATTAAAAAGTCATGTTGCAAGAGGTGACGCCATTATTCACCACGCCATTATTCATCACGCCATTATTCACCACACCATTATTCACCACATGAAAACCGCAACTTGCGGAAAAATGTCAATATTCAGTTATAATTTAGATGACGATTCGCTTTTGAATGAATTAAAGCAAAAGCAAATAAGTAAAATTCAAGGCGAAAATGGAGCTAGGGAATATGGTTAAGTATATAAGTTGTCTACGTCACAGATCAACGAATTTAGCGGATGGATGAACTTCAATGTATGAACAGGGTGATCCAAAAAGGTGTTACAAAAACTATATATTACTATATATTACTATATATTTCGTCTAATGACATCCTCAGTGTTCCTGAGGATGTCATTAAACAAAAGCGCTTGAGCACCATTCTGCGTTTCGTTTTTCCTTCGTGGTTATTTTCATCATAAATATTATTCACGTGTTACTTTCGTGAAATAATTTTCATATATATATATATATATATGTTACACACAGACCGTGCATGGAACAAGGAACTCTTTTGGAAAAATTAAATCCACTATAGTTCGAATAAGTAATGGTAAATGACAAATACTATAGTTTTTCTTTTTCATGATGTTAACGCGACGTGGGCAACGGGTCACTCGCAAAGAGGCCCGAAAATATAGCTTCCCTCACCAGCTAGCTATCTGCCAAGCAGATAGGATCCTTTTCCTTTGATGTATTCAATCCGACGTGAATGCAACGAGTTTCTTGCGTATATTGAGGTTGTGAATATAGTAGGCTAGGTGAAGCTGTAAACCCTAGATCCTGTCCCAAAGCTTGATTCTATCTGTTTGGCAGTGAGCTGGTGAGGGAAGCTATATTTTTGAGCCTCTTTGCGAATGACCCGTTGCCCACGTCGGGCTAACATTATGAAAAAGAAAAACTATGGTATTTGTCATATATATATATATATATATATATATATATATATATTAGGGATGCACCGGAACCTCAATTTTTACGAAGTTCCGGTTCCGGCCGGAACTTTAGAAAAATAACCGGCCGGAACCGGAACTTTTTATTGTGATATTGGTTACTGTTTCATGAATTTAAACATGTTCTTATTAATGTTCTTATTCTTCCTCCAATCCATGATGTAACGCAAAAGCAATTCTTAATGCTTCTTATTTTTTCTTCCACATAATGTAGCTTATAAAGGCATTTTATGGTTTATAATTAAATACTTTGTATGAAAAGTCCCATGAAACAGATTTTTTTTTCGTTGTTTAAGCAACACTTAAAGTTCCGGTTCCGGCCGGAACATTTTACAAGTTCCGACAAGTTCCGGTTCCGGTCGGAACTTGATATTCTGGTTCCGGTGCATCCCTAATATATATATATATATATATATATATATATGTATATACACACACACGTTTACGCTTATATGTGGAATTTATGAGGAAGTGTAAATAAAACAGGGTTAACTCGAGTATATATTGTAGCAGCTGAAGAATTAATCTAACATATGAATATGTAGTGTTTTATAGATGGACAAGTAAGTGGTGGGCATTTTTGTGGGCTTCGCCCTTGTTCCTTTCTTCCTGCATAAAAAAATTACCCAAGGCTAAGCCAGAAAAATTGGGGCAGTAATTTTTTACTAAAGGATAATATATATTATATATATATATATATAATATATATATATATATATATATATATATTATATATAAAAGTGTATAGGAGATATTAAAATTTGATGGATTTTAACAAAGGTCATAGAGAGGTTAAAGTAAGTATTATTAGTAATATTATATTATTATTAGTGTTATTATGAGTGGAAAGTCATATTACTGTCATTTGCTAATGATGTAAAGAAAGTTTGTAAATTTATTGGAAAGTGTAAGCATTTACTATTTGATCACCTGAGAAGATTCCATGAAATCACTTTGTGTTTTAGGTCTGCCAGAAGAGTGTCTCCGATGATGGTGGTGGTGGCGTTGATGGTGCCTCAGTCCTTGCTGCTGCTGCTGCTGCTGCTGCTGCTGCTTCTGCTGCTGTTGCTGTCCGTATTGATTTTGGTGCAAGGATGCTTGCAATCCCTTCGCTTTTTCATCCGAACGCACGGCAATGTTTGTGTCGGAAGAAGTCATTTTATTGGCGCACATTATTTTTCCACTATTTCGTTCGATACTTTATTGGTTTAAAGCCAAATCAATTGGTTCCACTTTTACTGAAATAGATGCATGCGGGAAATTTTATACCCTTGTTTCATTTCGATTTGGTTGTCATCATATCCGAAGCACTTGTCTTTAACTCGTAAGCCATGAAAATGGGGCTCGTCGAGAGTAATATTTGCATTCTTACTACTACTACTACTAGTCCTTTAAGACTTTTATTTATCCTCAAAAGCCTTAAAATTGAGGAACAATTTCCAGCACTTTCACCACAAAGTACGTCAAACGACTCTTACATACCTCCCTCCTTCCACCTCTGCTTTAATATCAATACGCTGAGATTCAGGCCTCCCGAACGGCAATTACAAGCTCAGAAAATTGTCGTACGTTCGGAGCAATCGATATAACTGGTTTTCTCTTCATAAACTGAAAAAATTCCTGTTGTTTTATAAAAAAGTAATTGTAAATAAACTGAATTTAAAATGTTTATTATAATAGCGACGTATGAAAAGCGCTCAAACTTGCGGGCGCGCGCGTGCGTGTGTGTGTGTGTGTGTGTGTGTATGTGTGTGTGTGTACATATAACACCAAATGTTTCTCTAAACGTACGTCATACTTTTCAACCTGCAGGTTTAAAGAAGAGACTTCCTTTAATTCTTCGTCAATAGTACGACTGTTTAAAAGTATTTAAAGGATTCTTTTGGCGGAAATGTTAAAATCGGACTCAGTATAAAGGAATTTCGGATAGAATTGTTTAATGAATAAAACTGCCTTCGTTCGACAAACAAAAAATATCGACTCGGAAACAAACAATAACAGAAGAATGTTCCTTGATAATGTACAATGTCTGCATTAATATACTTAATAGTCACACACACACACACTGTGTTAATGGATTTACGGTTCATTATTATTATTATCAGAATAAAGATGCATTTACACGGTTTCATTCAGAAGTCACAAATGTGAACCTTATGCATACATTAGATGATTAGACGAATAATAAAAAACTATCTCCATTCCAACTTCTAAGATATGGTAATAACAAGGAGTTACAGAAAAAGGGTACAAAACTGTGCAAGCCAAACAGATAGCACCAAATCCACAAGTAAGGGATCTTGGAGTAATAATGTCGTCGGATGCAGAATTCAGAGAGCACTATAACATCAAAATTACAACGGCTATAAAAATAATGAGAATCATTTGGAGGAGCTTCCGCAGCAGAAAAGCAAGCATCATGCTCAAATTATGGAAGAGTTTAGTCCTACCAATAATTGAGTATTGCTCAGTACTCACAAGCCCATACAAAAAACGAGACATTGCGAACATGAAGCTGTACAAAGGACTTTTACATCTAAGATAGAGGAAACGAAAGGTGAAGACTACTGGTTTCGACTACAATCACTGAAACTCTACTCTTTCGAAAGAAGGCGCGAGCGGTACACAATAATATACATATGGAAAATACTTGAGGGCTCTGTCCCTAAACTTAGAAATGAAATAGAAACAAACTGGAATGAGAGAAGAGGCAGATTTTGTACGGTCCCAGATGCAGTGGGACAAGGGGCCATGAAAACGAGAATGGAAAATACACTCAGAATACGAGGCCCAAAGCTTTTCAATGTCCTACCAAAAGAAGTGAGGAATCCCCAGCACACCGACCTGAATAACTTTAGGAACCAGCTGGACAGATTCCTGTGCAAAGTCCCTGACCAGCCATGCGTGGCTGGCTACGAGGGCAGGAGGAGATCAGACAGCAATTCTCTCCTCCACCAAATCCCGCAAATGAGGCGGGATGCTGCAAAGGGGTCGACCGTAGGTCGATCCTGAACCGTAGTTCGAACTCACCTAAAGTAAGTGTGTGTGTGTGTGTATATATAATATATATATGTGGGTGTGTGTGTGTGTGTATATTATAATATATATATATATATATATATATAATATATAGCTATGCAAAAAGGAAAACAAAACACGCGCAGCTATTGGGCCCTTAAGGACGGGAAATAATGAACTAACCGACGATCCAAAAGAAATATCGTACATTGAGAGCTCAATATGAATCAGTTTTCAGTACCCCAAAAAGTGACAAAGCGATACCTGACATAAATGCATTCTTTGAAGAGGAATTGCAAGGAGAGTATATAACAGACTTTGAGTTTACACCAGAAGATGTAGCGAGAGCTATAGAACAAATGAAACACATTCAGCTGCAGGTCCGGACAATTGGAACGCATTATTGATTAAAAACTGTAAAAATGAAATAGCTACACCTTTAATGATATGGAGAAGATCCCTAGACATGGGGAAATACGAGCATCTTGAAAAGAGCAAACATTATCCCTATATATAAAGGAGGGGACAGATCTCAAGCAAAGAACTATAGACCAGTGTCATTGACGTCCCACCTCACCAAAGTATTTGAACAGAATAGTTAGAGAGAAAATTTATGATTTCCTGGAGACACGGGAAAGATTCAACGAAAATCAGCAGGATTCCGATCAGGTAGATCATGCTATCACAACTAATAGAGCACTACAACAATATCCTAGATGCATTGGAAGGCAATGACAAACTACGATGTTATCTACACAGATTTTGCTAAAGCTTTCGATAAATGTGACCATGGTATAATAGGACATAAAATTAAAGACATGGGAATAACAGGCAAAGTGGGAAAATGGATCTACAACTTCCTTAGTGATCGTCTGCAGGTGCAGGTCGTCAAAATTCAAGGTATATCATCAGAATCGGAAGTACGCAGCTCAGTACCACAAGAGACAGTACTGGCCCCACTCCTGTTCATTATCATGTTAACAGACATAGACAGCGGAGTAAACAGCAATAGTATAGTAACATCCTTTGCAGACGATACAAAGATCAGCAGAAAAATCAGCGATGTACATGACGTGGAGGCCTTGCAGAGGGACACGAAACAAAATATACAAATGGTCAGAAGACAACAACATGTCATTCAACGCCGAGAAATTTCAACTCTTGAGATATGGTAGAAAAGAAGAACTTAAACAGACTGCATATTATGCTCAGATAGACAGGAAATTCAGAGAAGCATGAAAGCGATTGATCTCGGGATAATAATGACAGATGATGCGAAATTCGAAACACAAAATCAGATAGCGATAAATAAAGCAAAAAGAGTCGCCGGACAGGTTCTAGGAAACGTTCAAGAGAAGGGACGGACAGTAATGATTCCCTGCTAAAAAACACTGATTATACCAAAACTTGAATACTGCTCAGTTTGACGTCCCCATATAAAAAGGAAGAAACTAAAACTAGAAGAAACGCAAAGGCATTTCACAGCCAAGATTGATGGCTGCAAAGAACTCAACTACTGGGAAAGACTACGTAAACTAAATCGTACTCACTGGAAGAAGAAGAGATAGGTACATCATAATCTACATATGGAAAATGATCGAAAAACTGGTACCAAACCTAAAACAAAACCAATACCATTCAAACAACATGGAAAATAGGAAAGGCAGAATGTGTAGTGTTCCCAAATTAAAAGCACGACAAGGGACCTCCTCAACCCTGAAGGAAAATAGCTTGGTTGTCAGGGGCCAAGACTTTTCAACCAGCTTCCTAAGGACCTCAGAAACGTAACGGGGGTCAAAGTTGAAGTCTTCAAGAAAACGACTGGATGCCTGGCTCAGGACAGTGCCAGATGAGCCGGGCGTGCCTGGCTATGTACGGGGGAGCGCAAGAAAGTAACGCTCCTCCACCAGGCCAGACCTAGAGGCGGGGCCACCAGCTGACCTCCGTGTGAAGAGAGACCAACACACGAAACAACATAAGGTTCATAAGGTAAGGTATATAATATATATATATATATATATAATATATATATATATATATATATATAAAACCTATGTCTTAAACTAAACTTTTTATCACCCTGTTATCACTGAATTTTTCAAATATGCTTCATCCACGTAGAAAGCCGAAACTCGTTACAAAACGCTCTCTATATATTTAAAATTTAAAACGTTCTCGCTGCTACAACACGGAGAATATGGAGTTCCCCAAACTTCTATACAAAGAAGTATTATCATATTGTCTCAAATCACTCAAAAAAGGAAGTTTCGTAGACCATTTTTTCTATCTAAAGAAATTATGTATCTTTAAGAGAAGTTATTATATCATTTGACAAGAAGCTTTGATACCAAAAAGAAGGAAAAACTTCCCCTACGGAATGCACCCTCAAAAAGAAGTTATAATTTCTAAATTTAGAATGTTTTATTTTGAGCGAAATATTTTGCTTCTGTTTAGCAAACTTGTCAGGTTTTAAGGTCTTTATTTCCACTCTTTACTTGGGGACTTTGGAGGTAAATAAATATATTTGGAAACTAATTACCTTTTGCCAATTGCTGACTTGCTGCTGCCTTGCATTCCGTCCCAAATGAAACAGGGTTACAGGGTGATTCAAAAAGATTTTAACACTTATATGGGGTTTTTATTTTTTATTTCCAATTCATCTGTAAACATTTTTTGTGATGTAAACAGTGCTTCATACAGTCTCTACTTACTGTCCACGGATATCTATGCATATATGAAAACGGCCAAACGTTGCTTCCAGAGCCCTAAGGTACATCTCAGGTGGTAATGATTGGATGACATCTGTAATTCTTTCCCATATAAGTGTTAACATTTTTTTCTAATCACCCTATATATAAACATTATAAAAAGCTGATGAATATATATATATATATATATATATATATATATATATATATATATACAGGGTGTTTCAGGAGGAAAGGTCAATACTTCGTCGGGAGGTGATAGTATCGGTCATTGTGAGAAAAAAAGTTCATATGAACATCTGTCTAATTCTGAATGGTTATGGAGATAGAGCTGTTTGAATCTGATGAGCGCGCAGCTCTTCCTCCCCCTTCCCTCCCGTATAACCTTGAACCATGTAAGCTGTAATGTAAGCATGTAACATAAGCCAATCGACAGCTGACTGTTGTGAGTGACATTGTTTGGTGTTTGAAGCAGTGTTAAGAATGCCACACACTTTCACACATGCCGAATATGCAGATATGGTGTATGTCTACGGTTTTTGCGATGGAAGTGCAACACCTGCTGTTGCAGAATACCGTCGACGGTTTCCGAACAGCAGAATTCCGGATCGAAGAGTGTTTACCAGGGTTTTCAACACATTGCGTGAAATTGGTACACTTCCCAGCACTCATGTTTCATCTGAACGTGAAGGTCAACAAGATGTGGATGAAGTGGAAAACATTCTTCAGTTGGTAGAGCGTAGTCCTACTACTAGCTCACAAAGAATTTCTACACGTCTCGGTGTACCACACACAAGAGTATGGCGAACATTACGCGAGGAAGGCTTCCATCCATATCATGTACAGCGTGTACAACACCTTCAACGACGAGACGCTGCCATGCGACTGGAATTTTGTTATTGGGTAAATGCTAATCGCCGATTGCTTCGATTAATACTGTTCACCGATGAAGCTACTTTCACCCCTGACGGTATCAACAACACTCGTAACTCTCATCGGTGGTCAGACGAAAATCCAAATGCCACTGTGGAAACAAATTTTCAACATCGCTTCTCTGCCAATGTGTGGTGCGGTATCATCGATGATCAGCTGATTGGCCATGTTACTTTAGAGAATCGTCTTACAGGACAAAGTTACCTAGAATTTCTGCAAAATGAATTGCCAGGACTATTGGAGGATGTTCCTTTGGCTACACGCGCTGGTATGTACTTTCAGCATGTCGGAGTCCTCCACATTCTACCCGTCTGGTGATGCAATACCTAAATCAAATTTTCCCTGGTCGATGGATCGGCCGCGGTGGTCCCATTCAATGGCCACCAAGGTCTCCAGACCTCTCTCCGTTAGATTACACTAGGCAACAAATTTCAACTTTTTTTTTGTTACAGACACGTGAACTACTGATTCCTACTAAAGCGCTGATGCTGATTTCAGATCTGATATCAAAATTTCTCTATCACGTCCAGATTTTGTGTAACCGAAAACCCCTATTTTTCACTTTTTTTCTCACCCGCTTCTATTACGAAAGCCGTCTAAGCTACTTTTCCGTGCCACGTTTATGTTAAGCATACTTAAATAATTAGTGAACAGGGATGTCTTTCCTCCTTTATTCTGGCTTAAGACAGACAGCGGAATTCCGCTGGCGGAGTTACCACCCCTGCGCCCAACCATCCACCCAAAGCGCGTTAGTATTTTGTTGTTACTACTGAAAGGCAAATTCCTGTTCTTAAGTGAAACTTTGGTGTGTGTGTCCTCTTCCTTTGTCGCTTGTAGGATGACGAGCTCTCCTTCTGCAGGAACCAACAATAATCTCCCATCATATTTGGGTTGAAATTACCTTGGTATCTGTTTTCCATAACTGAGATCTGTTGGTGGAAGCGCTCACCATGCTCGTCACTTACAGCCCCAAGGTTGGCCGGGAAGAAGTCAAGATGAGAATGTAAAAAATGAATTTTCAAATACATTCTGCATCCCATTATTTCATAAGATTTAAGCATGTTTTCTACGAGTTTACGGTGGTTTTCAGCTTTGTGGTTTCCAAGAAAATTTTTGACAACTTCAACGAAAGATGTCCATGCTCCTAGTTCATTCTCATTTAGGTTAGATGGAAACGATGAGTCGTGGATGACACTGCGGATCTGTGGTCCAGTGAAAACTCCAGCTTCTAGCTTAGCATCTGTCAATATTCCTTTGAATTTATCCTTTAAATATTGGAAACCACTACCTTGATGATCCATACCCTTCACGAAATTTTTCATAAGGCCAAGTTTAATGTGAAGTGGTGGAAGATGTACTTCTGAGGGTCAATAAGTGCTGGGTGTTTCACATTGTATTTACCAACAACATGTTCAGTTCTAGATGGCCAATCATGTTTTTTGTAGTGGTTCTTGTCATCTCTGCTGTTCCATAGACACAAAAAGCACATATGCTTTGTGTAGCCCAACTGTAACCCAAGAAGTAATGATACAACTTTAATGTCGCCACAAATATTCCATGTGTGGTCCTTATATTTGATGAGTCTTAGCAGCAGTTTCATCGATTCATAAGTCTCATTAAGGCCAGTGGCATGTGCTACAGGTATTGAAGGTTTTTCATTGCCGTTGTGCAGTAATACAGCTTTAAGGCTAGCTTTACTAGAGTCAATGAACAGTCTCCATTCTTTTGGATCATAGCGACAGCCAATCCCTTGCATCAGACCACTGATATCGTGGCAGAAACAAACGTTTTCTTCCTGTAAGTAAAATGATGAAAACTGCAAATGGCGATGGCGGAAATGGGAAACTTTGGTGTTTGGTTGGAGAAGATTAAATTCTTGAAGTCTTGAACCAAGCAACTCTGCCTTTTTTTTTGGTAATTCCAAATCGCGCACTAAGTCATTTAACTCCGCTTGACTTAACAAATGTGGGGAAATATTTGCATCTGGAACATATATGCCATCTTTCCCTGTTTCTATATCACTAGCAGAATCTTCAGATGAACTGCTGTCTGTTATCGTTGCTGGTGGAACTGGTGGTGGATTTGTTTCAACATGTGGTACTGGTTTCATTGCTGATTCGCAGTTTGGGTACGTGATCTTTGATTTGTTTTTCTTTGTGAAACCAGCAATCTTTGTCAAACAAAAATAACAATCATTGAAGTGATTTTTCGGCTCGCGCCAAACCATGGGGACTGAGAACGGCATAGCTTTTCTTTTACCATTCATCCAAGCTATTAACATTGCATTGCACTGTGTACAGCAAATATGTGGTGCCCAGTCCCTCTGTTGGTCTCCTAACTTACAGTCAAATAACACTTGTAGGCAAGTTTAATCTTTGTTGTTATGTTTCTACGTTGTGGCTTAGGTGTATATTGTCCACAGACAAAGCAGAAGTTGTCTGGGTGATTTACACAAGCACGTCTATTTGATGCCATTTTTAATTACCATACAATATCTGAAAAAAACGTAGAAAGTAATTATTACGATGTGCAAATAAAAAGAAATACACACCGTAGTACAAAACAAATGCTATAAAAACACACAAGTCACCACAACCTGTCACTTGCTCATCAGCAGAGCTTCAACAACCGTTCTGCTTGACTGTCACGTAGCGACTGACCGTTGGGCCGTTGCCCGTTACTATGCTCTTGACTCAGTGTTGCCAACTCGGGCTAAATTTTATTTATCAAAATTGTTCGAATTTGTATATAGTTGGCAAAAGAAATTGCTTTAACCTTGAAAAGCAAGTTTCATATTACTGGCATTAAGCCGATTAAAACCAAAATCTGGACGTGGTAGAAAATTTTACTAAAAGTGATTTGCATTTTACACAAAATCTAGACGTGATAGAAAAATCTAATTATAGATTTGAAATCAGCATACCGAAATTAGCTAGGAGCACCTATTTGGTCTTCTGTAACAAAATCTTTGTTGCCTAGTGTTATTGTTTGTGGGGGTGGATGAAAAGTCAAGTTACAAAAGAAAGGTCGATACACGAGACGAATTGCTCGCGCGCATTTTGGATGCTGCTGCCCGCATAAAGGAACGTCAAGATCAACTCAGACGAACAACACGCGATCTTCGCACACGAGTTGCAAAGTGCATTGAAGTTGACGGTGGGATTTTCGAAAACATATTGCAAACTGTAACGAATTTGTCATTTCTGTATCTGATACCATTCAAAATGCCAATGTTTAAACATTAAATGTTAGAAACAGTAATTGGTTTCTCTTTCTTGATTACCATTAACAATACTTTTGTATTTGTAGATTCAAACAGCTCTATCTCCGTAACCATTCAGAATTAGACACATGTTTATATGAACTTTTTTTCTCACAATGACCGACACTATCACCTACCGAAGTATTGACCTTTCTTCCTGAAACACCCTGTGGTGTATATATATATATATATATATATATATATATATAGATATATATATACATTTTAACTGCAAAGAACACGCAGTACAATTAACGTAAAGAACGACGCTTGTATAGGAGAACATTTCCGCGCAAGATGAGGAGGGAGAACGAACAAAAAAAAAATGAGGTAACCACCCGGGAATCGAACCCGGGATCTTCCGATTGTGTAGTGGTTATCATATCTGACAGGCAATCGGAAGATCCCGGGTTCGATTCCCGGGTGGTTACCTCATTTTTTCATTTGTTCGTTCTCCCTCCTCATCTTGCGCGGAATGTTCTCCTATACAAGCGTCGTTCTTTACGTTGATATATATATACATATATATATATATACATATATATATATACACACAGTTACGTAGAATGTGTAGCAGCAAAAGTTGAAAAATTAAATATGGTACTAATTGTAATGTACAGACCCCCAAACACGCCAACCTCAAAATTTTCAGATTCCATTACGAGGTAAGAAACTAAGTAAAAGATCTACACTCTCCAACCCCAAATATTTTTCTCTGTGGTGATTTTAATTTCTCATTCATGAAATATAAGAGGATAGGAAAAAATATATGTAGCCTATACACCAGGACAATGGGGGGCACACGGGAAGACCATGATCAGGTAAAAATGCTACTAGCTCGAGCTGATGAATATATGTTAATACAAGAAATAACAGAAAACACAAGAAAAAACAACTGCCTAGATTTGGTATTCACAAACAACAGCAACCTAATTGATAATTGTACAGTAGAAATATCTCCAACTATAATATCGGATCACAACATTATTGAAATAACAACCAATATAAAAGCAACAGGAAAGGAAAGAACACGAACAACAGAAAGAAGCAAATTCGAAATTTTTAATTTTCACTCCAAACCTATAAACTGGGAAGAATGGAAGTAATAGATTGGAAAACCATTTTCGAGGCCAAGACAACGGAAGAGATGCTAATGACTTTAGAGGAGAAGACGCTGGAAATTATGGAAAGACATGTTCCAAAGGTACAACAAAGAGGAAAGAGAAGCGGGTTCGAGAGACAAAAGAGGTCATTGTTCCGAAAGAGAAAAAGGAGTGACTGCAAAATTAAGTAACTGTAATCATAACAACATCAGAAAAATATTAAATGATAAATTGTAGAGTATCGATGACGTCATACAGGAACTAATTGAGAAACATACAAAAAAAGTAGACGACGCTATAGAAGCGATAAAGGTTAACTTAAAGTACTTCTATAATTTTGCAAAAAGGAAGTCGAAAAACCATGCGACTATCGGACCTTTAAAAAATGAGAACAGTGCTTTATCTGATGATCTAACAGAAGTATCTGAAATATTAAGAGCTCAGTACGAATCATCTTTCAGTATCCCAAAAACTGACAAACTGATATGCGGTAGAAACGCGTTCTTTGAAGAAGAAGTACAAGGGGAAAGTATGACGGACTTCGACTTTACGTCAGATGATATTACACAAGCTATAGAGAAACTAAAAGCACACTCAGCGGCAGGACCTGATAAATGGAATGCCACACTGATCAAAAACTGCAAGAATGCAATCGCTGAGCCCCTATATTGGATATGAAAACAATCACTAGACACGAGAGAAATACCGGGCATCCTAAAGAGCGCTAACATAATCCCAATATATAAAGGAGGAGATCGATCCGAGGGCAAAAGCTATAGGCCAGTGTCGCTTACATCTCATCTCATTAAAATATTTGAAAGAATAGTTAGACATAAAATCTACAGGATGCCTTTTTGGAAACTCAGAAAAAATTAAATGATAATCAACATGGGTCAGGCAGATCATGCCTATCGCAACTAATGGAACACTACAACAACATTATTGATCCACTTGACAGTAATGAAAACTATGATGGAATATACACAGACTTTGCCAAAGCGTTCGACAGGTGTGACCAAGGAATCATAATACATAAACTGAAATATATGGGAATAACAGGAAAAGTAGGGAAATGGATATATAATTTCCTTAGTGAGCGGCGGCATGTCGTTACAGTACAAGGAGTATTTTCATCAGAATCAGAGGTCCTCAGCTCAGTACCACAAGGAACAGTATTAGCTCCACTACTCTTCATAATCATGCTAACTGACATAGATGAGGATGTTACCAGAGACAGCACAGTAACATCCTTTGCCGATGACACAAAGATCAGTAGAAAAATAAGAAACCTAGAAGATATAGGATCTCTACAAACAGATATGAACAGAATCTACAAGTGGACGGAAGACAACAATATGAAGTTTAATACTGAGAAAGTTCAACTGTTACGGTACGGAAAAAGAGAAGACCTAAACTCCATGGAATATTATACCCCAAATGGACAGGAAATTCAGAGAAATTCTAAAGCAAAAGATTTAGGGGTTGTAATGTCTGATGATGCGAAATTTGAAACGCAAAATAAGATAGCAGTAAACAGAACAAAGAGAGTAGCTGGACAGATACTAAGAACTTTTAAACGAAGGGATAGGAATATAATGATTCCTCTACTGAAAACACTCATCATACCCAAATTGGAATACTGCTCGGTTCTAACATCCTCAAATAAAAAAGAAGACATTAAACAGCTGGAAGGGATTCAGAGAAGCTCCACAGCCAAGATCAAAGGTGCAAAGAACTAAATTACTGGGAAAGGTTACGCGAACTAAACCTATATTCACTGAAAAGGGGAAGAGAGAGATGCAGCATTATTTACACTTCGAAAATAATGGAGAAACTAGTCCCTAATCTTACTCTGAACCCTGTAACTCCCCAAACAACAGCGGAAAGTAGAAAAGGAAGACTGTGTCGTGTTCCCAAATTAAAGGTGAGACAGGGAACATCCTTAACCCTGAAAGAAAATAGTTTTGTGGCGAGAGGACCAAAACTGTTTAATCAGCTGCCCAATGACCTAAGGAACACGAATGGTGTTGCAGTGGACATATTCAAATGAAGATTAGACGCCTGACTCAGAACAATCCCCGATGAGCCGGGCATACCTGGCTATGTGAGGTGGAGAGTACAAGAAACCAACTCACCAGGCCAACTCGAGAGGAGGGGCGACAAGCTTGACCTTCGTGAAATGAGGAATCATCGCAGGGAACCTTTGAAAAGTTGAAAGATATATTATATATATATATATATATATATATATATATATATATATATATATTACAGTTAATGCCTAAAATTAGGCAATTTATAAATTGATTGAAATTTTAGCCAATGTGTCAAATTGTGATACACACAAAACCTAACCTAACCTAACCTAATGAATTTTTAGGCAACATATTGGGAAATACCAGTAGGTATGCATATGCAGCATTACCAGAAAGGTTAGGGGAAGTTAGGTTTTGTATCGATGACAATTTAACACATTGCCTAAAATTTCAGTCAATTTACAAATTGCCTGAATTTTTACAGTGACTGTAACATGGAGCAGAGTCGTCATGGGTTAATGTAGTGAGCGGTGTTCCTCAGGGTTCTGTATTGGACCCCCTTGCTTTTTCTTATATATATTAACGATTTAGATGTCGACCTAGTCAGTACAGTTTCAAAGTTTGCGGATGACATGAAATTGGGTGGTAGGGCGATTAATGACGAAGATAGAGGTAAAATCCACGAAGATCTGAATAAAATCGTAGAGTGGTCGGTCACATGGCAAATGAGATTTAACATCGATAAGTGCAAAATTTTACATATAGGTTCGCGTAACGGTAATTTTGTGTATAGTAAGTATGTCACGGAAGGAATTGGCAAGCGTAGATATTTAGGAGTTATAGTCACTGGTGATTTGAAAGTAGCGAAACAAAGTACAGCAGCGGTCAATAAGGCGAACAAAGTACTAGGTTTTATAGCTAGGAATTTTGAATACAAATCGCGCAATATTATTGTTCCTCTTTATAAATCATTAGTTAAACCCCATTTGGAGTACGCGATCCAATTTTGGAATCCGTATATGCGCAAGGATATAGACAAAATCGAACGAGTTCAAAGTCGAGCAACTAAGATGATTCCGTCGCTTAGGTCAAAGTCGTACGAAGATAGGCTTTAGGAGTTAAAACTGACTACACTCGAAACTAGGAGGCTAAGGGGTGATCTAATCCAGATTTTTAAAATTATGAATGGGTTCGATAACGTAAATAGAGAGAGCTTTTTCGAAATAGCACAATATAGTAGAACTAGAAATAACGGGTGTAAGCTGACTAGTAGAAGGTTCGAGACAGCAGTTGTCGAAAACGTTTTTACACATAGAATAGTAAATAGCTGGAATAATTTGCCGGTAGAAGTAATTAGTAGCACGTCTATAAATATGTTTAAAAATCGATTAGATGCATATGTTGATAGATTGGGTATAGTTTAAGGTAGTAAAATTAAGGTTTTTGTGGTTCGGAACCCACGTGAAATTGTAGGTCCCCTTCGCCACCACGGAGGACATGCGCTTTACACAATTACAAACTCGGTTAGGTAGACCAGCATGAGTGGATCCTACGGTCTTTGTTGATCTGAAACATTATAACATACTGTGTGTATATATATATGTGTATAACTGTATATGTATATATGAAAGGCATAATTAAAATGTATTATTTATATATAAAATACATTTAGTTATGCTTTCATTTTCGCTTTCTATTTTCTTTTGTAGAACTTCAAAATAACTATAGGTAACTATTTCATTTATTATTTTTTTATCGACAATGTATTGAATTATTTGTAAAATAGAAAATACAGTGTTTTGCAGATAGTTATTATGATGTACTGTAGAAATAAATTTATTGTTCAGAACAAACAAATTTATTGTTTTTAACAGTGTCTGAATAATATTTATTTAGAGAATAAATAGCAACAAGATTCTCATTTTATTTAGTCCACAGTCCGCATTCAAAGAGAATTTTAAAATTTTTCCAATACCGTGGTAATTCGTTGTTTGATGGGGTTGTTTAACGAAGGGTACCTACAGCTTTACGTGGGATCCAAACCATGGGTCGGTACATAATCCGGACGCAGCAGGCGGAGCCCAATCCAACTACGACCCAGACCAAATGTGTCTTAACTTCGCTGATCGACGCGAAGCACAGTTACGACACTGGCTACAGCGTAGTCTGCTTTGGGATTTAATGAACGTGATATTTTATTAAGTTTATAAGGGTTAAATTTGGTTAGATGAAAGTTGGGTTCGGTTAGGTTAGATTAGCAGAGGTTAAGTTAAGCTTAGTTAGGTTAATTTAATTTATTATAATGTCAATACAAGGTCTTATTTAATAATATAGTATTGCATTTCGCTTGTATTATTAAGCCATACTAACAGCACTCCTTATTTCTAAGTAAAATTGGAATCCTTCCAGTATCAGTCATTCTTCATGCCCATATTGGCACGATGCCCGTGGGCATGGTTGACGCCCGCTGACCTGATCAATCGTAATTTTATATACAAAGCTCTTCATGACCGAATACTGACGTTATACTTGTGTTGCCATGTTTACATACAAATACTGAAGTACTTCCTTCAATTTTTTTTTTGTTTCTTTTATTGTCAGTTTTGAACGGAGGTTTTGTTGATTCATTTTACACAAAAAGGATTCCAATGATAATTTCCTATCTTGCGTGACGTCATCGCGATAGAAGTCTATATAGTTTTTCTACATATTCACGCTTTTCGGGAGAGCCTGGCGCCCCACTACCGAATTTATATATATATATATATGCTGCAAACCCACAAGGAAAAAGAAAAATGATTCCAAGGCTTTTTCCTGACGAGGTGTACTTCTGATTACACGAAAAGCCTTAGAATCATTTTTCTTCTTCCTTGTGGGTTTGCAGCATTCACTCATTTTACGTGTTTTATTGTGAAATTCATCCCATATATATATATATATATATATATATATATATATATATATAATCAGATTGAGTAATAAATTGAGAGTGACAGCTAGATAAATATTTAACATATCAATATTGAAATAATTCCTTTGCATACATTGGTTAATACTGATTTTCGTGAACTTAATTAAATTAAATATTTTTAATAATAATAATAATAATAATAATAATAATAATGTTTTCTATTCCGAGAAAATTGTTTTCTTTTTAATCGATTTCTTTTAGTAAATTGTTTATTTTGTTTTGTTTTTTCACCTCTTAGACTGCCCAAGGATATTAATAAAGGTCTAGCGAAATATTCTCTAGTTCGAAGCGTGTTAATTGTTAATTTACTAGAAAAAGTGCCTTTATAATACGCGATCCGTCTTCCAAATCACGAAAATCGACTTTATACAGTTTACACTGACTTTATTTAAATGTTTACTAAAGAATATGGTGCTCTTCCAATATGTGCTCTACCTTAAAATTTACATTCCAATACGTGATCTACCTTAGATTATTCGGATTAGCAGCAGGTACGTTAGTTAGCCTTATAAGGCTAACTAACGAAAATATCACGACTTAACCTAACCAATCGTCAAGGTCGTATAGTTGACCTAACGATTGGTTAGGTTAAGTCATGATATTTTCGTTAGTTAGCCTTATAAGACTAGTTTCACGGTAGAGCACGTATTGGAATAGGGTAGATCACAGTTTGCGGTAGAGCACATATTGGAAGAGCACCAAGAATATATATAGAATATATATTCTATAACATAGAATATAGAATATATTTTAGAGGAGGAGATTGTAGATATCAATCGACCGGAGAAGTAATCCAGGGGGGACGTTAGGCGGGAGACAGGGAGTGCTGGCACTCCCGTTTCTCCTGTCACTGTTCTCCTAAGCTGCTCTTTTTCCACGTCTCAACTACCTTGTGAGCGGGTCAGCATGCTTTCAGACACACACCTGTCCCGCTATTCCTCACTACACATACATGCATCTTACACATTACACAAACTTTTCAAATATATATATATATATATATATATATATATGGGATTGAACTCAGAATGGTCCCCTGAAGTTTTTCCATGATACACACAGACCGTACATGGAACATGGAACTCTTATAGCAAAATTAAATCCACTATGGTCCGAATAAGTAATGGTAAATAACAAACACTATAGTTTTTCTTTTTTCATGATGTTGGCACAACGTGGGTAACGGGTCACTCGCAAAGAGGCCCCAAAAAATATATCTGCTTTGCAGATATATATATATATATATATACATACGGTGTGTATATATATATATATATATATATATATAATGTTTAGCTGGTGTGACGGTTACACGTGTTTCGATCAAAGTTCGAATAAAAGCGGTATTACAGTAAAAATCCTGTAAAAATCCTGCGGCTAAAATCTAAAAATATTAATAAAAATCGTGGCATATATCAAAAAAAGTAAATAAAAACGAATCGAATTAATCTATACAGCATTTTTTTCGAATGTTTCTTTGTGAAGAAAATTAGCTGCCTATCGAAATTCCTATAGATACCACCTCATTATAGCCACAGTCGCGAGCACCAGTCAGTGAGAAGTATACAACGTACACATCCCCCATCCCCTGGAGTAACGTGGAGAATATTTTCCTTCACTCAGCTTGAGTCAACCCCAACCCAATACTTCCTATAATACCCTTTTTGAGTCAATTTTGTGCACCAGCCCAGCGGCTACCCTCTATCAGTAACATGCAGGGCCGCCGAGAGGGCGGGGAAGCCGGAATACATCTTCGGGGCCCGGGAAAAGCAGTTAATCGAATTAAATGGAACGCTAAAAATAGGTACGTAGAGAATATTTTCCGACACAATAAATAAATTTGAGAATAAGTTATTTTATAATTATAGTGCGAGATCCATGCGCTTCATCTCCCCCCTCCCCCCACTCTTTCCCCAGCAAAGCAAGCAGAAATCCTCCCCCAAATTTCACGGTGGGAGAGACTTCTCTGCCGGAAATTCTTCAGACAAAATTCTATACAAAGGTCGTGTGTGTGTGTGTGTGTGTGTGTGTGTGTGTGTGTGTGCAGGCCCACCGAGAGGGTGGGGATACCGTGGAAAAATTCCCTGGGCCCGGAAAGAGGGGAATAAAATCTAAAAATATTAATAAAGCAATTGATTAAATAACAGACACGAAATATAATTAATGAACATACATTTTTTAGAGATTATCATAGTCAAACTGAAACAGATAAAATATTATCTGCGGTCCACCAATGCCCAAGACCGACTGACAGATCTGGGAACCATTGTAATTGAAAGCCAGTTAGCCCGTGCTTTAAATTTCATCAGAATCATTATATCACTTTGCTAGAGAGAAGACAAAGACAGTACACTTCTAATTAGGAAAATCTTGCATGAACTGGTACTGCATTTGTAGATTGTATGGTGATAGAATTAATATAACACTGGTATGCATATGAAATTTTTTTGTCTGCTGTGAGGGTTTTTTCAACTTGTATTATATAATTCGATCATGCTGAATTCGAAAATGACATTGGTTTTCCTCAGTCAGGTCAGGTTTTTTTCTCTATTGGCCATTTATTATAAGTCCAATTTTATCCCCAAATTTATTGATTTTTTTAGCTTAAACACTGTAGATACGAGTAATATTATAAGAACACTCGTGAAAAATGAAAACATTGTGTGAATAAATACTTTTATTCATACAATGAATATGGAAAAAAGTTTATTGAGGAAGGAATGAAGTTTTTTTGGCTTTCCGTCTGTGTTTTTCTTCGGGCACGTCTCGCTTCAAACACCAGCAATAGTCCGCCAGCATATTGATATCCCAGTTTCCCTGGTACCTCTCTTCCATTATTTTGATATCTTGGTGAAATCGTTCACCCTGTTCCTCACTATAATCCCCGCAATTTTCAGGAAACTAGTCCAAGTGGGACCACAAAAAGTGCATTTTTATGGACATGCGCGACCCATGAGCTTTGAAAGCTTCCATCAAGTTTTCGACAACGGACTCGTATTCTGGACTTTTACGCTTGCCAAGAAAATCAGTGACAACTGATTTGAATGCCTGCCAGGCATTCTTCTCAGTTGGAGTCATTGCGTTTTCGAACTGAGTATCCTTGATCAAAGTTCGAATTTGAGGACCATCAAAAACCCCAGCATTTAGTTTAGCATCAGATATATGAGGAAATTTACTCTCGAGATATCGGAATGCTGAACCCTCCTTATTCATTGATTTGATGAAATTTTTCATCAAGCCCAGCTTAATATGAAGTGGTGGGAGCAAAATTTTTGTTGGTGGTACAAGGGGCACTGAAACGACATTATGCGACCCAGGTTCAAAATTCTCTCTGGATGATGCCCATTCACGCTGTGCATAGTGCTTCTCATCCGCTCAGCTATCCCATTTGCAGAGGAAACATGGGTATTTCGTGTATCCCCCTTGCATTCCCAATACAAATGCCACAATCTGAAAACAAATGAAAATATTTAAAGAATTTAGAGAATTTGTTCTATCAGATAAAAAAATCTATGCATTGGACTGTATCACTTCTGTGGGGAAGTTAAGTGTTCTTATACGCTCTCAAATAACCTTTGGAAAAACAACATAGTCAATAGCAATAGTTTACTTATGATATTAGTATTACCTTCAAATCTCCACAGATCCTCCAGTTATATTGGTCGTATACGAGAGCATCCAGTAAAATTTTCATGTTATCGTAGCTCTCAGTAAGTTGTAGGGAATGTGCTACAGGGACTGATGCAACCCTATTCCCAATGTTGAGAAGTACTGCTTTCAAACTTCGTTTAGACGAGTCTATAAATAGCCTCCATTCTGATGCGCTATATGGCAGGCCCAAGGATTCGATTAGCCCCTCAACATTGCAGCAGTACACTAAGGAAGAGGTATTTTCGTGCACTGCAAAAAACTTGCGGAATTCTTCCTCTCGTTTCCTATACCAGGAGAATGTTGTTCCCGGAGCCAGCAAGTTGTCCTCTCGAAGTCGTGAGCCCAAGATCTCGGCAGCTAATTTGGAAAGTCCTAAATCCCTGGTAAGATCATTAAGTTTGGCCTGGTTGAGAGGCCTCGGCTCATTTGAAGCGGTATTTTGAGGTATATACGACTGGGACTGGTCATTGATTCATCATCAGAATCATCGAAGTCCAGGGTTTGAGGTGGGTCGGGTATTGGAATTCCAGGACCATGGGGTACAGGTCTCATAGCAGAAGGAATGTCAGGGTATACAACAATGTGTTTATTCTTCTTGTTAACTCCTGAGAATAGAAACACAGAAACATGGATATAAAACTTGCATATGAAATAGAAGAAGCATTCAGACAGTGGCGGCTCGTGAGGGAAGGCTGCGGTCTGTAAGATATGAAATAGGTCGATGGACCTTTGTCAGCTGCTTTTTGATTTTAGATGCCTAGAATGGGAAGATGAATAAATTTTCCTTATAACGAACGCGAAGCAACTTAATGGGTTAAAAATTTTCTGCAAAAACTGCATGACCGAAATAAACTCTTTTTACAGCATTTAAAGCAGAAAGAGACTACGAGAAGAAAGTGAAAGAGGAAAGTGGGAATAAAGAACGGAGGTGAACAGAAGAAATGAAGAAAGGCGAAGTAGAAAAAAATCAAATACCGTCACACAACGAGGCCGAAACCATGCGGGCGAAAGAAAGTATAAAGACACCAGATAGTATAAGGGCAACGAAGGACATTAACACAAATAGCACAAATAGGAAAAAACAAGAGGGCAGTCAAGAAAACGGAGTGAAACTGTCTCCCAATAAGGAACAAAAAACAAAGGCCACGAGTAAATTTGGGGAAGGAGTTATATGCAGATATTATACAGGGTGTCTCAAAAGTCACTATCTATTTTTCTGGTGCAAATTTGTGTATTTAAAAAAAGTTAATTGGTTTATTTCGAATTTTGTGTAATTTATAAATTTATCTTGACATGCTTGAACAATTCCTCGAACCTTAACTTCTTACAGATGGCATTCTTGACACAGTAGTTTTTCAGCAGGATGGAGCACCGTGCTATTATGCAATAATTGTACGTGATTATCTTGACAGACGCTTCCCCGGTCGCTGGATTGGTCGTGGAGGAACACAACCATGGGCAGCACGTTCACCCGATTTAACACCATTAGATTTTTTCGCCTGGGGTTTCATTAAGTCTAAGGTGTACACTGGTAGAAGAATTAGTGATGTAGCCGAACTTCGAAATCGTATTACCGATGCAGTTCAGAAAATAACACATCAAATGCTGGAAAGTGTGTTCCGGGAAACAACTTATCGCTTTGAGCTCTGTAGAGACACTGATGGTCGCCATGTGGAGACAGAAAAATAAATAGCACTACTTCTTTGTGGCACTTACTTTGAAATAAATATATTTTTTATGTCTTAAACCAGTTTTTCGTAATTCCCATTATTTTTCAAAATAGATAGTGACTTTTGAGACACCCTGTATAAAAGATAATTGCAGATTTAAAAGAGGACAATCTATATATGAACAACCCCCAATATGCAATTTCTTCTATAATAATGGTTATTGTAAATTTGGAGACAGATGCAAATTCTACCACCCGGACATCTGCAGGACTTACGAAAAATATGGAACCTGCAAATATGGGAAAAAATGCTACTATCAACATCTTCCGACGGACCCAAAGAACAAAGGACAAGGTTTAAATGAGAATAGGAATAACAAAAACAATAGGAATACAATAAGCGAACAAAATATTTTTTTCAACATCGCAGACACGATACGGCTGCTAAATGTCATCCAACGCATGCAGTTGACACAGCTAGAAACCCCCGAACCAAACCGCTTCTGGGCAAGAAGCTACCAGAACAGGTAGGCGGAAACGGATCTCTCTCGGAGGATCATAGGGCAACGAAACAAGCGATACAGAAGGAAAACGAACTTAAAATGCACAAGGGGCAACGATAAACAAAGAACATAAATATTGTCCTGGGTAATATGCAAAGAATAAGACCAAACCAACCACTCAACAAAGTTTCGTACCTGAAAGGATTTATGGACGAAAAAATGGCGAACATCGCATGCCTCACAGAAACTCATCTTAAGGATTGCCAAGGAAATTGTGAAAACTGCGAACATTGTATTGATAAGAAATAAATAAATATAGAGGGCTTCAACTTACTAAGAGCGGATAGAACAACGAGACGTAAAGGTGGTTGTGCTATACATGTACAGGAAGGTCATATGACAGAGATGATAATAAGTTAATAAAACAGCTTTGTCGAACTCCTAGCAGTGAAAATAGAAAAACTAAACGTGATACTAATAGTCATATATAGACCTCCAAATACCACAACCGAAAAATTCTCGGAGGCCATTGATAACATCAGAAAGCTAATAAAGGCCATAAACCCTCCATCCCCCAATATAATGATCTGCGGAGACGTTAACTTCCCATTTATAAAATACAAAAAGGTATATATATATATATATATATATATATGTCCAACCCGGTGGGGCAGGCAAGCCAGCCTGTCTCTCGGCCGGTTCCAAGTCCGGATAAATGGGGAGGGTTGGCGTCAGGAAGGGCATCCGGCCGTGAAAACCTAGCCAGAACCACATGATGAGTCTTCAAAGTGAAAATTCGATGACGGCTAGGGCGTACCCAGGCGCGGATCCAGGGGGGGGGGGGTCGAGGGGGTCCGGACCCCCCCCTGCTCACGGTGACCAACGATTTTTCGATTGCGTTTGTTTGCTCCTATATATGAAAAATAAGACCTGAAGACTTAAAATGGCTTAAGGTACATGTATCCTGGTTGCCACAAAATTAATTTCCTTAAAAAGAATAAAGAAAAAAAGTTTATGTCCGATCCTGAGACATTTCAGACCTGGCCTGGGTGTGTGAACAAGCAGGATTTTGATAACGGGAATATACTTCAAATCCATCTAAAGCTATCTTCAAATATGAAAATTTCCTACCGAGGGGGGGACCCCCCCCTCGGGCACCCCCTCTGGCGCTCGCGCGTCGTCGGCCTTCGGCCGAGGACATATCAGTAACGAGCCCCACCAAGACTGGACCCCCCTCTGCTTAAATTCCTGGATCCGCCCCTGGTACCCCATAAGCGACGCACAGATACATCGCCCTAACTCTGTGACAGGACGAGGGCTACCGCACCATGAACGGATGGGGCTAAAGAAGCGAGCTCAGGTGGGACTGAGGATAGCTACGTTAAACGTGGGAAGTATGACTGGAAGAGGAAGGGAGATTGTGGATTTGATGAAGAAAAGAAGAGTAGATGTGCTCTGCGTACAAGAAACGCGTTGGAAAGGAAATAAGACAAGAGAGCTTGGTGAAGGGTATAAACTGTTTTACAGCGGAGCGTCGGTCAAAGGTATCATAGAAATGGTGTGGGTATTATATTGACGAAGGAGCTCAGTGAGTGTATTATGGAGATAAACCGGAGGAGTGATAGACTAATGACTATGAGACTGAACTGGGGGAATCATGTGCTCAATATAGTGTGTGCATACGCCCCGCAAATTGGATGCACAGAAGAAGAGAAGGAAGCCTACTGGAGTTCGCTGGAAATAGAAATGGAGAGTGTGCTGGAAAATGAGAGAGTGGTAGTTGGTGCTGACCTGAATGGACACGTAGGAAATAACAATGATGTTACGGAAAGAGTACATGGAGGACATGGTTTGGGAGAGGAAAATCGGGAAGGTGAGAGAGTGTTGGACCTGGCTGTCTCTTTTGATATGGCAATTGTAAACACATACTTCAGAAATAGGAACGAACATTTGATAACTTACAAGAGCGGAGGTAGAACGTCACAGGTTGACTACCTACTCTACAGAAGGTCACAACTGAGTGAAGTTAAGAACTGTAAAGTGATTACAGGAGACCATGTAACACCACAGCACCGGATATTAGTTATGGAGCTGATGTTGAGGAGACAGAGAAAAACACGAGAAACGTGTGTCAAGAGGATCAAGTGGTATAAGCTGAAAGAAGAGGAGAAGAGAAGAGAGTTTAAAGAGCGGGTGCTGAGCGAGACCAGTACGCCAGAAGATGTACAAAACTGGTGGCAACATAATGCAAATGTAATACGAACCGTAGGAAAGGCTGTATTAGGTGAAACATCCGGTAGAGTGTGGAAAGATAAAGAAGGATGGTGGTATAATGATGACATCCAAGAGTCCCTACAACGTAAGAAACAAGCAAAGAAACTGTGGGAGGAAACTAGGTCGAGTGAGCGGAAGGAAGTATATAAGAACGCAAAGAAACAGGCAAAAAAGGCGGTGGCACTGGCAAAAGCCCATGCATGTCGTGATCTGTATGAGAAATTAGAAACTCGAGGGGGACAAAAGGAAATATTCAGGTTGGCTAAAAACAGAATAAAGCCACAAAGATTTTACTCAAGTGAAACAGGTTAAAATAGAGGATGGGACAGTACTGCGGAGAGAGAAAGATATACAGGTTAGATGGAAGGAATATTTTGAGGAACTATTAAATGAGGAAAATCCTAGGTTGGTCCATGAGGATGGACTACCGAATATGGCAATGACGAAGAAGGTGGAAAGAGCGGAAGTGAAGAAGGCGTTGGATAAAATGAAGAGTGGGAAAGCAACGGGTCCTGATGAGATACCGGCAGAGGTATGGAAGGCACTTGGCGATGAAGGAGTGGATCTCCTGCATGATCTTATGGAAAAGCTCTGCGACCAAGAGGTGGTCCCGGAGGAATGGCGTGCCAGTATCATAGTACCCATATTCAAAGAGAAAAGGGATATACAGGAATGCTCAAATTATAGGGGTATCAAGCTGATATCGCACACCATGAAGGTGTGGGAGCGAATTGTGGACTTAAGGCTGAGGAGGAGGCAGGCGTGTCGACAGAGCAATTCGGTTTTATGCCCGGACGAAGTACGTCTGATGCTATTTTTGCATTACGACAGTTGGAGGAAAGGTACAGGGAAGGATAGAAGGCATTGCCCATGGTTTTCATAGACTTAGAGAAGGCGTATGATAGGACACCGAAACAAGAGGTTTGGAGGTGCCTGAGGGAGATGGTCCCAGAGAAGTACGTCAGAATGATTCAGGAAATGTATAAGGGGTTACGACGAAAGTGAGGTGTAGTGTTGGTGTGACGAAGAGTTTTGGAGTTGGGGTTGGTCTGCATCAGGGGTCAGCACTGAGTCCATTCCTATTCAACGTGGTGTTGGACGTGTTAGCTGAGAAAGTTAGAGGGGTTGCTCCTTGGTGCATGATGTATGCCGATGATGTAGTGTTGTGCGCAGAGACAAGACAGGAGGTAGAACAACAGCTAGAGAATTGGAGGGAGGCATTGGAAAGTAAAGGTATGAAAGTTAGTCGGAAGAAGACTGAATATCTGAGATGTAATGTACAACCGGATGAAGGAGGGGGAGTGATGTTAAACGGTGAACTGATCAAACGGGTAGATCGTTTTAAATACTTGGGATCAACAATCGAAGCAGAGGGGGGAGCAGAGGGAGACGTCAATGACACTAGTCAATGACACTAGTCAATGACACGTCAATGACACTAGTCTATAGACCAGTGTCATTGACGTCCCACCTCACCAAAGTATTTGAAAGAATAGTTAGAGAGAAAATTCATGATTTCTTGGAGACACTGGAAAGACAACGAAAATCAGCACGGAATCCGATCAGGTAGATTATGCCTATCACAACTAATAGAACACTACAACAATATCCTAGATGCACTGGAAGGCAATGACAATTACAGTCATATAGACAGATTTTGCTAAAGCTTTCGACAAATGTGATCACGATATAATAGCATATAAAATAAATATATGGAAATAACCGGCAAAGTGGGAAAATGGATCTACAACTTCGTCAGAGAACGTCTACAGGTTGTCAAAATTCAAGGTATATCATCATCAGAATCGGAAGAACGCAGCTCAATACCACAAGGTACAGTACGTGACCCCACTCCTGTTCATTATCATGCTAACAGACATAGACAGCGGAGTAAACAGCAACAAACAAAATATACAAATGGTCAGAAGACAAAAACATGACATTAACACTGAGAAATTTCAGCTCTTGAGATATGGTAGAAAAGAGGAACTTAAACAGACTGCATATTATGCTCCAGATAGACAGGAAATTCAGAGAAGCACGAAAGCGATCGATCTCGGGGTAATAATGACCGATGATGCCAAATTCAAAACACAAAATCAGATAGCTATAAATAAAGCAAAAAGAGTAGCGGGACAGGTACTAAGAACGTTCAAAAGGAGGGACAGGACATAATGATTCCCCTGCTAAAAACACTGACTATACCAAAACTTGAATACTGCTCAGTTTTGACGTCCCCTTATAAAAAGGAAGAAACTAATAAACTAGAAGAAACGCAGATACATTTCACAGCAAAGACTGATGGCTGCAAATAACTCAACTACTGGGAAAGACTACGTAAACTAAATCTGTACGTAAACTAAATCTGTACGTAAACTAAATCTGTACTCCCTGGAAAGAAGAAGAGAGGTACACCATAATCTACATATGGAAAATGATCGAAAAACTGGCACCAAACCTAAAATTAAACCCAATTACCATTCAAACAACGCTGGAAAGTAGGAAAGGCAGAATGTGTAGTGTTTTCAAATTAAAGGCCCGACAAGGGACCTCCTCAACACTGAAGGAAATTAGCTTGGTTGTCAGGGGGGCCAAGACTTTTTAACTAGCTTCCAAAGGACCTCAGAAACGTTACAGGAGTCAAAGTTGAAGTCTTCAAGAGAAGACTAGATGCCTGGCTCAGGACGGTGCCAGATGACACGGGTGTATCTGGCTATGTACGGTGGAGAGCGCAAGAAAGCAACTCGCTCCTCCACCAAGCCAGACCTAGAGGCGGGGCCACCAGCTTGACCTTCGTGTGAAGAGAGACCAACGCACGGAACAGCAACGAGGTTAACGAGGTGTGTGTGTGTATATATATATATATACCCGGTATATATATATACCGGGTCGGCAAAAAAAAATGGAGCCCTTTAAAATCCTTCATATCTTGGCAAATACGGTATATAGAACCATGAAATTTTACTATGTTAGTACTAGGTAATTTTATGGTTTGTGTGCCATCTTTTATCATTTTAGCTGAGAAATTGGATTTATGGCGAATATTCCAGAAAAATCTTGCTAATCATAGGTTCAAGTTGATAATTAAAGCGATTTTAATTAACGTAAGCCAACTGTAGGAGGTTTGGACAAGCTTCTCAAGAAAATCGATAAAAAAGGAGATATCAAAAGAATATCCGGTAGCCAGAGGCGGCTGTAGAGATAGCGAGGCCCTAGGCGAAAGTCATACATGAGGCCCCTTGACGTGAGAAGAAAATTTAAGATATTATTAAGTGAAATAAAACATCATTTATCTATAATATATTTTAGTGAATCATAAATGTCTACATTTGGAGGTACAGTCTTGGTACACATTCTTAGTTCCTCAAATAATTCTTCGCCATTTATATCGGAGTTGGACGGCTCAGACAGCTAAGTAGCACTTGTAGTTCTTTACAACACTGTAAAAGTTCTTCATCAGACTCGTTCTTTAAAGATGAAATATTGCAGAGAAAACCAAAATTGGTGGAGTAGGTTTTTAACCCTTCAAATCGAGGTCCAGTACTTGCACGAATCACGTCGACGATGACATTAAAATATTCAGTTCTGAAAACGTCTGCAGGGTTAGCACTAGTTTCGTCTGGACATTCGTAATCAAAATGTAATTTCTTCTTACGTAGCCTACTGTAATTTGTTTAAATTCCTCGGAATGTCCAATTCATCAACTATTTCATTGGCAGTCACTAGAGCAGAGTGAAATCCATTTCTTCGATAATTATAATCATCTCGCCAGCATAGAAATTCCTCAAAATGTTTCAATGCCGTGTCCAACTGCATATTACACTTTTGCCATACTTTACTAATTAGGTTTATTTTCAGTAAAATATCGTACCACACTACTAATGAAAGTACAAACTCGTACGACATAATTTCTTCTTGTATCGAACTATATTCACTACAAAATGTAGGATCGCTGCTTATTTCTGGCAGTTTTTCTAGGCAATCAGCAATATCTTTTAATTGGTATCGACGGCCTCCACACTCCCACTCTGCATTCCCATCTGGTCGCATATAAATTTGTTTGGTACAAAATATCACCAATTTCATCAGAAAAGAGACTAAAGAATACGCTAATACTGTAGGTGTCGCATAATAATAAAAATACTGGAGTTAATAAAATAATAATTCAAATGTTACTTACACATAATTCTCACGCACAAAGGTGTAAATATACTACCTGTTTTCAAGCAGAAACATTTGTACATATGATAAAGCTGCTGCCAGTTGCATGATGATTAAAACTATAGAGGTTAAATTTTTCTCAAACTGAGCAATGCGCAGATAAATTACAAGGACGTGGTGGTTATATAAATAACTACTGAACGACAAAGGGTTAAATATTGAATTATTTCTCGTTTCAAATTTAAGACTTCTCATTGGCCGAAACCAGGCTCAGGCACAAAGTTTACTATATCGCTCGGCTAAGAAAAGTCCACCTTTAAGAGCGGTTTTGCGCAGGGCCCTTGCACATGCCAGGCCCTAGGCCAGTGGTTCCCAACCTTGGGTCCCCGGACCCCTGGGGGTCCGCGAAGGTAGTACTGGGGGTCCGTGAGCTTTCAATATTTCGAGAGGCTCCAATAGGCTGTATTTTAATTGCATACTCACTTATATGTCCTTTATTTGATAGTGAAAAATGAGAAAACGAGTTAATTATTAGTTAATAAAAACAGTTTGTTTGGTAGACGGAATCTTTCAAAAACATGGGGTCCGTGGTAAAAAAATAAAAATAAAAGGGGTCCTTTGTGGTGAAAAGGTTGGGAACCACTGCCCTAGGCTGTTGACTAGTTCGCCTTACGATAGAGCCGCCTCTAACGGTAGCGGTATTAAATTTGGTCACCAAACAGACCTGATTTAAATCCTGTCGATTACGGCGTTTGGAAAAATTTGTCAGAGAGAATTTATCGGGTCAAAGTAAGAAATGTCGCTCACTTACGACAGCTTCTTCTGGAAAAATGTGATGAGCTACCACAAGAACAAATCAATAAAGCCATAGATGAGTTCCGTCCTAGACTGAAAACGGTTGTAGAAGTTCGTGGTAAACATATCGAGCAGTTTTTTTAACATCAAGGTAGCACCATATATGAGTACTTTGTAAATTTTTATCTGCACATACAATGCAGTAGTAGTGTAAATGGAGAATTTCCAGTGGCATAAAGAAATGTTCAATAAATCCGTAATTTTCATTAGTTTTCTTTGAAATCCGCTCACCGTATAGGAAATTTACTTAGTTGTGAGGTATGAAAAAAATATTGAAATCTGACCATAACTTTGGATTTTGCAGCCACAGTTCGAGGTCTCCCTTTTTTTTGCCACCCCGATATAATATATATATATATATATATGTAAAGAACGGCGCTTGTGTAGAAGAGCGTCCGCGAAAGATGAGGAGGGAGAACGAGCAAATGAAAAATGAGGCACCTCCCAGGAATCGAACCTGGGATCATCCAATTACCGGTCGGGTATGCTAACCACTGCACCAAGGTCCCCGATCAGTCACACACAACTCGTAATTCTCCTACATACGAGCGGAATCGAATGCCCTGAGAGGGCACCTTCTCATGCCGTACATATATACATTTTAACTGCAAACAACACGCAGTATAATTAATGTAAAGAACGACGCTTGTGTAGAAGAGCGTCCGCGCAAAATGAGGAGGGAGAATGAGCAAATGAAAAATGAGGCACCTCCCAGGAATCGAACCCGGGATCATCTAATTGCCGGTCGGATATACTAACCACTGCACCACGGTCCCCGATCAATCACAACTCGTAATTCTCCTACATACATTTACTCGTTCTCCCTCCTCATCTTGCGCGGACGCTCTTCTACACAAGCGTCGTTCTTTACATTAATTATACTGCGTGTTGTTTGCAGTTAAAATGTATATATGTACGGCATGAAAAGGTGCCACCTCAGGGCATTCGATTCCGCTCGTATGTAGGAGAATTACGAGTTGTGACTAATCGGGGACCTTGGTGCAGTGGTTAACATATCCGACCGGCAATTGGATGATCCTGGGTTCGATTCCTCGGAGGTGCCTCATTTTTCATTTTGCTCGTTCTCCCTCCTCATCTTGCGCGGACGCTCTTCTACACAAGCGTCGTTCTTTACATTAATTATACTGCGTGTGTTGTTTGCAGTTATATACGATGCAGATCTATAGCAGACAGTGAATCATGAATTTATTACTAACCTCAGTGATTGTCAAAATCTTTACGAATTTTCAAGGTCCGTCCTTGGCGCCCGTCTTCATTTGCAAATCACAAAAGAAGAAATTATTTACTTATGATACACACTCATTCATATCAGTCTGTGATTCGTTTGCTTTGTAACTAATGTTCCCAAAAGTATAATTATACTGTATAAATTAATTTCCTGTATTAATTAATTTTCACAAGAGAGAAAATGTGATAAGATTCTAAAAAAAAAAAATAATAATACTCTATTGATTTTAAAGTAGAAGGATTCGAACTCTGTACTGTTCGAACCTGAAAGCCCGAAGATAAAACCTTGCAGGAGAATAATTCATCTCCAAAAACAGTACCATTAACAGAACTTTCAACTCGTTTGACTGCTGTCAGTGGCCTTTTATTGTTCTTTTTTTTTTGCATTGCGGCCATTGGAGATTCCTTCAGTATCAGTCCCGTAAGCAATTAAGTATGAGCGGACACGACGTGCAGGGTACTGTTTATATATGTTAATATTTTAAATCCTGTTTTAGAAAATACCTCATTATCTTTTCGCTCTTTCTTTAAATATTGTACACTGTTGGAGATGCGGTTATGCACTAGTGGAATTTTAATACACACACACACACACACACACACACTATGAAGTCCCGTGAGACATTTATAATAGATACTGCATAGATACAATAGATACTTGACTTTATATTTTGGACATGGATACTCAGTTTGGCGAAAATGATTTGTTAAGGAATCGTACAGTATTATTTTTATGTATTTAATATAAACATATATTGTTCGAGATTATGGAAACAGTAAACCATATAATAAGATACCATGAAAAATAGTACAAAGCTATAAAGCATTTAATAACATTATTCTTAAAATTGAATAGGACTATAAAGTTTGACCATCTTCCAGTATAAACAAAGCAATAATAATAATAATAATAATAATAATAATAATAATAATATAGAAAATACAATTGCAAAACTCAAGAGTGACAAACTATAGAGATAGTTAAGAAGTAAAGATCGGGTGAAATATTTCTGTATTTCACAATTTTTACAATATGATATTTAATGATTGCAATCTTCAAATACCAAACATTTCTGTATGGATTCCATCATGTGCGCTGACAGCTTTAAACCGTCAGGTTCGTTACGTTACGAGGAAAGTTAGAAGTGAGCACCACAAATTGAAGATCCTAGAGCGCATAAAGTAAATTTTTAGTAATCTCGTTAACCTCGTTGCTGTTCCGTGCGTTGGTCTCTCTTCACACGAAGGTCAAGCTGGTGGCCTCGCTTCTAGGTCTGGCTTCGTGGAGGAGCGAGTTGCTTTCTTGCTCTCTCCACCGTACATAGCCAGGTACACCCAGCTCATCTGGTACCGTCCTGAGCCAGGCATCTAGTCTTCTCTTGAAGACTTCAACTTTGACCCCTGTAACGTTTCTGAGGTCCTTTAGAAGCTGGTTAAAAAGTCTTGCCCTCCCTGACAACCAAGCTATTTTCCTTCAGTGTTGAGGAAGTCCCTTGTCGGGCCTTTAATTTGGGAACACTACACATCCTGCCTTTCCTATTTTCCAGTGTTGTTTGAATGGTAATTCGGTTTAATTTGAAGTTTGGTACCAGTTTTTCGATCATTTTACATATGTAGATTATGGTGTACCTCTTTCTTCTTCTTTCCAGGGAGTACAGATTTAGTTTACGTAGTCTTTCCCAGTAGTTGAGTTCTTTGCAGCCATCAGTCTTTGCTGTGAAATGTCTCCGAGTTTCTTCTAGTTTATTAGTTTCTTCCTTTTTATATGGGGACGTCAAAACTGAGCAGTATTCAAGTTTTGGTATAGTCAGTGTTTTTAACAGGGGAATCATTACTGCCTTGTCCCTCCTTTTGAACGTTCTTAGTACCTGTCCCGCTACTCTTTTTGCTTTATTTATCGCTATCTGATTTTGTGTTTCGAATTTCGCATCATCGGTCATTATTACCCCCCAGATCGATCGCTCTCGTGCTTCTCTGAATTTCCTATCTATCTGGAGCATAATATGCAGTCTGTTAAGTTCCTTTTTTCTACCATATCTCAAGAGCTGAAATTTCTCGGTGTTAAATGTCATGTTGTTGTCTTCTGACCATTTGTATATTTTGTTCATGTCCCTCTGCAAGGCCTCCACTTCATTTATATCACTGAATTTTCTGCTCATCTTTGTATCGTCTGCAAAGGATGTTACTATACTGCTGCTGTTTACTCCGCTGTCTATGTCTGTTAGCATGATAATGAACAGGAGTGAGGCCAGTACTGTACCTTGTGGTACTGAGCTGCGTACTTCCACAAGTACTTCCACAAATACTTCCACAATGCCTTGAATTTTGACGACCTGTAGACGTTCTTTGAGGAAGTTGTAGATCCATTTTCCCATTTTGCCTGTTATTCTCATATATTTCATTTTATGTGCTATTATACCATGATCACATTTGTCGAAAGCTTTAGCAAAATCTGTGTATATGACATCGTAGTTGTCATTGCCTTCAAGTGTATCTAGGATATTATTGTAGTGCTCTATTAGTTGTGATAGGCATGATCTTCCTGATCGGAATCCGTGCTGATTTTCGTTGAATCTTTCCAGTGTCTCTAAGAAATCATAAATTTTCTCCCTAACTATTCTTTCAAATACTTTGGTGAGATGAGACGTCACTGACACTGGTCTATAGTTCTTTGCTCGAGATCAGTCCCCTCCTTTATATACAGGGACAATGTTTGGTCTTTTCAAGATGCTCGGTATGTCCCCAGTGTTTAGGGACAATTCGAACCTATACCCATTTCGTTGACAAGACCAAAACATCGACTCTCTAAAAAACTAACCTAACCTCATCCTGGCGTAACCTAACCTATCTTACCCCAACCTAATGATAACTTGTTGACAGAATGTCAAGTCGATCAGATGTCATAAGGCCGCACAACTCGATACTCACTCACAAATTTATAAATTTAAGTAAAGTATTCGATAATGAGCCTTTTCATGTGTCGATTAATCGGTAATCGGCCTCTTGATGTGTCAGTGCAACTCTTATAATGCATCAGACATTTAAAAGAATTTTTAATTACAAATGATGTGCAAAAGCTTCCTTCAAATTTTGGTTAGCTAACATTTTAATTTTTATATCCGCTTTTACTTAATAATGAATATTATGTATTATTACTTATTATTATGATGATACATACTATTAATATTATGTATTCAATGCCTTGCTGGAGCTCAGCGTGAATATCACAAATGCTAATGAACTCCCTTTCATCCTTTTTATTTGTTATTATAATTATTTTTATTATTTTTCAGATGGATTTCATGTTAAGATGTGTTAATAATTAATTCAGGTATTAAATACTTATAATTAATTATAATAAATTAAAAATATATAATTATATATAAAATTACGGTGTATATATAAAATTATATGTAATTATATATAACTTATATATAATTATATATAAAAATATATATATTTATATATGTAATTATATATAACTTATATATATTATATATAAAATATATATATATTTATAATTAAAAAATATTCAAAATTATAATAAAAAGCAAAAAAATTTTCAATTTGTTTTCTATCTATCTATCTATCTATCTATCTATCTATATATATATATATATAATATTGAACATCTTGCAAACAATTAAATCGTGCTACGTCGTGGCCAATGTCGTAACATTGCTCCTCGTCGATCACCGAAGTTAAGCGACATTGGATCTGGAGAGTAGTTGAATGGGAGATTGTCCTCCGCTGCAGTGGCGGCTCGTCGGTAGGCACTGCGGAACTGCAGTACCCCTAAATTTTTTATTTACAATTGAAATAATCAAGAACAATATAAGGATGAGCTCATGAATAACTTTTTCAATAACTTTTGAAACATTTATTCATTGCTCAATGCTCATCCTTTTATTTCAGTAATTATTTCAACCCATTCTTAGAGACAGCACCCCTAGAATTTTTAGTCACGAGCCGCCACTGCTCCGCTGTCCAAATCATGTAGTAGTGACCCGTGATTCGGAACCAACGTAAAGCTTTGGTAGGTCTCCTCCGTCGTGTGACCTCAGATGTTGCGAAGGTAGTTAAACAATTTCATCAACCTACAAACAATTAAGTTTAGCTTCTTTTCGCAAACCTGAAATAAAACAGGTTAAAATTTGCACAAGGATTGTTAGGCCAAGGTCAGGTTGAGAAGCTAAAACTTCATCTCTCTCTCTCTCTCTCTCTCTCTCTCTCTCTCTCTCTCTCTCTATATATAATATATATATATATATATATATATATATATATATATATATTATATCATACCGTAATGTGTTCTGTAAAAGTTATTCACTTCAAAGTTTCCATATTCGAGCTCATTATTATTATTATTATTAATAGTAGCAGAAGTAGTATTGGGGAGCAATTATTTTTTCCTGGTTGATGATAGTGCCGTACTCTCATTTACAACAACTCCCTCTGTCAACGAAGCCTATTGCCTGCACGTGACTTGAACCGAACGAGGAAGATGAGGCTTTTATTATTAATATTATTATTATTATTATTAATATTATTATTTCATTGAAATGCTATTTGAATATCTATTTTTTATAAAGTTCCTCATAGTTCCTTTGTCCTTTCCTCGTCCTGGAACAATCCTATACTGCAAATCCTACAAATCTACGAATTCTAAGGTCACATTTTGTATTCCCGTGATGAATGTAAAGAGTGTTAGTTCGTATTTGATGCAGCCGAACGGAGGGAGCCATGCACGAATTTAGGGGGTTGGCAGAATCTTATTCTTTTAGTCGTGTTTGGACCTTCCGTGATTGCTCGTGTCCTTGCGAGACTTCGGTTTTTAGCTAGTCCGGTTCTTAAATGGAAAGTCTTTGAAAAGGATTTTTGATAAGGAGCATTTTGCTTAAAGATGTGTTTTTTTTAATTATATATATATATATATATATATATATTGTTTGTAGTTGTGGAAAAGAAGATTTAGGATCATTTGCTATTATTATTATTATTATTATTAATATTATATCTGCAGGAATTAAGTTCAATAAAGGTATATAAATTATATTTGGAAGGAGGGACTATATAGGTGATTGGCAGAGCAGAAGTGGAATGTGAATAGGCGTATGTTAGTATCATGTTTGCGATCTGACATTTAATAAAATGGAATGAGATTTGTTCGTTAAATGCATTCGGTGGTTCGTGCAAAGTATTTTGTTAATGCGCAATGGATGGTCATACGAATGCGACCCGAACTGGTTAATTGGAATTATAGCTGTGGGTCCGAGTCGCATTTTTACTGAACATCTGTGTATATATATATAAATATTCATATCATAATTTTGATTGCGTTTATAATATATTTATTTACGCGCATACATACGCAAACAAGAATGAAATAGCTTAAAACCACTTCCAGCCGTGCTTCAAAACAACTTAACAGTAAAATGAAAAATATAAAATAATGTTAATTATCTCCTTGGACAGTATTAGTGGCGTGATGCATTCCCTATTTTGGGTTTATGCAAACAAAACTGAGGAACGAGTCGAACCTAATAAGGTTGAAATTGCGAGTCATCTAGCGAGCCAACGAAACAACCGAAGACCAGTGTCTTTCCTATGACCTTGAACTTGGCCCAACCAACTGTGCGTGCGGGTTGAGGCGTTATACAAGATTCAGTAATGACGTCATTAATCCTTATAGGGTATATTTCTTAACAAAAATAGTTAGTGAATGAAGTGTTTCTTTTACCTGCGGACAAAATTTCAACAATCGAACATCATGGTACGAATTTATATTGACTTTTTTTATGGTCATATTTTTGCGTTTTGTCACCGCGGGCGATGGAAACAATAGTCATTATTTTTATATAGCGTCTTACATATCCTATTTTTATCACCTCAACAAAATCACTTTCGAAGGAGACATTTTAACCTACTTCAAATTACTTACTTATATAAATCGTTAAATTAACTAAAATTATAAATAAATATTCGATTTCTTTGAAAATAATGAATGAATCACTGTAGTTTTGAAAGACTATAAAATACAGTCTGGATGACGACATAATGCCACGATAATAAAGCGTATTGTGTTCATTCCACTGAAGTGAAAATACCAAACTATTTCATGGAAGGGTTTACCAGGAATAAAGTTTAATTTATGTATATTATCAGCTACGTGTCGAAGGTTGAATACTTACCTGTATTAGGAATAGTGTGGGACTCCCCTGTACATCCTATTTGGATCTGGTGTTTTTATATGTAATTTTATAATTTGAATTCATTAAATTAAAGTATAAATGCATATATTATTCGTTATTTATAAAATTTCAGTTACACACTTAAAAACATTCATAATAAGCTGCATAGTAATTCGTAGTAAATCCACAGGGTGTTCTAAAAATTACCTAGTAAACTTTTATATGAACGCATTATCTTAACAAAAGTTATGCGATATTTAACAATTTTATTTCAATAGAGCAACAATATAAAAAGCAACAATAATTGTTTACTTTAGATCTTCAAAGTGTCTTCCTTCAACTTGAACATATTGTTCACAACGTCCGACTGCTGACTGATAAACATATAAAAGTTTACTTGGTAATTTTAGAACACCCTGTGTGTATATATATATATATATATATATATTTTTTTTTTTATTTAACAAGGAAATTTTGTAAAGGTGAACTGTGGAATTAAATAATCATATTTTTGCATACATTAAGACCAAAACAGTCTTTTTTTTTTTTTAATTGTGACAGTATCAAACTTCAAAATATGATAACCGAAAATATTGGGTTTATAAATTAGATTTATATAAAAGAGAATAAAGAAATAATTGCTTATATTCTTTAGAAGTTTAGAGAAACGAGTTCGTTATTTACCAAAAATTATGTAAAATTCAATGAAAAACTCTACGCGAGATATTTTCGTCGACTTTATACGATAAGCAGAGTACATTAAAAACAAGGCAAAATTTGGTGTTCGCTCAGCAAGAAAGAATTCTTTAATCATAATTTATCGAATTATTATTGAGGGGAAACTCCACTCGGATGCTGCACTTTCCAGATGTGATCTCGTTTTGTAGAAATCTTGTCTCAAAAGTCTCCAAAGATATGCCTTCGGTTCGTGATGGCCGGAGCAGTAGCATTTCTCGTGACAGACCTTCCCGAACCCCCGAAAATCCCCGTCCTCACGTGGTTTCGGGGTACACCCCGTTTAAAACTGAACCCCCTCCCCTCGGAACCCTTTTACGAGAAGTCCCTCACCACCCGAGGCGTGCGAGGGGAATTCTTCAAAAGGGAGAAGGAGGCCTAAGCAAGTCACAGTCAATGTCAGTGCCTCGCATCGATTCCCATCGACAAACAAATATTGTCAAGAAAGCTTCTACATTTTCCACATCGAAAAGACCTCTGTCCCATCCTAGCACGTGGAACACCCAAAACGACTGCTTATCGGTACCGGCATCGGCATCAACATCGGTATCGGCATCGGCACACGAATCTTCAGGGAAAGAATTATACCAAAGACGTTTTAAAAGTAGGGAAATTCAGGAATCAGATGAAAGAGACTTTACGTGTCCAATTTGCTTGGAAATTCTTTATCGACCACGAGAACTGACTTGTGGTCACATCTTCTGTCTCACTTGTCTTCAGAGTTATTCCAATACCTGTTTGTAAGTATAGGAAAATTTTTAACTTTAGGTTACGTTAATTTAACATTTTATTTATTAATAAAATTCCTTTAAGTCAAAAACATTTAATAAATTAATTTGGTTAATATTAGTGAATTTCTATTTATTTTCCAAGTGAAAATGTTCTTCGGTAAGCTGTCAGTCATCATTTTCCACAGAGAGAGAAGGAGAGAGAGAGAGAGAGAGAGAGAGAGAGAGAGAGAGAGAGAGAGAGAGAGTTCACCTGGTACTTTATCATACACTGACAGTTATGTACTTAAGGTAATTTTACCGATTACAAACCATTCTTTGTTGAAATAAGACTCAAATTATTTAATGTCACTGAAAGATTGTCTCTGTTAATGAGATGTAATTTTGCGAGGACACATTTAAGTCGTTTTAGGAGTTAATCGATTAATCACTCAAAATAAAACTTGCTAAATTTAGAACTTATAACTTCTTTTTGGGATGCATTCTAGGGGGAAGTTTTTTCTTTTTTTGGGGTATCAAAGCTTCTTGTCAGATGATATAATAACGTCTTTTAATGATAAGTAACTTCTTTAGATATAAGAAATGGTCTTCAAAATTTCTTTTCGAATGATTTGAGAAAATAGAAGGTATTATTTGTCTTTGTTTTCTGTGAAATAAGGTGTGTCCGAATTTTCTATCTGGTTTTATACTGTTGAATGCATAATGAAGCTCACACGCAATGTTAAGCAGTATTTTCCCTCAAGGTTAACTCATTCATGCCCAGTCACACCTAAATAACTTCAGGAAGGCCTAAAAGGATACATTGCATTGGGTTTTAGCCAAACCCTTTGCTTAACGCAATATGCCTGACTGTGGACGAGTAAAGTTTGACACCAAGCGTTTCCGCTGTTCTGCACCAAGGCAGCTGCTGGGTGTACGTCCATCTTCTCGTGATCTAATCCTATATAGTATATTTGAAGTGTTTGTTTATTTATCTTTAATCATAATAATCACTAATCATAATATCTATATCTATTACAAATCATAACTAAATGTATGTATGAGGGACACTCAATATATTTTGCCCCACCTTTTTTTTTTCTTTCCAAGTTTCCTTGCAAGTTCCAGAAATTTTGTACACAAGTAGTTACATACCTTTTTTTACAAGTTTTTATTTTTCCACATAGTCTCCATCCTTTTCTACGGCTTTCCTCCACCTCGAACAAGGGCCTTTATTCCTTAATGGTAAAAGTCCGCTGGGTTCCGCTGGAGCCACCTCTTAACCTCCTCAACAACCACATCGTCACTGTGAAACTTTCTTCCACGAATAGCATCCTTCATTGGCCCAAACAATTAGAAGTCTGAAGATGCCAGATCTGGGCTGTATGGAGGGTGGGGTAACACAGTCAAGCGCATTTTCGTGACGACCTCTCTTCTTTGCAAACTGTTGTGTGGTCTTGCGTTATCGTGCAAAAGAAGGACGTCTTCCAGTTTTCTCTCCGGTCGAACTCGCTTTATACGTCTCTGGAGTCTCTGTAGGGTAGCAATATATGGCTCTGAGTTGATTGTTTGTCCTTTCTTCATAATGTTCACCAGAATCACCCCTTTCACGTCCTAGAAGATGGTGGCCATAACCTTTCCTGCAGAGGGAGCCATTTTGAACTTTTTCTTGCGTGGGGAGTCTGCGTGATGCCACTCCATGGATTGGCATTTTGTTTCAGGTTCAAAGTGGTGCACCCAAGTCTCATCCTTAGTCACAATTCGTGAAAGGAAGTCATCCCCTTCTGTCTCGTATCGAACCAACGACTCAGAAGCAATTTCTTTTCTTTGGGCTTTGTGATCTTCAGTCAGTTCGCGAGGAACAAACCGTGAACACACTTTTGAGTATCCCAGTTGCTGAATTATCGTATTCACACTTCCTTCACTAATTCCTAGCTCCAGTGATAGCTCCTTGTATGTGACGTGCCGATTTGATCGAATGATGCTGTTAGCACGTTCCACAGTGTAAGATGTCACAGCCGATGCCGGGCGACCGCTGCGTGGCTCATCATCGAGGCTGGCTCTCCCTCTCTCCTGATCTCACACGTTTAGACCAGCGTCCAACTGTGCTTCGATCAACAACAGCATTTCCGTAAACGTTTTGTAAACGTTTGTGAATATTTCCAACTGTTTCTTTCTCTGCGGTTAAGAACTCGATAACGGCTCTCTGTTTACGACGCACATCACTGTCAGACGCCATTTTCGAAACTGCGTTAGCCATCGGTTTTATACAAGGGCGTTTAAAAGTGGTTTTATTCAAGGAGGGGAGGTTCAAACTGGAAAAATCCGGTTATGTGAAGCGCAGAAAGTTCAAACTTACGGCCGAAAAGACATTTCAGCCCCATGGCCTATTATTTAGCTAAGAAAAAAGGGTGGTGCAAAGTATATTGAGTGCCCCTAGTATTTTATCTTATAATAAATTATATTAATCATATTTATATATATTGCATAATCATAACTACGAAATTGGTTTTATATTATAAATAATCATAATATTTATACAACCAAATCGTAACCACCTATACATATATGAAATTATTTTATCTTATAATTAATCTGAGAGCACAGTAAAACCTATAAAGCTTAAGGGTCACACTAAACAGGAAAATAAATTCTGATACCTTTGATTTTCTTCTCGTCTCTGGATCTGCTCTTATCATCAATGATGTTAATTTAACTTTATTTCTTGGTTAGATTTTGAACACACGTTTTAGAAACTTCCATTATATTTTTTACTCATTTCCCTTTGACTGTAACTAAGTTCATATAATGTTATCAGAGAATGTTCTACTTCATCAGAAACAGTACGCTTGGGAGTTAGATGTCAAACGTGGGAGTAGAAAAACATTACTGGAGTTCATCAGTATCTGTATTTCAGAGTAAAATATTGGTTTTTACGAACATTTAAACTTTGCTTTTATACAATTACCAAATGATATTCATGTATTTGTGGACACACTGGCTAATCGTGCACGTCAACACGCATCCAACAACCAACAACTAGATAAAACTAGATAAAACATTTTCTACATCGAAAAGACCTCTGTCCCATCCTAGCAAATGGAACACCCAAAAAGATTGCTTATCGGTACACTTCTTAAAACTTCACTGAGATTCATTAAGGCATACTTACGACCCATTTGTATCACTCAAAATAAAACTTTGTGTATCTAGATCAGTGGTGCTCATTGCGCGGCTCGCGAGCCAAATGCGGCTCGTGATAGCCTTAGTGGTGGTTCTCGATGCATGGAATGAGAGAGAGAAATTTGGATATATTCAATTTATATAGGATCGTCATCACAAAAGAACAGCTGATGAGCTCTATATAAGTTATATAACAGGTGTGCCATAAAAAAAGGGTACATTTTAAAAAGCCTATAAAATCAACATTTGTTATTTAATTTTAATAAAACTTCTACACAATAAAACATATGTATTTATTTATATGCAAATAAGTTTTCAGACTAAAATATCAAATAATTCAAATTCTATCAACATTTAACAAAAGAGTATGGTTTTTCTATTTAACATGCAAAAATTATTAAACCTTTTTAATATTTTTTTATAAAAATAATTTTTAACGTAAAATTTACCTGAAATTATTAAAAAAAATTGTTCGAAATGCTTTCCTTCCATTTCAATAACTTTTTTTATTCTTGGCCGGAATATGGGAGAACTTAGCAGAGCGCGTCTACAGGACTAGGATAAAAGATGTCGCTCATTTACGCGAGATTATCATTCAAAAATGGGAAGAGCTTCCACAGGAACAAGTAAACCGAGACATAGATGAATTCCGGCCAAGAATAAAAAAGTTATTGAAATGGAAGGAATTTTTTCATAATTTCGGGTAAATTTTACGTTAAAAATTATTTTTATAAAAAATATTAAAAAGGTTTAATAATTTTTGCATGTTAAGTAGAAAAATCATACTCTTTCGTTAAATGTTGATAGCATTTGAATTATTTGATTTTAGTCTGAAACTTGTTTGCATATAGATAAATATATATGTTTCATTGTGTAGAAGTTTTATTAAGATTAAATGACAAATGTTGATTTTATAGCATTTTTAAAATGTACCCTTTTTTTATGGCACACCCGTTTTATATATATATATATATATATATATATATATATAATATATATATAATAATATATATATATATATATATATATATATATATATATATGTATGTATGTATGTATATATATATATATATGTGTGTGTGTGTGTGTGTGTGCGGCTCTCTCAGTGTGTATGCTCTGAAGAAGTGGCTCCCTTAAAAAACTTGGTGAAAATCACTGACCTAGATGAAATAATTTATTTTTGAGGGGCATTCCAGGGAGGTTTTTTCCTTTCTTTAGGTATCAAAGCTTCTTGTCAGACGACAGAATAACTTCTTTTAATGATACATAACTTCTTTTGGTAGAAGATATGGTCATCAAAACTACTCTTTCGGAATGAGTTGAGAAAGTAGAAGAAAATATTTCTAGTTATAGAAGGTTGTGGGAATTTTTTTTCTGTGGAAACGTTATTTGAGTCACATGCAAAATTTGGGTCTTATTTCAATGAAGAATGTTGTTTTTAATCGATAATCATAAATGAAACCATAATGTTATCTGTATGATGATGTGGCTGATGGCCACAGACCTTTGCACACACACACACACACCGATCATTTTCCATGTGTATATATTATGGTGTACCTCTCTTTTCTTCTGTCCAGGGAGTACAGATTTCATTTAGGTAGTCTTTCCCAGTAGTTGAGTTCTTTGCAGCCATCGATCTTGGCTCGAGTTCTATCCCCTCCTTTATATCTCAGGACAATGTTTGCTCTTTTCAAGATACTTGGTGTTTCCCCAGAATCTAGGGATCTTCTCCATATCCACTATATGGGTGTGGCTATTTCATTTTTACAGTTTTTAATTAATAATGCATTCCATTTGTCCGGACCTGCAGTTCAATGTGATTTCATTTGTCCTTTAGCTCGCGCTTTGTCTTCTGGGATAAAATCAAAAACTGTTATACAATCTCCTTGCAATTTCTGTTCAAAGAAAGTATCTATGTCAGGTATCGCTTTGTCACTTTTTGAGGTACTGAAGGCCGATTCATACTGGGCTCTCAATGTTTCACATATTTCTTTTAAATCGTCGGTTAGCTTATTATTTCCTTTCCTTAAGGGCGCGATAGTGGCGCGCGTTTTTGTTTTTCTTTTCGCATAGCTATAGAAGTATTTTGGATTATCCTTTATTACATCTACCGCCTTTTCCTCTTCCCTCTCTGTATGGCCCTGAATCAGGGCTTGTATGGCCCTATCGATACTCTCTAGAGCAGTGGTGCACAAACTTTTTTGATGTGAGGGCCAAACCAACCATCTGTTTTATATGTAGGGGCCAGATATATAGATATTCTATTTTTTATAAATATGCATTTTTATAACCAGGGGTAATATTTCAGATTTTTCACTTTTTCATTGAATTGAAAAGACCCGTGGGGCCACTGAAAAGACCTGTGGGGGCCACATTTGGCCCGCGGGCCAGGGTTTGTTCATCACTGTTCTAGAGTTTCTTGTATTACTTTCCTGGTATTGTTACCTCTGCAATTAACTAACTTCTCCGCTACTCTCTTTCTTTTGCGGAAAATTGTTTGCCTTTGCCTCTCGAACGAGTTCCTCTTTCCTTTTGGCTGTGCTTTCGGAGCATATTTTTCTAAAATTTCCAGCGTCTTTTCTTTTAAGATTGTTAGCATTTCTTCGGTTGTTTTATTCTCGGAAACTGTTTTCCACTCTATTTGGGCCATTTGTGATTTGATTGCTTCCCAATTTATAGTCTTGGAGTTTAAGTTAAAAGTCCCAAATTTACTTCTTTCTTCAGTATGGGTATTATCTCTTATCTCAAGTTCGTGTTATTTGTGAATACCAGATCGTGGCAGTTATTTTTTCTGGTGTTTTCTGTTATATCTTCTATCAACATAAACTCGTTTGTTAGAGCCATCAACATTTTTACTTGCTTCTGGTCTTCTCTTGTGCTTCCCTTGTCCTGGTGTATATATATATATATATATATATATATATATATATATATATATACACACACACACACCTTTTTGTATTTGCTAAATGGGAAATTAAAATCTCCACAGAGTATTATATCGGGGATGGAGAGTTTACGGACTTTATTAGGTTTCTGATATTATCAATGGTATCCGAGAATTTTTCAGTTGGAGCGTTTGGAGGTCTATAGATGACTATCAGTACCACATTTAGTTTCTTTATTTTCAATGCTAGGAGTTTCACGAAACTGTTTGATTTACTTATTACCGTCTCTGTCATATGACTCTCACTTACATAAATGGCACAGCCACCTTTACGTCTCGCTGTTCTATCCGCTCTTAGTAGGTTGAAACCATCGATATGCAACTCTTTCTTATCAATATAGTAATTGCAGTTTTCGCAGTTTCCTTGGCAATCTTTAAGATGTGCTTTTGTGAGGCATGCGATATCCGCCCTTGTTTCGTCCATAAATCCTTTCAGGTACGGAACTTTGTTTAGTGAATTGTTTGGTTTTATTCCCTGAATATTAGCCAGGACAATATTTATGTTCTTTGTTTTGCATGGCCCCTTGTGCACTTCTAGTTCGTTTTCCTTCGGTATCGCGTGTTTAGTAACCTTGTGATCCTCCGAGAGAGATCCATTTCCGCCTACCTATCCTGGTATCTTCTTGCCAGGAAACGACCCGGTTCGGGGGTTCCCAACTGTGTTAACTGCATACGCTGTATGAGACTTAACAGCCGTATTGTTTCTGCGATGTTCAAAAAATTTTGTTCGCTCTTGGCGTACATATTTTTCTTTACATTTTTTCTGTTGTCCTTTGAACCTTGTCCTTTGTCCTTTGAATTTGTCGGGAGATGGTGGTAGCAGTTTTTCCCGTATTGGTAGGTCCTATATATCACGTAAGTCTTGCAAATATCTGGATGGTAGAATCTGTAGTTGTCACCGAATTTACAGTAACCCTTATTGTAAAAAAAATTACACAAAGTAGGGTGTTCATATACGCATTGTCCTCCTTTATATCTATAATTTCCTTTCACATAATATTTGCATATAATTTCTTCCCCATTTTTACTTGGGGTCTTTGTTTTTGACAGTTTCAGTCTACTTTCTTGATTTCCTACTTGTTTTATCCTATTGATCTGTCTTTCGTTTGAACTTTATGGATGAAGTTTTGTGCTTGTGTTTCATTTTTACTCTCTGTTGCATTTGTATTTATATTCTCATTCATATTCTCGCCCTCCTTGTGTGTTGGTACTTTCCTTGTTTCTGCTTCCCTATTCCTCGTTTCCTCCGTTTTTCTCTGTTCAGTGTTCATTTTTCACAGTTTCCTCTTTCACTTTCCTCATTTCTTCTATTTTTCTCTGTTCGCTATTCACAATTTCCCTTTTTTTTTCTCTCCTCACAGTCTTTTTCTGCTTCAAAGACCGTAAAAGATTTTATTTCGATCATGCAGTTTTGGCACAAAAACTTTATCCCATTCAACTGTTTTGTGCCTGTTATAAAAGAGATTTCTTCATCTTGCCATTTCAGGCATCTGAATTCGAATATATATATATATATATATATTATCGTAAAGAACGACGCTTGTATAGGAGATATTCCGCGCAAGACGAGAGAGAGAGAACGAAACAAATGAAATGGTATCGCATCTGACCGGCAATCGGAAGATCCCGGGTTCGATTCCCGGGTGGTTACCTCATTTTTTCATTTGTTTCGTTCTCTCTCTCTCGTCTTGCGCGGAATATCTCCTATACAAGCGTCGTTCTTTACGTTATTTATACTGCGTGTTCTTTGCAGTTGAATGTGTTATATATATATATATATATATATATATATATATGTGTATATATTATGCAGCAGGAAGAAGGGGCCAAGGGCAAACGCCCTCAAAAAAACCAACCTCCCCCCTTCCACCCACCACATAGATGAAGAAGAAAGCCAAAATCAAGGTCCAACGTTTTCGAGATGACTGGACACTCTGCGTTTGAAAGATTGTAGGTCATAGACAGGGAAAGATGGATTGAGGAAGATTGTTCCAGAGTTGACTGGTTGAGTAGATGAAAGATTGAAAATAACGATTAACTCTTGCCTTAGAGAGTTGGACAAAAAAGGAATGAGAATGTGTCGAAAGTCTGGTACTATGTGTCTCTTTAAAGGAAGAGACACGCAGTTAGAGGATTCAGAAGAGCAATGTCCGTTATAATAGCGATAGTAAAGAGAGAGTGAGACAATATTGCAGTGAAAAGAGAGGGATTGAAAACAGTCAGTAAGAAGCGGGGAATTGATGAGACGAAAAGCCTTTGATTCCATCCTGTCAAGTAGAGTTGTGTGTGTTGAGCCACCCAACACATTACCCCATACAGGAGCGGACAAGACCCCCGTACAGAGACAGCAACTGAGTGGGTGTGAAGGAATTGCGGAGTCGTTACGGCACATCTAACCTCTTAGAAGCTGTTTTGGAAAGAGGGTATATGTGATCTTTCCAGGAAAGATCACGAGAAAAGCAACCGCCAAGAATGTTAATAGACGAGGAAGAAGTGATTTGTTGAAGGTGAGGGGATTTGTGTGAGATTGTGACGAGTAGACAGGTGAAGGAACTGAGTTTTTGAGGCATTGAAAGCTACAAGGTTTTCTCTGCCCCAATCGGAGATAGTAAAAAGATCAGAAGTCAGATTCGCCATAGCCGTCCTACACGAATCATGCAGTGACTGTTGAGAGAGACGCTTTGTGAAGCGGGTGGAAAAGTGGAGAGTGGAATCATCGGCACAGGAGTGGATAGGACAGGAAGTGCGACTTAATAGATCATTGATAAATAAAAGGAAAAGAGTGGGTGACAAGACAGAACCCTGAGGAATACCACTATTAATAGCTTTAGAGGAAAACAATTGTCATCTACAACTGCAGCAATAGATCGGCCAGAAAGGAAATCTCAGATGAAGGCACATATAGAAGGATAGAAACCGAAAGAGGGCAGTTTGGGAAGTAAGGATTTGTGTTCGACTCTCTCAACTATATAATATATATATATATATATATATATATATATATATATATATATATATATATACACGAGTTCTAGTTGCTTCCACTGTTATCAATAATGTATTGTGAACTTACCTCTACCTCTGTAAACTTGGCACTCACAATATACTCATACATTACTATAACATTTTCTATCAATGTTTTAAGTATAGTGCAATCTTTACAATATTGAATTCTTGGACCAAAGGTAAAGACCAGTTTTTAACAGTTACAGATTTTTTTTATGTATGCTTCTTTCTAAAGGAATGACTAGATTAAGTCTTTAAATTTTATTTCTAGGGCTGAATGCTAGAAGGGCCAATGTAAAAAAAAAAAACATCTTTTTTTGAGATAAGGGGAGGGCTAAACTCGAAAGCAGCTGCTCCTTCAGTACTACAAGGGGCAATTTCATCAAATCATTAGGTCCATCGCAATGAGCCAATGTCCTGAGCGAAGATTATGCAGATGAAGATGAATAATGAAGAATTAATTTTCTTAAAGCCAAAACAAGCAGCATGAATTTGAAAAAGGCATTAAATGAGAGTGTATATATATATATGTGCAATTTACTGAAATAAAGGAATAATGTTTGCTAATAAAGGTTAAATTTTTATTACAGAAAGAAACCTTTAATCACGTTTTTCTCAAAATGCAAAATTTTGACATTGGCCCTTCTAGCTTTCAGCCCTAGATTTTATAACAAGACTCTATTATTTCACTCTATTTCTGCGTAGAAACGCATCTTAATATTGCAATATTGCAACTTGGATATAACGTTTGTTCGCTGCTAAATATTAAAAAGTATTTTTTATATTTACAAAGATGAATAGATACAGTATTGATATTCTTATATATAATAAAAAAACTATTATTTTACTTGCATCATGCGAAGAAACTCGTCTTGATATTGCAATGTTGCAATATTACAACTTCAGTAGTCGCATATTAACCCAACAAGAAATGGGAAGTTTAGTAAACATGATGAGCGTTTTATTGACGTATGCGACGTTTACTATACGTTCCATTTATTGTTGAGAATATTTAAAAGTAATTTTTTATTTTTATTAGGAACAAATTCACCTGTCCTTCTTGCCGCCAAATTATTGATCATCCTGCAAACGGTGTGTCCGACTTACCTCGTAATTTGAATTTAGAGAAGATAGCCGAACAGTTACGAAACAAAAGAAACGCATTGGCTCGTCGGGCCAAAGTTTGTTTGAAATGTCACAGTGAAATGGAGATCAGAGAATGTGGACACTGCGGTAAGGGTTGGTGCTACGCGTGTTACCCGTCACATCTGAAGGAGGTTAAAGAAGAGATCACTCGCCTGAGAGAGTGCTTGGAAGAATCTAAAGAAAGACTTTTCTGCAAAAAGGAAGAAGAAGAGGTATAAAGATTGCGAGTCAATGTCCTTTTTCTACTCAGTATACGTTAAAATTAGTAAACACACGTTGAAAATTTTAACACTAAAATAAATCGCATCGCGTCTCGTGGGTCATTTTTTTTTTTAAACGCCAAATTTGTAAATAATTTATGAGCAAGTAGGATAAAAATAATACGTATTTGCTTCTATTTTTAGGTAATTGCAATGCATACCACGCACCACTATAGTCTGTCCAGCTGCATAAAACGCAAAAATAATTGCGGGCAGTTAAAAAAGGCATAAATGGCTAATTGGAATATTACATCCGTTCTGCAACCCCAAAATTGTTTTTAACGGGAATATGAATTCTTATAGTTATGTATGTGTCTGTTTTAAATTATTTATCTAATTATCTAATTAAAAACTCATTTATACCAAAAATTACGACTCCAACAACAACATCCGTAATAACTAACTCAGATTTTACAGCTTAACTATAAGCAATAAAATACTCGTCTGTTTTCATTAAAAATTTTATTTGAAACCTAAGTAAAACCCGTACTACACGATCGTTTGTTGCCGTTTTTCATCGCTGAATCGTGGCGCCACTTAAAACCGACTGTAGCCGTTTACACATTAATCGACAACAGTCGCTGAATGACGATTCATACATTCGATACATTTTCGAACCCCGAGTGTTACCGATAAATATGTAAGCGGCTCTAATCGCTTTTAAGCGGAGCACGATTCAGCGGTGAAAAATTACTAGTCGAAACGGCCGTGTAATTTGGGTTGAAGTTCCTGAAGAGTAGTCATAAATACAGGGTGTCCCATAAGTCAGGTCTCGTAGGAAAATTTATTTTAAATTGAATTTACAAAAATAATACATTAGAACTAAAACAAATGTTCAAATTCATCTCTTGTTTTGGGACCTTTTTTTTGTTACAGGCAGAATAACACGCAATGACTAATATGGGAGTGAGTTACACTCGTGAGGAGAAGGTGGAAACTGACAATTTCCGCCTTTTCCTCACGAGTGTAACTCACTTCCAATTAGCCACTGCGTTATTCTACCTGCAACAAAAAAGAAGACCAATTTGAACATTTGTTTTAGTTCTAATGTATAACTTTTGTAAATTTACTTTAAAATAAATTTTCCTACGAGACCGGACTTATGGGACACCCTGTGTAATGTATATTGATACTGCTTGACTACTCTCATGGTGTCGTAACTTGATTAATCGTAATTAATCGTATTTTCATCTCCGTTACAGACACGATTCAATAAACTGGAAGAAAAAATCAAAGAAGCCATCGAGATGAAAAAAGAACAATTGACATCAAAAGTAAATTATAAATTTTTGCGAAAAGTTTTACGGTATTTTCAATTAATGTTTATTAATCTTTGGTTTCCCCAATTCCAATTACTGGAATTGAAGCCATTAATTCAGATATTATACTGGTCAACGCAGAATTTGGATCACCTGATGAAGATCACGGCCCCCAAGCCTTCTTTAGTTAGCTTTATAAGGCTAACAACGAAAATATCACGACCTAACCTAACCAATCGTCAAGGGCGTACAGTTGACCTAACGACTGGTTAGGTCGTGATAGTTTCGTTAGTTAGCCTTATAAGGCTAACTAAAGAAGGCTGGAGGCCCTGATCTTCAGGTGGTCCCAGAATTTTTAACTGACAAACAAATACGTGCCTTTATCTAATTTGGATATGCTGATTCCAAATATGCCGTAAAAAAAAGTTTCTATCACGCGTATATTTTGAGCTACACCCTTGATTAAATTAATAGGTTATTTTTACTGCGCAACAGGTGCACGACGCTTTTCAGCTAAGAAATTTAAAATCTAACTAAACTCTGTCTGTACTGACTATTTCTTGATCTTTTTATAATTTATCAATTGTATTTTGAAATGTAATCCATTTTGTATTCTAAAAACTTGTGTTCCTTTTTGTTAAAAATAAAAACAATCGTAAGTTTATAGAAAAACTGCTCAATTTGACAATTTTGTCAGTGTCATAACTAAAATTCGAGACGTGATGGAGAATTTTGAGTATTACCACTGAAAATAGCATGTCCAAATTAACTAATCGAAAACTATTTTGTGTTGATTAAAGACAAAAAGTTGAAAGTTGTTGTCTCGTGTTATTATCTACGACTGTGTACTACTTTTTATTTCATAGGTTCAAACACTTCGAGAGATGAGTCAAGGAAAAGTACTACGGTTGTCTCAAGAAGTAGAGAAGACGTTGAATAATTTGTTTCTTGAAAGTCAAGAAGAGGTATAACAGAAGTTCTCAATATTTGTAAACATAAAACTCGAAAAGAAAATGGTACCATCGTATCATCCTTCTTTTCCGAAATAAAATTTCACTTAGTGTTTAAAAAGATGGCTTCCTCAAACACCAGCCGAAATGCAAATCCCGCGGGACTGGTCCCGTAATTTTGAAGTTACCGTTTGAATCCCTGAACTTATCCGTACTCCTAATTAAAGTTTGTTTATCTCAAAAACAAACAGAAAACAAAAAATTTACTCAGAAAAAGTAAACAAACGACAGAGTTTTACGATGTTTTTCAATATTTTCCCGTACAATTTAGATATTTGATATGGTATTAATATATTCATAGTATTCTAATCTGAATATGCCGTTGGAAGCATGGAAGCTTTTTAGGCAAAATTAATAAGATTTAGTTTATTACATAAGAAGTGGAGCAGTCCCTTAGACCACATGAAAAAAATTAAGTCCGAGAGCCAAACTCTTTTATTGTGTGAAGTTTAAATAATCTGTGGAGTTAATACCAAATTTCTTCATTCATTGTCCTGAAAGTCTTATATATGCTCTCCATATGTCCATCCGGCTCAAATATTCGTGTTTCCAAATAGTCATATTTCTTAATAATAAATATTGGTACTTTTTGAATCAGTTGTACCGTCGGTTACCAAAGTAGGGATACAATGGGTGAAACTTATACTGTACCTTATTAACTACGACGAAATTTCCTATTAAATGACTAGGAACTCTGTTTAAATTTAGACCTCGTGGGATGAAACGTGGAAGCAGTACAATGAAATAAACCTGCTGTTAGCGTCTGTTTCTTCCTCGATGGAACCTCGCGTGACGTTCGATATCTCTTCTCTCACACTAAGTAGCGCTGAAGACCCCTCTCCTGACGGAGGTCTTATTCGCAGACCTTCGAATGTCGGTGAAGATGAGCAGGATGAAGAAGAGGATGAGCGTCTCATCATTCCGAAGGACCACGGAGCTCTCTACAGGTGACTGATCGTGTTCTTTGGTATTCAGAAAAGGGTTTCTATGTTCCAAATACCAAATATTTCGAGATAATCTAAGCGCATTCTGTAATGCATGTATGTATATAATATATGTATATGTTACAGTCAAAGTGTATAACCAGCCACTTCGCGTAATGGCTGAAACTTTTAGTCATTTCACGAAATGACTGTTTCACTTGGTCATTTCGCGAAATGACTAAAATCTTCAGCCATTACGCGAAATGGCTGAAATTCCACCTTGGTCATTTCGTGAAATGGCTAAAATGACTTTTGTCATGAATTCATAGAAATAACAAACATCACAATAAAATTGGAAACCTTTATTTAACTAACTAAATATGCTAAAACATATATGCATCCACAGGTCTGTTCAAATAAGTGAGAAACACTCTTCAAATACACATTTGAACACATTTGAATTTGAATTTTCAATATAGAGGTTTTCAAATACTAACCAGGCCTTCAGTGTTATTCCGATGTCCGCCACTGAAGGCCTGGGTAGGTCAACTGTATGCCCTTGACAATTGGTTAGGTTAAGTCGTGTTAGTTTCGTTAAAACTAACGAAAATAACACAACTTAACCTAATCAATTGTCAAGGGCATACAGTTGACCTAACCGGGCATACAGTTGACCTAACCGGGCAAATGATCTTATACGAAATGACCAAGGTGGAATTTCAGCCATTTCGCATAATGGCTGAAGATTTTAGTCATTTCGCGAAATGACCAAGTGAAACAACCATTTCGCGAAATGACTAAAAGTTTCACCCATTACGCGAAATGGCTGGTTACTGTACACTTTGACTGTAACATATATATAAAACTTAATGTATATAAAAAATGCGCGTGCTCATGCCTTTATTTCCATCTGTAATGTATTGTATGCACAGGATATCATGGAAATATGTCTTGCGCACCAATAACTGCTTGAGCGTGAAGAATCGTAATTAGTTTTGTCGTAAAGGTTTTCCCGCGTATAGGCTATTCCTTAAACGTAATTTTATAATTTTGGAGTTTCTACAGTGTGTATATATATATATATATATATATGTGTGTGTGTGTGTGTGTGTGTGTGTGTGCGCGCGTCTCGGTGATGTAGTGGTTAGCGTCGAGATCGAGACCCGGTGACGGCAGGCGGCACGCAGCAAACCCCAGCTGTTCATCCTTCCACACAATAAAGAAATTGGTTGGTAGATAAATGGGTACCGTGGGTAGCCTAGTGGTTAAGACGCTGGGCTGCTGTTGGTGGGGCGTGGTTCGGATTCCAGGTTAAACTGTAGGTCTAAGGTGGAGTGACAAACTTGACCTTCGTCAGAATAAACAATTCGGGCGGAAACAAAACCAAGGTTATATATATATATATATATATATATATATATATGGCACATGCGTCACTGATCCATCAAATTTCGAACATGCCTCGACGTGAGTGATTATTTTTATTTTTCGTTTTTCCTCTAAGAAAGAAGAGCAGCTACTCGAAATATCGTTGGGGACAAAATATTTGTAGTCGACCCGCCGGAATAGCCATTTCCCCCTGGACAGGGCATTTATTTGTGACTGCTTCAGACTCTTGCAAGTAAGATACTTGACCTTGGAATTACCTCATTACCTTATCGGGTAAAAAAAAAAAAATTATTGGAATTTCTCGTTACGAAAGCATTAATATTAAAAATTAAGTAGTTTTTAATTGCCAACTTTAAAATAGAATAGAATTAAATTAATGTCATAAAGTTTAATTGTTTTTAATGATGAAATACAGGGTGTCCCACGAGTCCGGTCTTATAGGAAAATTTATTTTAAATTAAATTTACAAAAGTAATACATTAAAACTAAAAGAAATGTCCAAATTGATGTCTTGTTTTGGGACCTTTTTTTTTTGTTGCTGGTAGAATAAAACGCAATGGCTAAATATGGAAGTGAGTTATACTCGTGAGGAAAAGACGAAAATTCTACCAGCAGCCAAAAAAAGGTCCTAAAAACAAGACATCAATTTGAAAATTTGTTTTAGTTCTAATGTATTACTTTCGTACATTTAATTTAAAATAAATTTCTCTATGAGACCGGACTTATGGGACCCCCTGTATATATTTGCCGGGGTCGCGTACTGTTGAGCCCTGATTACTGGACGACCAAAAATCGGTTTCTCCAGTCTTGACATAAATGTTTATTCACACATTTTAACATGGCTAAAAGTGTATTGTTAAATTAATTAAATATTTTGCACACAACATCAAATAATCCAAACTGTACTGTTAATGCGAGTATACTACAGTTGAGCAAACCATGCTTATTGGTCTGATGAAAACTTAAATAATTAGTGCAACCACGAGGATTATCCAAAGCATAATTGAATTAACTCTTTGGTACAGTGTGTAAATACTTAAACGAATAACCAAGGATTTTTCTCCATGAATACTTGATTTCTGTTCTTTCAGAATTCATATATTTGACGCAAATGGGAAACAAATTAACAGTTTTGGATGTAGAGGACACAGGGATGGCTGTTTCTTGTGTCCAATTGGAATCACATTTAGTCTGATTAGCAAAGAACTGTATATTACAGGTAGGGGTATAAATAAAGATTACCAGCATCATCATTATCATTATGAAATCGGTTGTAGGAGGGAATTTGTTATTATACTTTTTATTGTATTCTTATACTTTATTACAGTGTCCATAAATTAATTTTACAAATTCATCTGAAGTTGAATTGAATTTGTAAAGATAATTTTCGGACACCTGTATTATAGTCTAATACTTTCATTCAAACTGAATACCTTACACTCGGATATTTGCGTAATTGTGGCATACAGTATTATATAATGTTAGATGCGTTATCATCTGAATATACTATTGTACACTGGATAAAATAACCTACCATTAGATAATTGTATCATTTGCATTTTAGATATTTTAATCTGTAGATAAGTGGAAGCACTGCGTCCATGTATTCGACCCGGAGGGACGTTTTCTTCGTCAGATCGGGAAGAAAGGAAAAGGTTTTGGGGAGTTTTCCTCGCCAGAGGGCATTGCAACAGACATAACGGGAAACATTTATGTTGCAGACACGTGCAACGACAGAGTTCAAGTTAATATATGTAGTTCTTCTGAGATGTCTTTACGCAGTTCAATTAATTATATTTAGTTAAGATCTTTCGCTATGGTGTTTCACCGCCATTTCAAGGAAGACCCAAACCTTTTTCAAAAAGTCTAAAGTGACGTTCCGCAGGAGATTGTAACCACTGCGTTCTTTTAAGTGATATATCATTACCACTATATCTGCTATTATTTCATTTAAATTAGCGTTCGAACTCAGCTACATGATAATCATAATTTTTTGTTAATGGATGTCTAAAATTAAATTCAACCCAACAAAGTTTGTGTAATCTGGACATTTAACAACTTACATTCAAGACTTACGATGTTTACTTTGAAAACAACGTATATATTACAGATCCTGGATAGTGATGGTGTCTTCCTTGGTGAGATTGGACTAATTAGTTCCGAGATATTATGGCATGGCCGTCCCTATACCATGAGAGAATTTAATGAACCTGTTGGAGTGGCAGTGAGCCCTGATGGATCCAAAATTTATGTTGCCGATTCTGGTAACCATAGAATAAGGGTAAGATGAGGTCATGCGACTAGTAAGAGCCCCAAATGGGTATCCTCCCACTTTTGATCATCACCACTTCAATCTGCATCCAGACCACGAACGAGAATAGAAATGGCGAAAAGTCTGAAGTAAATCATTCTAAACTGCCATTATACAATCGAACTTTATGAATAAATTTATGAATAAATTTATAAATATATTCATGAATAAACATATGAATAAGTTACAATTGCTACGAGTCAGTTATAACAACAGCTTCATTTAAACTCTTAACTGCTCTCTAACTATTAGAACCGCCATACACTTGAAGGAGCTTCGCTCATATTAATTAGCGTTCCTTTTAGCCCATTAACTTCTCCCTGCATCCCTTTTCTCATGAGATCATCATTTCCTCAGGTGTTCAATAGGCAGACTAGGGAGCGTCTGCTAATGTTCGGTTCTCGAGGGCACAACAAAGGCCAATTTGAGTCTCCCGAAAGCGTTATAGTTGACGAAAAAGGATTTATTCTGGTCGGCGATTCCGGCAACGGACGCATCCAAATATTTCGCCCTAATGGACGTTTCGTCCGGTAAATTATCTCGTATATACTGTAGCTTCTTTTTGTATAACATTCATATAATATATATATATATATATATATATATATATATATATATATATATATAGAAAAGGCCCTCCAAGGAAGAAGTGGCTAAGCGACAAAAGCAAAAAGTGCCATAGCTTTTGAACTTTCGAAGATATTTCCTCGAAATATGTTCAAAAGTTCAAAATTTATGTCACTTTCAAATTGATACAAACTTTAACCACGTTTTCTGGCGATTTTTACTTTTGTTGCTTAGCCATTTTTACTTTTGTTGCTTAGCCATTTCTTCACTTATTCCTAGGAGGGCCTCATATAATCTTTGTTACAACTAATACATTTTTCTTTCAAGCAGAGCTTTGGGGACGAAGAGCAACAGAAAGGGCGAGTTCGGATGGGTTTCGGGATTGGCTCTTACGAAAAATAACGAAATCATTGTGACGGACTTCAAGAATAACACAATTTCCGCATTTTAACCCTTATTTACATATACCGGGTAATCCGAAAAGGTGTTCTCAGAAATACGTGGTTAAATTTTTTGATCACCCTGTATTTTCAGTATTCCGTTAATGATGTAATTTCGTAAACATGAAAAGTCATTCCACAATGATAAAAGTTATTTTTACAGGCAATTCCTCTCGTATAGTTTATTTTTGATGTAACGAATATCCAACCTGATTTCATTTCATGTGCGTCATTTCCTTTTGAAATGAATGAACGAATTGTCATTTCACAAAATCGAAAAAAAAATGTTAGAACTTTTGCCAGTCATTTTTACACGCAATCCATGTTTAATTTTTATTCATTAAATAAATAATTCCAATTGTTACATTAACTTTTTTGTTAATAACGTTCATATTAATACTCAGATAATTAATTAAAAGCCTTCAGTTACGCTTTAATAAACGAATGTTATGGTTTCCAACCTTTTCTGACTCAAGGCACCCCAGTGATATCTGTTCTTTCGTGGCATTCCGGATGATTTTCGTCTCTCACCGTTCAACATTCAGTTTACCCCACTTCCCCACCTCCCCTACAACGTCACGTAACCTCAAACTGAGCCTATATCGATTCCGTATGGACGTAATAAATCCAAATATTTGTTTCATTTGAAATTTGCGTAAGTTTAATAACAATTACTTATTTTTGTAATTTTCATGAAATACTCGTACATTCTTTATAGATTGACACTCATATCAAATATATAAACTTGACATTACAATTTATCCTAAAAAGCTTAGTATACAAATCGCTGATAATAATGAGCATTATTGAATTGCAACAGGGTATTCTTGCATAGATTTTTTATATAGGGTTTTATATGAGACTCTCCTCGGAAGAAGTGGTTAACCGACAAAAGTAAAAAGCGGCAGAGGGCGCAGTTGGGCGTTGTACTAAATTTGAAAGTGGAATAACTTTTGAACTTTTGAACATATTTTGACGAAATATCTTCAAATGTTCAAGAGTTATTTTCTACTTTCAAATTGGTATAACGTTTAACTGCGTTTTCTGCCGTTTTTTAACTGTTGTCCCTAAGCCACTTCTTTCTAGGAGGGCCTCATATATGAATCGTGCATTTAAATAAATATAATTTTTAAGATTTTTTTTTTTAAATTATGTGATCCGATTTGTGATACTATGATTAAAAATAAAGGTAATCATTTATTGAATAATGTTGGTGCGTTTGTTTGTTTTCAACCTCAGATACATGTACATTTATGATTTTGGTATACGCTGTAATGAATGTTGAATGTTCTGTAAATACCCCAGTTTGTGCGTGCGTAGGACGGACTTGGTGCATGGACTTCGAGGGCTAGGGACGATTTTCTTTTTAAAGTATGTCACACTTTTAGCTCTTGAACATTATAATGTCTTTTCATATATTACGGACCATTTCATGGTTTACGAATGTAGAGGGGCGTCTTCTGGGTCGATCGGTTAGGTTACCGCCCGGTAGTGCTGAGACGCTGCTGAGTCGTGGGTTTGGACCCCAGTGCTGCCTAGAGCTTGGCGGTTGTCTTTCCTGTATCTTACGTCACAATGAAACGGAGGGTGGACCACTCCCTTTAACTGACTCGGGCTAAGGTAGCCCAGGCTCAGGGCCCCTACCGCTCACCCCCTTGGGGTATATGGGATTTGAATGTTACATTTACGAATGAAGAGCATATAACTACAAAAAATTAGTTTTTTATTCGAAAATTGTGAAAAACAAAGTCTTCAAAGATTAGTTAGAAATAATCTGCAGTAGGTACCACATCACTGTCCACTGGCATAAAATAACGATGTTCGCGTGGGTTGGGGTTAGAGTTGTTTAACCTCCTTCGTAACGGCAAAGGTTTGATGACGGAGGGACTGTTCTTTTAGCTTTGCATAGGATCCGAACCATCTAAGGGTCCATGGACGCAAATCCCTATGGGACTGTGGGGTACATATACCTCCCACTTTTTGAAAGCCGGGGACAAAGTATCAATTGTACCCCCCCACTATTTGCGAACTATTTGGAACTCTTAGTAAGCTAACGGTATTCCAAAGTAATAAGAAGATATGAGAATAAAAACCCACTCTAATAGACAGAGTTTATTTCCACGACAGTTTCGACGCCCACTGGCATCCTCCTCGGGTGGATACAGAAACACAAATGAAACAAAACAAGAGGGAAAAACAGTTCAGGGATCGACCGTTAAGAAATTCGCACCTAGGTTGGATTCCATTCTCTCGAGACAGGAGGGGCATTTTCATTAAGTACATTCGCACAAATTTTAAAACTATCTTCCTGTTCTAAACATACAGATTCTATTATTTTTACATAATTATTACATTTATAATTAAATTTATTACATTTAATATTGCATAATTATTAATTACAGAAATTATAAATTTATTATTACATTGGTTATTACATTGTTGTTTATTATACAGAAATTATAAACCGAAAAACGAATGAAAAAAGGCGATTAGGAAATAATCCAGAGACCATTGAGAAATTCGCACCTAGGTTAGATATCGTTCTCCTGAAACCAGAAGGGCATTTTATTACAGGGTCAGCTTATAACTACATTTCCACAAATTAAAAATTAAAAATATCTTCTTGTTCTATACATACAGATCCTAATGTTTTGACATAATTACTGCATATATTTATTTCCACATTAATTCTCCATTATTACATTTACTAAAAGCGAGTAAGGAAACATTCCAATCCAGAGACATTTAAGAAATTCACACTTAGGTTCGAACACGTTCCCACGACTCCGTAAGGGATTTATTGACCAAGAATCTCATTAAAGGGTCTAACTTATAAGTACCTTCGCACAAATTAAAATTATCTACTTTTTCTATACACACAGATTCTATTATTTTTCTTTTGACATAATTATTACATTTATAAAGTACCTTACTTGATTCCCAATCTATAGCATGATTATAGATTATAGACCTTCACGTAAAAAAGTGAAGTTTTTTGCATTTAATAAGAAGAATTATAATACATGAATAAATATTATTATTTATTATTTATTATTATTATTATTATTATTATTATTATTATTATTATATTACGAGTATTATTATATTATATTATTATTATATTATATTATTTTATATTATTATATTATATTATTTTTCTTACGATATTTTAAAATATACATGTACTAAAAATCCATTAATTTTTATATCCAAATGTACCCCTCACTTTTTGATAGCGATTTGTGCCCATGTAAGGGTCGCTACATCATCCGAACGCAGAGGACAATCACCCATGAAACTCCTGATCAAACCGAACCTCTCTTAACTTTACTGATCTAACGAGAAGCCGCGTTGCGACGTGGTCATGACGTGACCCTAAAAAAAAGGCTTTAGAAGACTGCGCATGAAGGCTGCGCGAGAAGATGCCTTTAAACCAGTGGTCGGCGAACTTTTTTGGGTATTACCCCAAAATATATTTGAGGACGTAATCAGGACGTAAATTCGTAATATCTAAAATTTAGAATAACGCCACATTTATGTAACAAAATAAAATAAAAATATACGAAAAAAATATCAGCACAAAGTGTCTCTCATACCGCACGCATTACCCCCAAAAGTTTTAAATTTACCCCATTTGGGTAATTTACCCCTGTTTCCCGACCACTGCTTTAAACTCTCGCATGTCATATCTCAATCTTATTCATCATTCTACTTCGTCTTTCTACCGTCTTTACCTTCTTTCGTGGGAGTCATTCCGTGCAATGGGAAAGTTTCCCTTCCTGCACACAAAGAAGAGATTTACTGAATTTTGATCTCCAGAAACATCTCTCCCTCGTTAGAGCTTTCGGTTTCAGGATTGCATTTTGGGAATCGGAAAGACTTAGGGGGATCCAGTCATCGAAATAAATTTAAAATCAGTGATAAAATAATCGAAGAAATAAGGAAGGATTGTTTCGTTGACACAAGATCGGTGTCAACGCTCGCCAGTAAGCATAAATGGGCAATCTCAGTACGCCAAACAACTGCCGACACGATTTATGCGTATAGTTACTATAGTACAACATTGTATTGCATACTCGAGTGAAAAAAAAAACTTTTTAACTCGATAACGATGAGAGTAAGTGAATGAAAATGGTACTTAGTTATTTTTGTATACTGGTACCCAGTACCCTCTTCCACTGCTGTTTATACTGTTATAACTTTCAACCTTTCAAATGTTTCGTGCAATCATTCCTCATTTCACGGAGGTCAGGCATGTTGCCTTTCCTCTTGAGTTGGCCTGGTGAAGTAGAGAGTTGGTTTCTTGCGCTCTCACATAGCCAGGTACTCCCGGCTCATCTGTAACTGTTCTGAGCCAAGTGTCTAGTCTTCTTTTGAAGATATCACCGCTACACCATTCATGTTTCTTAGTTCTTTGGGCAGCTGGTTGAACAGTGTTGGTCATCTCACAACAAAACTATTTTCTTTCAGAGTTCAGGGTGTTCCCTCTCTAGTCATTAATTTGGGAACACGACACGTTTTCCCTTTCCTAGTTTCTACTGTTGTTTGAGTGGTTATAAGGTTCAAAGTGAGATTAGGAACTAGTTCCTCACTTATTTTCCAAGTGTAGATACTCTCTTCTTCTTTCCAATGAATATAAATTTAATTCACGTAACCTTTCCCAGTAATTTAGTTCTTTGCATCTATTGATCTTGGCTGTGAAGTTTTTCTGAATCCCTTCTAGTTGACTAATGTCTTCTTTTTTTATATGAGGATGTTAGGCCCGAGCAATACTCCAACTTCGGGATGATCAGTGTTTTCAATAAAGAAATCATTATATTCCTATATCTTCTTTTAAAGGTTCTTAGTATCTGTCCAGTTATTCTCTTTGCTCTGTTTACTGCTATCTTATTTTCTGATTCAAATTTCGCGTCATAAGTCATTGCAACTAAATCTTTTGCTTTAGAATTTCCTTGATTTTCCTGTCCATTTCGGGTACAGGAATACCTCGAAATTCGTTGTTAATTCGTTCTGGAATAACACGACGAAATACGAAACGACGAAATTCGAGGTAGATTATAACATGTTTCAATGAGAAAACATTTTACTGTATTATGTTATTAAACAGATTAATTAATCAAATTCTACTCGTTTTTCGGCAAAATATAATAATATATTGCGTTGGTAAACGGTTGAATTTCGTCAATTTCGATCGTTTTTTTTCACATTTTTTCAAAAAACGACGAATCTGCGAATATGGACGACGGATTGCGGAACAATAGGTAGTAAAAGATTGACGACGAATCTGCGAAACGACAAAATTCGAAACGACGAATTTCGAGGTATTCCTGTATAGTATTCCATGGATTTTAGAGCTTTCCTTCTTCCGTACCTTAATAGTTGAAATTTCTCAGTTTAAAAATTTCATATTATTGCCTTCGAGCCAATTGTAGATTCTATTCATGTCTGTTAGTAGAGATCCCATATCCTCTGGGTTTCTTATTTTTCTACTAATTTTTGTGTCATCGGCAAAGGATGTTACTGTGCTGTCACTGGTAACTTACTCATCTATATCAGTTAGCATGATTACGAAGAGTAATGGAGCTAATACTGTTCCTTGTAGTACTGAGCTAAGAACCTCTGACTTTGATGAAGATATTCCTTGAACTGTAACGACTTGCCGCCGCTCACTCAGGAAATTATATACCCATTTTCCTACTTTTCCTGTTATTCCCATATATTTCAGTTTATGTGCTATGATTCCATACTCACACTTGTCGAACGCCTTGGCAAAATCTATGTATATCACATCACAGTTTTCATTGTTTTTGAGTGCATTAATAATGTTGTTATATTGTTCCGTTAGTCGTGATAGGCACGATCTTCCTGACCGAAATCCATATTGGTTTTCATTTAATTTTTTTCGAGTTTCCAAAAAGTCAAATTTTTTCTTTCACATTCTTTCAAATATTTTGATGAAATGAGATGTAAGCAACACTCGCATATAATTTTTAGCCTCAGATCGATCTCCTCCTGGAACTGTGTTCGCTCTCTTCAGGATGCTCGGTATTTCTCCCGTGTCTAGTGATCGTCTCCGTCCAATATAAGGGATTAGCGATTTAATTCTTGTAGTTTTTGATTAGTGTGGCATTCCATTTGTTCGGGGGCCTGCTGCCGAGTGTGCTTTTTGTTTCCCTATAGCTTGTGTGATATCATCTGTTGTGAAATCAAAGTTCGTTATACTTTCACCTTGTAAGTGTCCTTCAAAGAACGCGTTTCTATCGCATATTAGTTTATCATTTGATACCTTTAAATCATCGGTTAAAACATTGTTTTCACCGTTCAAAGGTCCGATAGTCGCGTGATTTTTCGTCTTCCTTTCGGCAAAATTATAGAAGTATTTTGAGTTAACCTTCATCACTTCTATAGCGTCATCTTCTTCTTTCTCTGTATGGTTCTCAATTAGACTCTGTATGACGCAGTCTATATTTTTGATGTTGTTCCCTTTGTAGTTGCTTAATTTTACAGTCATTCTTTTTCTCTTGCGGAACATTGACCTTTCTTGTCTCTCGAACCTGCTTCTCCCCCCCTCTTTGTTGTTTTTTGGGGACATCTCTTTCCACAATTTCTAGCGTCTTCTCTTCTTGTCCTTAAAGATGGTTCTCCAGTCTATTGCTTCCATGCTGGATGCAATACCTTCCGAATTTATAGCCTTGGAGTGAAAATTAAAAATGTAGAATTTGCCTCTTTCTATAGCGCGTTATTTCCTTCCCTGTTGCTTTTATATTAGTTGTTATTTCAGTAATGTTGTGTTCTGATATTGTAAATGGGGATATTTCTATGTTATCAATTAGGTTGCTGTTGTAAAGGCTGAGGCTGAATGTTGTTTGTGAATACCAAATCTAAGCAGTTGTTTTTCTTGTATTTTCCGTTACTTCTTGTGTTAACATACTTATCAGCTATAACTAGCAGCAATTTTGCCTGAGCCTAGTCTTCCCGTATGCCTTCCTTGCTTTGGTTTAAACATAATTCTATTTCTTCCTATCCTTTTATATTTTAGAAGTGGGAAATTAAAATCACAGCAGAGAATAATATTTGGAGAGTGTAACGCTTTCATCCAGTTCCTGACCTCTATAATGGTATCTGAGAATTTTGTAGGTGGATATATATATATATATATATATATATAATAGGTGTGCCATAAAAAAAGGGTACATTTTAAAAAGGCTATAAAATCAACATTTGTCATTTAATTTTAATAAAACTTCTACACACAAAAACATATGTATTTATCTATACGCAAACAAGTTTTCAGAATAAAATATCAAATAATTCAAATTCTATCAACATTTAACGAGACAGTATGATTTTTCTATTTAACATGCAAAAATTATTAAACCTTTTTAATAATTTTTTTTATAAAAATAATTTTTAGCATAAAATTTACCTGAAATTATTAAAAAAATTGTTCGAAATATTTTCCTTCCATTTCAATAACTTTTTATTCTTGGCCGGAATATGGGAGAACTTAGCAGAGCGAGTCTACAGGACTAGGATAAAAGATGTTGCTCATTTACGCGAGATCATCATTCAAAAATGGGAAGAGCTTCCACAGGAACAAATAAATCGAGCCATAGATGAATTCCGGCCAAGAATAAAAAAAGTTATTGAAATGGAAGGAAAGCATTTCGAACAATTTTTTTAATAATTTCAGGTAAATTTTACGTTCAAAATTATTTTTATAAAAAAATATTAAAAAGGTTAAATAATTTTTGCATGTTAAGTAGGAAAATCATACTCTTTTGTTAAATGTTGATAGAATTTGAATTATTTGATAATTTATTCTGAAAACTTGTTTGCATATAGATAAATACATATGTTTTATTGTGTAGAAGTTTTATTAAAATTAAATGACAAATGTTGATTTTATAGCCTTTTTAAAATGTACCCTTTTTTATGGCACACCCGTTATATATATATTATATATATATTATATATATATATATATATAAGGGATGCTGATGATGATGATGTCTGTTCGTTTATATGCGCCTAAACTGCTAAAGTAATCTACAACCTAGGGGTGAACTGGGATGGGTGAGTGGTTACTAAAACCTTCCTTGGTTCCACCTATATATATATATATATATATATATATATATATATATATTAGGGATGTACCGATGTATCTGTATCGGTATCGGCAGTATCGGCCTGTTTTTAGAGTATCGGTATCGGTATCGACCGATACTGCCGATACTTTTCCAAGTTCTCATTTTAAAATTAATATTTAATTATTTATAAAATGCAATTGAATAAATTTTGATTTGAATAAACTTTTTGAATACATATGAAGTTTCATCATTTTTCATTTCTTCCTCTTATTTTTTAAACTGCTATACTGTAATTTGAAACCAATTGCCTATCACGAGATTATTACATCAATTTTTCATTAGAATTAATCATTAACGCCTAGGGAGGACTTATATCTAGAGGTAGACTTATGCAACGCACCTCGGGCCACGAGTTGGACTAGAGTAATGTAGTAATTAGTAACTATATAGTGGCATACGTAGTTATAAATAGTGTCTACTCACCTTGCGACTAAATTTATTTCAGTACGTTATATTTATACATTGAATGTGCTACAGTACGTACGACTATTACTGTATAAATAATTACTGATAAAATATGTTTTTATTGATTTTTAAAATAAAGTAGCGGTATCGGTATCGGTATCGGCAAAATATCCGCCTATTTTGATTAATTATCGGAGTATCGGTATCAGTATCGTTGGAAAAACGAGTATCGGTATCGGCCAAAATTCTGGAATCGGTACATCCCTAATATATATATATATATATATATATATATATTATATATATATATATACTGTAACTTTTAACAAGGGCATTTTATATATTAGTTATATAAATTAGTTACACGGAAATAAATTTGAATTCAACGAAGTGCAAACAATCATTGAGTAAAAATTCACACAAATGTGTTAAAACCAGCAGAAAAGCTTAGTTTTCTTACATCATGTACGTGTGTGTGTGTGTGTGTGTGTGTGTATGTGTGTGTGTGTGTGTGTGTGTGTGTTAAGTGAGAATATTTTGAGGAAACAAATCGTTCGAGGCAAAGAATTTGTACACACTAAAGATAAAATTAAATCAAGCAAGAAAATGCTGTCGGCGCGAAACAACTTCCACTTGTGGGGATTTTAATTACTATAAAAATGTAACAAGCTGTACTTGATACAGTATTAAAATACCTGGAAACAGACAAATTTAAAGGCGTCCCCAAACAGTTACGATAATGACTGTATTTTGTAGTATACTGTACAGTATATTGAATGAGGACTTTAATTTACATTATTTTAAATCAAACCTTGAGTTATAATTGGAGGAAACATGAGTTTATACGCACCGAAGCATTTTATACACGAGTGTGTATATAAAACGTGTGTATGTGTGTGTTGTGTGTGTGTGTGTGTGTGTAGAAGGTATGAATACAGAAATTAATTTTTTATTTATTTATTAATGCAAATAAATTTTGTATTAAAATAAAATATACCTGTATGAATTTGTGTATACAATATTTTAAATGTTAGTGAAATTCTTATAAAAAATTTAGCAAACTTCATTAAGTATACGTAAGAATATATATATATATATTATAATATATATATATATATATGTGTGTGTGTGTGTGTGTATCCGTATGCAAACATTTAATAGTCAAAGCTTTCGGTGCTACTGTAGTATGCGGTCTACCTACGATTCGGCGGTTTACCTTTCAAGTATAATTTCTTATCTTGTTTGCTAATTGCTTGTTTACATCCCAATGTTAATCGCCCTTGACGATTGGTTAGGTTTAGTCATGATATTTTCGTTAGTTTTAACGAAAATATCATGATTAAACCTAACCAATCGTAGGTAGACCGCATACTACAGTAGCACCAAGCTTTCGACATATTCTACTGTCATCTTCAGTGTTAAAATGAGAGATAATAATGATTGGGGTTGTTTAATCTCCTTCGCAACATCTAACGTCATATGACGGAGGGGACCTACAGATTTACGTAGGATCCGAGCCACGGGTCGCTACATAATCTGGACACGGAGGACGGTCTCCCATCCAACTACTACCCAGACCCAATGTCGCTTAACTTCGCTGATCAACGGGAAGCGATGTTACGACATTGGCTACGTTACGACATTGGCTACGACGTAGCCCCAAATGAGAGAGAGATACAATTAAAAAGTAATTATGAATTTAAAACAATTTTAAATATTGACAGCACAAAGACCACAAACTAAAAATTAAAACCGTTTTTACCAATCAACCAAATTAACGCGTCCTTCAACAAACTGTATCTATCTTTCCCATCCCTCATCATTCTCTTCTGCATCCGTGTTCGAGTAACTTGTACCCGACTTGTTTCTTTTTATAAGGTTTTAGAGATTTTAACGTTTTACATTTTAAACTTATCCATAAAATGTTTCCCTGAATTATTTTATAATGTTTTTACTAAAATTTATTCTCATCGAAAAGGTAAGCACCTTTTATGAATTTCTTTTATAATATTTTATATTTTAATTGTATTACTTATATTTAAAACAGTTATGAAATTATAAAGTTTTGTTCATTCATATTTGGTTTTTAATTGTATATATTTCTCATTTTAGCACACACACACACACACATATATATATATATATATGTATATATATATATACAGGGCGTCCCAAAAAAATGTATACACACTTTAACAGCTGATAGCTCAATTGATGTTTCTTTCTTTCCAAGTTAAACCCATTAGAATTAATAATGGCAGTCAGACTAAGCTTTGAACAAAGGAAATTCATTCTAAAATGCTACTGGAAGTGTGAAAACGCAGTTGAAGTGCAAAGACAGTTTAGGAGGGAGTTTCAAACAGATCCACCAACGCGACTTACCATCACTCGAATTAGAGATAAGTTTGAAGCCGATGGAACTGTTCAGAATGTCCACAAGAAGCGTTCCGGAAGACCACGGACATCGACAAGCCCCACAAAGCAAGAAAGAGTACTGGAAACGTATCACCAAAGTCCAAGAAAATCTGTGCGGCAAGCGAGTCGTGAGGTAGGAATTTCAGAATCGTCTGTCCAACGCATTTTGAAGCGCTGTCAATGGAAAAGTTACATTCCAAGATTAGTCCATGCTATTAATGAAGATGATGATGATCCGGACCGAAGAGTGGAGTATTGCGAGTGGTACTTGGCACGATGTGGATGTGGATTGGACGAAGGGGTTTCGTAGAATACCCTCCGCGTTCACCAGACCTCACACCACTAGACTTTTTTTTATTGGGATACTTAAAAGACAAAGTCTACGCTATAAAACCTGCAACAGTCGCTGAATTGAGAGCAGCCATTGAACGAGAATGCACACAAATACCAAACGAAATGTTTCGTGATGTTTGCGATTCCATTGCTTCGCGTTATCAGCAGTGCCTGGACCAGAACGGACGTCAGTTTGAAAACAGGCGTTGACAAAACAATTAAATAATGTCTGTAGATTCTATTACATTTTGAAAATGAAATGTATTTTAATAAACACTGCCTTTATAAGTATTTAAAGTGTGTATACATTTTTTTGGGACGCCCTGTATATATATATATATATATATATATATATATATATATATATATATATATATATATTATGCAAACCCACAAGGGAAAAGAAAAAACATTATTGGAATATTTTTTTCTTTTTCGTTGTGGGTTTCCATCATTCATTCACTCTAATTCGAGTGATGGTATATATATATATATATGGTCATTGTATTATTAATATTTGTCATATGGACTATAGTCTACCAATAAACCTTTTCATTCTCATTTCATTTTCATCTTCATATATATATACATATATACTGTATGTAGTTAACGTTACATGTGAAATTATCACTTCTGTGCTAAAGTGAATAAGGCACAAAACCGCTGATGTGATTATTGTTCCTGCATTTTTGTGGTGTGTGAACGCAAGTATTCAGGTACAACATTAGTAAGGTTGGCAGGTTTTAAATATGGAAATAAGGGACAACTGCGGAATGGACTGTGAAACTGTAGTTAGCACTCAATTTACCCACACTATACAATCTACACTTAAATAGTTGCACTTCTTCACTTCAAAAAATATCACTACTGTCTTTGTGCAGCAGTTTTCTTTACACGAGTAGTTAAAATTGTTATCCGAAGTTCACTTTTCATTGAGTCCCGTATACCGGTATACGCTTGATACTGGACGCTATCCGAACTCAAAGTACCGGACACTCGGGAACCTTATAAATAGTACAGTACATTAGATACAAAAGAATCTGTAACTAGTCAGCTGTTAAATAATAATTTTGATTAGAACTGTACTATTCTTAATTTTTTGATTAACCCTCGCTGTGGCGGATCCAGAACCAGAACTACTCTAAACCAGAAAGCCCCACTCCCAAAGCTAACTGACTGAACATACAAGTTATTTTACAAACACTACTGAAAGCATGTAATATACCCTTTTGTTTCATTTGTTTCAGATCGTTAGTCGACCGTGTCTTACTTTAATACTCAAAAGTCTAAAAAGCAATATTCATTCAAAGTATTTATTCAATAGAATTATCGGTTTACAATGTCAAGAAGAGTTAAACAGTAACCAAGAATTGACCGATTTTTGGTTCATCAAGTTTGGTCCATCTCACGTCAGTGGCAAGGTTAGTAACTGCATTGTAAACTAAAACAATTACTTTAAAAACTACTTACAGTTACTGATCGATTGCTCATATTAAATTCATTGTCTCTCGTTTTGACAGTGATGAAGAAGGACAATCTACCCCGATTGCAAAGAGGATTCGCAGTAGCGCCAGTGATACCGGTAGGAACACGTGTTGTACGACAAGCTGACTCGCAGAAAACCATTTTTCTTGTTTTGATATATTTTACGGTTAAGACTAAAAACTAAAGTAAGCTAAATCTTATTTAATTTTCTTAATATAATTATAATAGCTCCGCATTTTGTTTTTATTGCAGGTAACCCTGCTTGCCATGCATCGGTACATGATATTAACGTTTGTGCTCTGTTGCGTCAGAAAATTCCTGTTAGATCTCTGCAACAAGTTGAAAAGTTCAATGTCATAACTAACCATTTTCAATCAGGAAAGGATTATTCGTTCCCCAAAGTGTTTATGAATGGTTGTAATCGGTCTTTTCAAAGCTCTTGGCAGCAACGCTATCCTTGGATGGTGTACAGCAAGGAATACGGTGGTGGTTTCTGTCTCCCATGCATTCTATTTGTTACACGAGAAAACCTTGGTGCTCTCGTGAACAGTCCATTTACACGGTGGACAAAAGTAAGTACGGTGTGCGGTCAACATGAGAACGCCCTTTACCACGTAGATGCTATGGTTGCTTATGACAATTTCCTTGCCACAAGTCAAAATCCTGAAAAAAGTATCCAGGTCCAAATTGAAAGTCACCGTACCTATACAATGCACAAAAACAGAGAAGTTATCAAAAGTGTGACAAAGATTGTCCATCTTTGTAGCAAACAGTGAACTGCCTTAAGAGGTCACAGAGATGACAGCACAACCGCCCAAGACGCAAACGGGCAATTTTCTTGCCTTGCTGGAACTTCGTGTCGACGCTGGTGATGAAATCTTAAAAAAAACATTTAGCAACATGCCGTGCCAATGCAAGATATTCCAGTAAATCAATTCAAAACCAAATTATTGGTCTAATTGGGGATCAAATTAGGGATTCGATCATCAAGGAGATAAACGAAGCAAAGTTTTTTCAGTTCTTTGCGATGAAGTGACAGACAATGCAAATCTTGAACAATTATCGCTTGTTTTGAGGTTTCTTGACAAGAATTGTATTATTCGCGAAGAATTTCTAGATTTTAAAACCAGTGAACGCATAACTGGGCAAGTCATCTCTCAATTAATCCTAGGAAAACTGGAGCAGTGGGGTCTAGACATAGCAGACTGCCGTGGACAAGGGTATGATGGCGCTCCAAACATGTCCAGCCAGGCCCGAGGGGTGCAACGCATAATAGTTCAGCAAAACCCCAAGGCAATATATGTGCATTGCAATTCTCATGTCCTCAATCTCATCATCGTAACAGCTTTTAGCCTACCATCTGTACGCAATATGGCAGGAGCCATAACTGAGATTTCTAACTTTTTCAATTATTCTTCAAAGCGACAGAGGTGTCTGGAGAAAGTAATAAGCTTGGATCAGCCAGAATCTCAAAAATCAAAGATCCGAGACCTTTGCTGCACTCGTTGAATAGAACGCTATGAAGCATACGAAACATTTGTGCTCTTGCTGCCAACAATTATTAAAACATTAGAAGTTATTACAAATGAACCACAGTACCAGCAGTATAGTTCTGAAACACATTGGAACTGGGATAGAGAGACATTACAAAAAAGCATACACTTTCCATCACACGTGTTGTTCGTTTCAATTTCTTATTTCCTTGACTGTTGCCATGAAAACTTTGGCAATCATCAAGCCGTTAAGCATCAAGCTTCAGAAGAAAGCAAACGACATCGTGAAGTCTTACAGCATGATCTCGGACACACATAAAGAGCTGAAGGAAGTGAGAGATAAAGCTGACGATGTGTTCAGGGGATAGTATTCGCAAGCTGCGCAGATCAGTTCTGATGTGGGTACTGATCCCAGTGTACCAAGGACAACTGCCGGACAACAGCACAGACCAAATACTCCTCATGACACACCTGAGGAATATTATCGTCGTACTCTATCTCTTCCTTTTCTGGACCATATTATGCAGGAGATGTCTACAAGGTACGTTTGTAGAACACGAACTTCTAAATTCTAAAAATCTGACAGTTTTCCGTAACACGGTGGCAAGGCCAACCCGTCTGGATCCGCCCCCCTGCATTCTCCACCTAATTAATGAACTCTTTTTGTTATAGATTCGGCCCCACTCAGAAGATGGCTGTTCAGTTACTTCGTCTTGTTCCTAGAGTCACCGTTGAGCCATCAACAGACATTACTGAGATTTCTGTGATGTACGAGTCAGACCTTCCCAGCACTGGGACTCTTGACATCGAATATATGCGATTGAGGAGAAAGTGGCAGTCAGAGAACGCCAAACCAGATTCGCTTCAACCTGCATTAAAGGTAGATTATAATTCTTCGTATGCCCATCTTGGGGTGACAATTCGTATGCTCCGATTATTTAATATTTAATATTTAGTGTACAATTTTCTATCTTAATTGTAACTTTATCACTTTATCTTTCCAGGCTGACCATTTGCATCAACATACTCTATAGTCGCTCTTTTAAGTATTAACCCCTTCCGCCCGACTTCGCCGACGTCAGCGCAATTACGCAATACGGATTTTTTTTACTCTATGTATTTGCATTTTTTTTCTTTTATACATTAACGCATTGAATATAACCCTTCTCTTTCTTATTTTTGCATAAAAACGAATAGTAATTATCTCATAATTCATAAAAATAAAATTATTTTTTTTTATTTCCTATTTTGTGAATGGATAAAATCATGTATTAATCTTGATAGTCTATTTTAAATTGTTAAATGCTAAAAATTGTTTTGAGAAATGATAACTAAAATAGTCATTTTCAATTAGTTATTTTTATTTTATTTCTTTATTTTGTTGAATTTTATTTTACTATTTTTTATTTTATTCATATTTTTAGAATGGATAAAATGTTTTCTTTTTTAAGAATATATAATATTGTAAACAGTTTTTTAATATCCATTTAATAGTACCGTAATGAGGAAGCTATCACCTTATGGAAATAATATTTATTAAGTATTTAATATTTATATATATTTAATTTTGAAGATAATAGCGCTCAGAAAAGTTTGCACAATTTTTCACCATGAATCTAAATGTATGCACAACGAAAATTTCTCGCGCACACGGACTAAAAAAAATTAGAGGGAACATTGCAAGTTAGGACTACTATGTCCACGGAGAGATTGTTGGGCTTGGCGTTGATGAGAATTCATTACGACAAGCCCGTGGATTACGAAGCAGTAGTTCAACGGTTCGCTCAGCAGCAACTCCGACAAATGGCGCTCGTCATCCAGTCTTTGAGAGTCGGGAGATTAACTGATATCTCAGTCAACACAAAACTTTGTCAAGAAATGATAAAGTACGATTTTCAGAAGAAATTTAGGATCAAATGTAGAATTCGGACCCCAGCCTTCTTTAGTTAGCTTTATAAGGCTAACTAACGAAAATATCATGACCTAACCTAACCAATCGTCAAGGGCGTACAGTTAACCTAACGATTGGTTAGGTTAGGTCGTGATATTTTCGTTAGTTAGCCTTATAAAGCTAACTAAAGAAGGCTGGGGTCCGAATTCTACATTTGATCCGAAATTTAGGTTTTGATATTGAGAAATTTTTGTAAACAGTGTTTCTTTAAGACTTATCACGAATTTTGTCTTTCCTTGTATAATTTTCATGCTAATAAACTTGAACAAACACCCCGCAAATTGCTTAAAAACGCGTTTCTGAGAGCCTTAATTTTCAAAATGGTCTGAGTATGGTGCTGAATTCTATAGGTAAATATCATACTGGAAGAGAATTTGGAAGTGAAGTGGACAGTTGAAAGCCAGAATGATGTCTACAAAAAAAATAAAATTCTTGCTTTTCTTCGCAAGTGATCTATTTGCATAGATCAGTTTGTAACCAGATGAATGAGCGACTATTCGCTCACTCAACGCATTACAAAGTGTATATAGATCAATAGATCACCTGTGTAAAAAGTAAGAATTTTAATATTTTTGCAGATGGATCACTTTGGTTTCAAACATTGAACTATATGCCAAACGTACGATGATGGCGCTTTGAAAAGAACGCACCTCCAATATAAACAGGTTATTGGGTATACAGTACGGTAGATTAGATTAAAATAACAATTTAGTTTATTTGAAAAGGTTTTCTTGGGTGAGTTGAGGTTGTTTAACCTCTTTCGTAACATCTAAAGTCATATGGCAGAGAGAACCTACAGCTTTACGTGGATTCAGAGTCGCTACATCATCTGGACACGGAGGAAGGTCACCCATCCAAGGGTCACCTAGACCGAACGTCGCTTAATTTCGCTGGTCTATTGGAAAGTAGTGTTACAACATGGTTACGACTTAGTTCTTGATTTGAAGAGTTTAATGCTCTTGTTATTGACCCCTTTTTTTCATGAGTGTATGGTATCTAAAGTAAATATCAGTTCTTCCACTGCCTACGCTCGAAATTATCGACTTTCTCTGCACTCTTCACGAATACTGGTATTTGCAAAATGAATTTCATTCCATTTCTCTCAAATATAATTGTAGGTCCGATGTTCAAAAAAGCATTTCTTTAGTTCAATTGCAATTTTAGGGTTATTAAAGCTGTCAGAAAAAATATAATGCCAGTTCAGTCCCTCAAACTACGTATAATATCGTTATCAATTAATTGAGAAGTTACGATAAAGTAAAGGGTTTTAGGATTAGTGCGTCTCCCTATGTACTCCATTCGCAGCTGGGTGGAGGTAATGCAAAAAAGCGGAATGCAGCATGCCAGCTCGTTTTGATTCATCTTCCTTAATGCGAACCAATTCTCTCTCTCTCTCCGCGATGACCGTTTTAAGCTTTCTCATTTCTGCTTCTTTTTCAAAAAGAGAATTCTCGAAAACATTTTTGTCCGTCTCTCTTTTCCTGTAAATAAAGAAAGGCACACGAATTATGCTCTCGTATCTTATCGTTATTATTATTAATTATTAAAAGTTCTAAAGTTAAAAACATGTATTAAACACTCTTTTGTTAAAAGAGTGTCTACTTTTTCTTTACCATATGTCTGAATTAATCAGTAATTGAAGTCTCGGTTCATATTTTTCAGTACGTGCAAGTTTTAAAAATAATTTTCAAGGCCATACATGATAAAGAACTGCTTCATATATTTAATTAAAATATACCTAATTATTACCACCAGTCATATTTCGCTGCATACGAGTATAATGATAGAGTAGAGACTGATGCATGGAGCCGCATATGAAATAGGCTTTTGCTAACTACTTAATTATTGATATAATAACAGCACAGCAATATATATATATATAATTCAGTGGCGACCCCTGCACTCGGGCTTCTCGAGAGGCAAGGGACAAGGAGAAGCATGAGAGATAAAATTGTGTATTTATAGATTTAAGTTTAAAAAAAAAGTTTTAAATACAAATTGTAAAAATGGTTTTTGGCCTGTAGTATGTTACTATTTTTATGTCTAGCCTTCGTCACGCAAGCAAATTTTGAGCGCATTTAGATATCCTTACTACCTATAAAAAAACTATATTGACACATTAAGTTTTCGTGTAATCTTTCAAGATCCTTTACTCGGGCGCAAGACATTACGCCCGAGAAAGTATAAGTAATATCGTATATTTAAAGTTCGTTTAATGAATAATTATTTGCTTGCATACGGTTACATAATAGTCCTTCTTCTAATTCTCATTAAATAAAATGCGTTTTTCCTCCTATTAATTTTTTTTATAAAGAAAAAACATTTCAACTCGGGCTTATATCCTTCGGCCTTGTAGCGGCACAATTTTTAATCCTGGCAATACATGGTAACTTTTTACGTTTCGATAAGCGTGCCTTCAACTGCATCGGGCGGCGGTGCAGTTTGATTTTTGCCGCAGTGTGAGGTTGTTCGCTTTTCTTAAATAGTCTGATTTATTTTTAATATTATAAGTATTCTGAGAAGTATAGCCCACCCATGGGCAAAAAGAAATTACATGACCGAATATTAAAGGAATTTGCTTTAAAACCAAGACGCTTGGATTTTATGTTCAAGTAAATAAAATTCAAATCATTTTTTTTACCAAGGTATGTATTTATTTATTTTATTGATAATCTTAAGTTATTGTCACGCATTTAAATGTCGGCTCATATGTAGACTTGAAAATTTAAAAAGAGCCCGAGTAGTCTTGAAGAGCTGGAGTCGCCAATGATATATATATATATGAAAATTATTTCACGAAAGTAATACGTGAAAAATAATTATGATGAATAAAACCACGAAGGAAAGGAAACACAGAATGGTGCTCAAGCGCTTTCGTCTAATGACATCCTCAGGAACACTGAAGTACATAAAGAATTACAGCCTATATATAGGTTACAGAAAAAAAAAAAAATATATATATATATATATACAATAAACGGAGAAACAAACTTAAAGGATTGTGGGAGGGGCACACAGATTTATAAGGAAAAACTATCGATTTTTAGCACAAGATTAAATGAATTGTTTCCAACCAATGTTATAGATAAAAAAATATACAAATTTATACTGGAAATCTGCCCGGGTTTTAGCACTCTGCTCTTTTTGTATATAAAAATTGAGCATTATCGATTTTTAGCACAAGATTAAATGAATTGTTTCCAACCAATGTTATAGATAAAAAAAAATATATATATATACAAATTTATACTGGAAATCTGCCCGGGTTTTAGCACTCTACCCTTTTTTGTATATAAAAATTGAAAAATAAAAGTTATTAGGGTGGCATACAAGTTTACCAAAGATTTAGCATTCTACCTTTCTTATCTAAATCTGTTCTGAAGGAATTCAAAACAACAGGATCGAGTTGAAAAAGACCTTTGATTATGTTGAAGTTATTTGTAAGTTGGATAATGGCAGACTCAAGAATATTTCTATTAAAAATGTTGCTAGAGTGAAATAAAACTGAAGCATTATTCCAATCAATACAGTGGGATAACTCTGACAAATGGACAAAAAGGGCACTGGACAACTGTCCTGTTCTAACGGAATATTGATGCTGTTTTATACGTGTGTGCAAATCCTTTCCCGTCTGACCTATGTAAAAGGAATCACATTGTTTACAACCAATTTTATAGATAATGCCTGAATTATTGGTAGGGCTATTTTTTACTATGATACTTTTCACAATATTGTTATATGAAAATACTACATTAATATCCAAAAGTTTAAGTACATTAGCAATGCCTAAAAAGCCCGGGAAAAATGGAAGTACTAAAATATTTTTTTACAAAGTACGAGTGTTATTATTGACACGATAGAAAGTTCGTTTTGCCTTGTTGAGACAAGATTCCATAAACGCAGATGGATAACACAGATCACTTCCAATACCGTTGATTTTTTCTAATTCGGCATCGATGTATTCCGGACTGGCGATCCTAAGGGCGCGGAGAAACATTGAAGAAAAAATGGCCTTCTTAGAGTGCTAAAACCCGGGCAGAGTTCCAGTATAAATTTGTATATATATATTTTTTTTATCTATAACATTGGTTGGAAACAATTCATTTAATCTTGTGCTAAAAATCGATAGTTTTTCCTTATAAATCTGTGTGCCCCTCCCACAATCCTTTAAGTTTGTTTCTCCGTTTATTGTATATATATATATATATACATTTTTTTTTTCTGTAACCTATATATAGGCTGTAATTCTTTATGTACTTCAGTGTTCCTGAGGATGTCATTAGACGAAAGCGCTTGAGCACCATTCTGTGTTTCCTTTCCTTCGTGGTTTTATTCATCATATATATATTTTATTTTTTTATTTTTTTTCACGTGTCACTTTCGTGAAATAATTTTCATATATATATATGTGTGTGTGTGTGTGTGGTGTGTGTATATATATATATATATATATATATATATATATATATATATAAAGTGTGACACACCTCTTCATTTGTTCTACGACGTCTTCAAGCTTAAGTTTTTCTTCTTTAAAATCCTGAAGTTCTTGAATTTGTTTCTTCATCTCGTTACGGACGCGTTGCTCCGTAGCTCGAACACTTTCGTCTTTCCCTTCTAATTCCTAATGAAACAGTAATATAATATACAGGGTGAGCCATAAGTCGCTTTACTCAGTTCATTCCCATATATATATCGCTTTACTCAGTTCATTCCCATATATATATATATATATATATATATATATATATATATATATACCTTACCTTACCTTATGAACCTCATGTTGTTTCGTGCGTTGGTCTCTCTTCACACGGAGGTCAAGCTGGTGGCCCCGCCTGTATCCGCCTCTATTCGTCATATATATATATATATATGGGAATGAACTCAGAATGGTTCCCTGAGGTTTTTTATGATACACACAGACCGTGCATGAAACAAGGAACTCTTCCGGGATAATTAAATCCACTATAGTCCGAATAAATAATGGTAAATGACAAATACCATAGTTTTTCTTTTTCATGATGCTAGCCCGACGCGGGCAACGGGTCACTCGCAAAGAGGTCCATAAATATAGCTTCCCTCACCAGCTATCTGCAAAGCAGACAGGATCCAGGGCTAGGCTGCTTTAAATCCTAGATCCATGTCCCAAAGCTGGATCCTGTCTGCTTTGCAGATAGCTGGTGAGGGAAGCTATATTTATGGGACCTCTTTGCGAGTGACCCGTTGCCCACGTCGGGCTAGCATCATGAAAAAGAAAAACTATGGTATTTGTCATTTACCATTACTTATTCGGACTACAGTGGATTTAATTATCCCAGAAGAGTTCCTTGTTCCATGCACGGTCTGTGTGTATCATATATATATATATATATATATATATATATATATATATATATATATATATATATATATATATATGAGAAATAACATTTATACAAAGAAATCAGATATTTTTTTATGAGTTTTGACGTTTCATCAGGAACACGAGTGTCCTTTTCAAGATCGATTAGAAGAATGGTCTGGAGAAAAGATAAATGAGAAAGGAGGAAAGTCGTGTGAAAAGAATCTCAGAAAGGTGTAAATGCAGTTTGGTAGAGTCAATATCAACTACGAAAGGAATAAATAGATGATTTTTATCACTTTTCAAACGTATTTATATATCATAAAGAGCTTGAATTCAATGAATCTGCTTGGATTAGGAATGCGCTCGGGCAGGATAGGATTTAAACGGATCCCCGAGTTACAACGATAAAGAATGTACAGAAGGGTGAAAGTGAATAAGTAATAACAGATTTATATATACACACCACTGGTTCGCGTGAAAGCTTAGGGAAGAACTTTATTGATGAGGGAACTTTATATTTTGTATGGATAATGGGTTTCATTTTACGCGCGTAACTAAATACAATTTAAGCAGTTTTGTTCGGTTTAAAGATACGCACATGAGCAAACAGGTTCTCAGAATTCTTGAAAGATACACATATGTACAATATATAATAGATTTTGCTATTTTTGTTCTCCATTCTACCATTATTGTGTTAGTATTTATGTAATTATACTTAAAAAATTAGGGAATCAAAACGCGTGCATAGGAATGAATGTGATTCCTGGCGGGAGAAAGCTAAGCATTAATCTTCTACATACATGTTTGTAAGTGGATATAATGAGGCCCTCTTAGGAAGAAGCGGATAAGCGGCAAAAATAAAAAAAGCCAGAAAACGCAGTTAAACGTCGTATTAAATTTGAAAGTGGAATAACTTTTGAAGATATTTCGTCAAAATATCTTCATAAGTTCAAAAGTTATTCCACTTTCAAATTGGTACAACCTTAACTGCGGTTTTTTTTTTTTTTTTGGCGTCATTTACTTTTGTCGTTTAGCCACTTCTTCCTAGGATGGCCTCGTACGCAACTAACCGCTCGGAGAGAGGACATCTCAGTCTTCAAAGAATGAATCTGCGATTCGTATCTTGTGTTGGCGGAGTTTAAAGAAACACAAGTAGAAATTTGTATCCTGAGTTTCGCTTCAACTTCGTCACGATTTTGTTCAACTTCTTTCAGCTGATTTTCCGTAATCCTTAATTCATTTCTCTGTTATAACAATTGCATAGTTTTCTTTGTTACTTCCATAGTTTATGAAATGATAAGAGCTATTCTTATTTATAATAAAATGCATTTTAAATATACTGTATACAAATAAATATTATATTTGCCCCCATTTTTTTTTTTTTGTAAATTTACAAGCAGGGCATTAAGGTTGGTAAACTATTAATTTTATGTTTAAATGCAATTTATACTTTTAATTAATAAACATACTTTCTACAGTCTCGTGATTCAGTCATTTAGGGCGCGCTCGGCAGTGCTGAGACTCCGCTAAGTCGTGAGTTCGAACCCCAATGATGCTTAGAGCTGGCCGGTTGTTTTTTCTGTATGTTATGTGACGGCGCCAACCACTCTCCTTTAATTAACTCGAGCTAAGGTGGGCCAAGCTCGGGCCCCTACCCCTCACCGTCTTGGGGTATATGGGACACGGATGTTACCTTTTTATAAACATTCTTTTATAAGTTAGACTTAGACCTATTACTGCAAGGTATAAACCATCTGTCCAGTAATCGGGATACACCGGGTTTCATGCACCTACTTCCTGGTTCAGCGCATCCCGACTAGTGAAGCCTATGGTCTCTTTCATTAAACACGAAAATAGAAAGCCCTTCTTTAATTGTTATCTTAATTCAGGTTCCCTAAACTAACATTTTCAGCCTTCAATTGGTGTCTGAGGGAAGACATTTGGGACTGGTGATTCTCGCTATCAGTAGAAAGCCTCGTCTTCATAGCTCTAATTTCGGTCTCCAGATCTTCTTTTGCCGCTTCCCACAATTTTTTGTTTATTTTCATTTCAGCCTGAACCAATAAGAAAAGGTGCTTCATTGAATAAAATTCAGCCTAAAACGGACCTATATCCATTTGGCTGACTGAATGACGTGGATATTTTATGGGAATAAAAAACTTTAAAAAACAGAGCAAAAACTGGACTAGAATTTTTCTCGAAAAGGTGTCGAAAAATAGTTTATTTGATTTTCACTGTCTAGAAATTTGTAATTGTAGTTATATAATTTTATGTTTCATCGGTTATATTACGACAGTCGACAGGTCAAAACATTTTCGTCGGGACATTCGAGGAAAAGTTATCGACGAAGATCTAGGGAATTTGTTCCGTTGGTCTGGTGCGAGTTAGTGTTTCGGAGAAACTGATACAGTGAGAATCAGAAGTCAAAATATGTGTGAATAAATCACAAATATTTTTACTTCTGATTCTCACTGTATCAGTTTCTCGGATACAGATTTGTAATTAACTGTTTTTATATCAAAATATATGGACGTTTTCCAGTTTATGTACCGTTTTCTACAATGTTGGCTTTTATGCAACTTTCTAGTGTTTCTTTGCTTGTGTTGGCACAGCATAGAGTAAAACAGAAGGTTAGGTTAGGTTAGGTTACGTTAGGTTAGGTTAGGTTAGGTTATCAAGAACTTACCTCTCTTAAAAAGTTGTTATAATCGACGGCGGTTGTATGACCAATCAAAAATAAATTATATGAAAAACGGTACACAAACTGGAAAAGGTCCAAATATATTTAGTGTTGTTGATAGTTCTTGTATCTTTTGATTTGTATAATATTTTAAAGTATTGGATGCGCCTCGGTGGTGTAGTGGTTAGCGTCGCTGGCTACGAATCCATCGGCCCCGGGTTCGAGACCCGGTGACGGCAGCTGGCGCGCAACAAAACTCAGTTGTTCATCCTTCCACACAATAAAGAAAGTGGTTGGTAGATAACTGGGTACCCTGGGTGGCCTAGTAGTTAAGACGCTGGGTTGCTGGTGGGGTGTGGTTCGGATTCCACGTTAAACTGTAAGTCTAAGGTGGAGTGAAAAGCTTGACCTTCGTCAGAATGAACAATTCGGGCGGAAGCTAACCAAAGGTTATTTGTAAATAACACATAGTGTGTTATTTACAAATACTTTAAAATATACAAATCAAAAGATACAAGAACTTTGGGAGTTGTTAAAGGACATTTTCATAAAAGGAAAAATTAATTATAAACATTATAGATTTAATGAACTGTCAACAATGCTAAATGTATTTTGATACAAAGACAGTTATTTACAAATTGTATTTAATTAATATCATGATACCAAAAGTTATTTATGTTACTTCACACACACACACACACACACACACTCCTTAAACTGACGTAAATAAATTACGAACAAATAAATTTTACTTAGAAATCATTTTATAGTGAACTCAAAAACAATCATTAAATATATTTTAACTATGAACTATAATAACCGTAAATAACCCAAAAATCTTAATAACATTCTGCGTTGTAAGTGAACGAAACGTGAACGAAACACGACCGAAACGTTGGCATAATGTGAATATATTAATAATAATAAAACAATTTCACTATTCCTCTCACCAATTACACTGGTCGACAAAATCGAACTTTTTTCTCTCATGAAAGATGTATACACACTTTTCTAGACCAGTTCTGTACGCTGATTCCAGATCTGTTTTCGGTTATCTAGTTATCAAAATATAACTCGTGTTAATTTCAGCACAATTTATCGTAAAAGTATAACTTTATTCATAAAAAAAAATGTACACCAACCTAAAAACGTTGCGAGTACGATTTTCCTTTGTAAACTTTGTCCGGATCGTCGCGGTACAACATCCAGCAGTAGTCTGCCTGCATACTTTCGTTCCAGAAACCTTGGTAGTAGAGATGGAACCCGGTTTTAAAAAACCGGTTTTTAACCGGTGATGAAAATTTTTAATCATCACCGAAACCGACGATAAGAACCGGTTTTCACATTTTTGCGCAAGTCTCCGATCACTTTGGTCCATTTTCTATGAAACAAACGTTTCCAAACGTTTAAAAACATAGTAATTACGTTTTGCATCGTTTCGTTCGTTTTTTGTTTGTTTATAAGTGTAAATAAGTGATGCTTCAGTCTTGAATGTTATGTGGATGATTGCACATTGATCAGTTAAGATTCTAAAATTTAGCACTCCATCATGTCAAAGAAATCAAATGCTTAGTATCATTTCACTCGTAAGAATAAAGAAGAAGCAAAGTGTATGACATGTCACAAAGCTTTAAAGTGTTGTGGAGGTTCTACTTCAAGTTTATCATCCCGCATGAAAAATATTCATGGCATAAACATCGACCACATTAATCAGCCATTGAGGAAACAAAGAACAGTGGAAGAGTTTGTGCAAAAAAGGTCCATGGAAGAGGAAATTTCGAAACTTGCGTGCGTAGATGGACTGAATTTCCAATCAATTGCTAAAAGTGAATTCATTCAAGAAAGCCTAAGAAAGATAAAATACGACAAGCCTCATCCAACTTCCCATAATGGTGTCAGAAAAATGGTGTTTAATTTTTATGAGAAAAAGAAACATGAATTGGTTAACTACTTCAAGAATCAGGTGAGACAAGGAATCCGCTATTCATTAACTATGGATGAGTATACATCTTTGCAAAACCAAAGATATATTAATATTAATGTTCATGATGAAAATCAACATTGGTCTCTTGGTCTCATGAAAATAAATGGTTCTCTCGATAGCACCAAAACTATTGCAATCGTTAGGAAAAGATAAGCATATCGTGGGTTGCACCACCGACGGTGCCTCAGTAATGGTCAAATTTGGAAGAGAAATAGTACCTGATCACCAGCAATGCATTGCACATGCTATACATCTCGCGGTTTCGGATATCATGTATTCAAAAACTGCTGAAAATTCAGTTGAAGGGGGAAAGTGACCCTACCCCTAAAGATGAAGCCATTGAAGAAGATGAACACTCTGCACATGAGTTAAGCGAAGATGAGTGTGAAATTTTATGCACTGATACAATTTTTGAATCCGACATAGATGACGTAATTGTTCTTCCAAAACTTCAAGAAGATACTTAAAAGTAATAAATAAAGTGAGAAAAATCTGCCGCATATTTCGAAAGTCTCCTTTGAAAAATGAGAGAGTGCAGGATTTTGTCAAAGATGAATTTAATGGAAAGGAAATGAAGTTTATCCTTGACTGTAGAACGAGGTGGAACAGTCTTTTGGCCATGATAGAAAGATTTTTGAAACTCAAAAATTCAATTCCAAAGGCCCTCAGAGTGATACGCTCAACAGAAACGATTTCAGATGAAGAATGGAATGCTCTAAAGAGCCTCTTTGACACGCTTCGTCCACTGGAAATTGTTTTGAAGGGACTCTGTTCCGAAGATGCAAATTTGCTCAAAGCTGAATCTTCCATGAAGTTCATTTTGGATAAATTTGAAAGTAAAAACAATCCTTTAGCTTTTGAGCTACGTCAGTGTCTCATTGATCGCTACTCATCGAGAAAACAAAAAGAAGCTGTCGCCTTGCTGAGTTTTCTCCACAATCCCGAGGTCTTGAAAAAGGAATCATCATCACCGCTCCTCTTTCCTTCAAGACAAATATGATACTTAAGAAGTATACGGATCATACATTTAAGAGGCTTTTTCCAGAAGCTTGCCAGATTTCAGAAACCAAGTCCAATCAATTGCTTCGAAACTCGAAGATTCACAATGCAGCTCAGGTCGTGAAGTATATGATGACGATCAACTTATGAACGAGTATATGCGTGAGATGAACAAACTGAAAATGAAACCCAAGAAAGATTCTTCTGAGACCTTTGCCGTAAACAATGAATTCAAATATTTTGAAGCTACTTTGAATAGAAGCGAAAATTTGGATTGAATGTACGAGGCGTTGCTTACAATAAAAGCCACCAGCGTAGAGTCCGAGAGAGTGTTTTCAGCTGCTGGTTTATTCGTCACAAAGATTCGATCAAGAATGTCAGATCAGACACTTAATGCTCTTTGTTTTCTAAAGTGTTATTTAAAAAATCAAGTTCGATAATAAACTTTTTAATTCAAATGTTACACATACTTGATTGAATCAATTAAAACCTTATTTCTGTTTAATATTTTGATCATTTACCTCCCTAAAAAGCATACAGAATCCCATCGGTGAAAACCGGTAAAAACCGGCTTTAAGAATATAGCGACGGTGAAAACCGGTTTTACACTTTTCGATTATTTTCCATTCCTACTTGGTAGCGATTTTCCATTGATTGGATGTCTTGATGGAAGCGTTCTCCCCGTTCGTCACTCACTGCACCAAGGTTTTCGGGAAAGAAATCTACATGCGAATGTAAAAAATGTATTTTCAAGGACATGCGACAGCCCATTTCTTGATATGCATCGAGCAGTTTCTGAACTCCATCTTTGTATGCGGGAAACTTGTGGTTACCCAAGAAGTTTCCGCAAATCCACTTGAAAGCCTGCCATGCTTTTAGTTCTAAGGCATTGAGGCTTTCTTCAAAGCCTTCATCCTGCAGAACCTCCCTGTTTTGGGGCCCCACAAAGATTCCCTCCTTCATTTTCGCGGCACTGATGTCTGCAAATTTCTCAACAAGGTATCGAAACCCTCTCGAATTCGCCTTACCCATCGCTTTCACAAAATTTTTCATTAAGCCGAGCTTAATGTGGAGAGGTGGCAGGAAAATCTTTGGATCAACTAAAGGAACACACTGGACACTGCCCGTTCCTGGCTCGTATGTGCTTCTTTGATGCCAGTCACGTCTGATGTAATGATCCGCAGTAGCACGGCTGTCCCATAGGCATAGGAAACAACAGTATTTCGTGAACCCACCTTGCATGCTCATTAACATATCAATGACTTTGAGATCACCACAGATATTCCACTGATGAGTGCTGTATTGGATTGCTTCGAGTGGTATATTCATGTTATCGTACGTCTCCTTTAGATGAACGGAGTGGGCGATCGGGATGGACGGCTTTAAGTTTCCGTTATGCAGGAGAACCGCTTTCAAGCTTCGCTGTGAGGAATCAGTGAAGAGGCGCCACTCAGATGGTGTGTGTACCTGTGGCAAGTTCTCAAAAAGTCCATTGATATCATGGCAATAGCAGAGCGGACCGTCTACTGTAAAGAATGTCGCCAAATCATGGTTACGTTTTCGAGAGTGACACACTCGGACGTTCTTCTCAAGTAAGTGTTTCTGCTTGAGTCTCGAGGAGAGAAGTTCTATGACCTCATTAGAGACCTAGATGAGGTCATTCAACTCGTTTTGGGTAAGCATCTCCTGCTCCGATTGCTCTTCGTCAGGTGTGTAGTCAAGATCAGCCGAAGGTCCCGCATCTCCGTCAATCGCACCTTCGTCGGATTCCCTTTCGTCTTCTAAAGAATCGAGTCCATGCTGTGGAGGTACCGGAATCGGCATCGTGTCATCGTAATGGATCGGTCTGATCGCGGAGTCTACGTTCGGATAAACGATGTTATGCTTGTTCTTCACGGAGAATCCAGTTATGTTAACATTGCAAAAGTAATAATCGCCATGATGGTCTCTCGGCTCTCTCCATATCATGGGTTTAGCGAACGGCATCGACTTTTTCCTTTGGTTCAACCAGTCACGTAATCCATTCGAACAAGCGGTACAGATAACATGTGGCGCCCACGCCTCATCTTGGTCGCCTAGTGGACAGCCGAAGTATAACCGGTACGTTTTCCGAAGATCCATCGTGATTGTACGCCGTTGTGATTTAGTCGCGAACGAGCTGCACACGTAACAGAAATTGTTGGGGTAATTTTTACACTTTCGAGGCATGATGATCGATGAGTGGGTTGATGTAAACCACCTAAAAAAACCTAAAAAAATAAAATGTGTAGGTGGGCGACAAAACAAAATACACAACCGGACATGTGACTGTTACGCCAAATTATAAAAGGGTGTACACTGTACATGTGCAACGTTTGCAAATTTGTGGCCAGCAACTGCTCTCACCTAAAATACCACGAGACAACCTGTGGAAAGCCTAAGTTGAAACGACAAAATGCCGTACATGAGGGTACAGAAACGGTAAAGCCTTACCTTAGCTGCAACGACAAAATACTCCGCTACATGTATAAAGGACGCATGTTGTATATATATAGTATTATATATTATATATGTTATATATACAGTAGTATTATAGTATTATATATTATATATGTTATATACACAGTAGTATTATAGTATTATATATAGTATTTACACACACACACACACATATATATATATATATATATATATATATATATATATATATATCACACAAACTCAGAATGGTCCCTAGAGAAACTTATATGTTAAACACAGACGTGCATGGAACAAGGAACTCTTCTGGGAAAATTAAATCCACTATAGTCCGAATAAGTAATGCTAAATGACAAATACCATAGTTTTTCTTTTTCATGATGCTAGCCCGACGTGGGCAACGGGTCTCTCGCAAAGAGGTCCCATAAATATAGCTTCCCTCACCAGCTATCTGCAAAGCAGACAGGATCCAGCTTTGGGACATGGATCTAGGGTTTAAAGCAAGCCTAGTCCCACTACATTTAGAACCTCTATATAAGTAAAAGACTCGTTGCATTCACGTCAGATTGAATAAATCAAAGAAAAAGGAGTAACTATTGTATTTTTAGCCAAAAAAAACAAAACTTAAACCTCAACCGGGACATTGAGCGTCCACTTTTCAAGGCACGTAACACGTCCGTTTAATATACACAAACTCAGAATGGTCCCCTGAGAAACTTATATGTTAAACACAGACCGTGCATGGAACAAGGAACTCTTCTGGGAAAATTAAATCAACTATAGTCCGAATAAGTAATGGTAAATGACAAATACCATAGTTTTTCTTTTTCATGATGCTAGCCCGACGTGGGCAACGGGTCTCTCGCAAAGAGGTCCCATAAATATAGCTTCCCTCACCAGCTATCTGCAAAGCAGACAGGATCCAGCTTTGGGACATGGATCTAGGGTTTAAAGCAAGCCTAGTCCTACTACAATCCGACGTGAATGCAACGAGTCTTTTACTTATATAGAGGTTCTAAATGTAGTGGGACTAGGCTTGCTTTAAACCCTAGATCCATGTCCCAAAGCTGGATCCTGTCTGCTTTGCAGATAGCTGGTGAGGGAAGCTATATTTATGGGACCTCTTTGCGAGAGACCCGTTGCCCACGTCGGGCTAGCATCATGAAAAAGAAACTATGGTATTTGTCATTTACCATTACTTATTCGGACTATAGTGGATTTAATTTTCCCAGAAGAGTTCCTTGTTCCATGCACGGTCTGTGTTTAACATATATACAGTATATGTATATATTATGATCGGTCTCATCTCGAAAACTAGACGTGCTAGAGGAAAACCGAAAACAGATTTGGAATCAGCGTCCCAACAGCTATCTAGCCCACTCATAATTATATCTGATGAAAAATACTTGTTGGCCAGTGTTATTTTAATAAAATTAAACGTTAAAAGCAAAGGCAAAAACAGAAACTATATAAAAAAACAGAAGCTGATATACAAGGTGTCCATAAATTATATTTTTCAATTAAACTTCAATTGAATTTGTGAATATAATTTATGGACACTCTGTACAATTACTATTATTATTATTATATTATGTCCTTCCGTATTATTAACAAAGGTAAAAAATTTTCAAGCACATTATCCCATGCAGATACAATACACCTTTGTGGAAGGCTACGTCATATAACGTCATATAGTCATATAGTGTCATATAGCGTCATATAACACTGCCTTTCTTCAATCAGCAAAGTTAAGTGACTGGGTTTGGAGAGTAGTTGGATGGGGGACCCTCCTCTGCCTCCAAATTATGTAGCGACCCGTTATTTAGATCCCACATAAAGCTGTAGGTCCCCTCCGTCATATGACCTTAGGTGTTGCGAAGGAGGTTGAATAGGTTGAATAACTTTATCAACCAACCAACATCGTTATAAAAATTTGAATTGTGGGGTAAAATGAAAGTACAGGGTGGCCCATAAGTTCCAATCGGTTATAATTAAAGTTAAAATCCATCTAGTGGAGCTCACACTGACGTAATCGATTACTAAGGAAGGAATATTTGTCGAGATGGTTAGATTTTGCGCTTTGAATAATCAATAACTATTTCTAAACTTATTACAAACTTTTTCTTTGTTTTATTTTATTTATTTTTTTCCCTTTAATTATAAGCGATTGGGACTTATGGGTCACCCTGTAGAATAAAATTTATGTTAATTTTTACCTCTTTTTCTTCAATTTCCTTCTTTAATTTCAAATTCTGTGACATAAAATTTTTTTCCTGTTTTCTCAAAATGTCTTTCTTTTTGTCTTTCTCATCCTCGACTTTGCCTAGAAAAAAGAAGACAGCTTTGAACATTTTCTTTAAGAGAAAGAAAATTATTTCTCTCACAGCGACGATTTAGAGTTAAAAAAAAGAAGAAGATCGCTTCTTGTCGATGAAATGTAAACAAAATGATCAAATACCTTTTCATGCGTTTACTTTATAATGATTAACACTTCCTTTTTACTCTTTAGTGATGGGTTCGATAGTAGTTGTCACTACAACTTGACCAAACCTTCCAAATCGTAATTAATCTTCTTGTTTACTACAATATTTGTTACAGCCCCAAAATTCTTTTATTCACCCAATACAGATCTTTCTTTCACGAATTTGTTTTTAACGAATGCACAGTTCAATATGAAATCGCTAACAGAAAATTTCTACAAAACATGTAATGTAAAATGTAATTTAAAGTTAAAAATTTAAAATGTAATGTAAAATTTCCACGAAACATGTAATGTATTTTCTACAAAACACGTAATGTCACTGTGACCAAAATAAATAAAAATTACAAAGAAAAACTATTATAAAACTAGGAATTTTTTATGCTCTTAAAAGATTTTGTTTCTAAGCGTAGTTTTTCCAAAAATGTACATTCTGAACACGGAGTATATTAGGTCGGCCCACAAATCAGTCCCATTGGGTGGATCAGGATGGATGAGGGACGGATGAAATTGAATCTTAAACGCAACCGAAGATACAAAATTTAATGAATTCTAAGATAAAACCGCGATATTATACGCGGGAATTTAGACAATGCTTTCAAACTGGGGTAACCACAATCCAACAGTGTTCCAGCCTGGCACAAGGACGGCTTTCATTTCTCTTGTGCCAAGCTGAAACACTGTTGAATTGTGGTTCCTGCAGTTTCAAAGTACTAATCAATGAGTTCTATTTGTATTTACAGACCTTCAGCCTCAACTTTTGTCGATTTGAGTTCGGCATCAAGGGCGATCAACCTCTCTTTAAGATCCCATATTTCTGTTTTGCTGGAGTTCCATTTTGACTGGACATCTTTCATCTACGTGCGAAGGATGAGGTTTCAGGATGCAAGATATTAAAAATTAGGCACAAAATAAAAGAGGTTTTAAATTATCTTTACGAGAGAAGATAATGATTATATTTACATACCTGAATATTGATTATTATTTTTCGTATTGATATTTTAGCAGCCGTTTATTACAACAATGGAAAATATTACATTTTAAACGAAAGAACAAACTTCAGACTAGAATTTTTCTGGAAATGGTATCCAGAGAGTTTATTCGATGTTTATATCTAGCAACTTTCTAATATAGTAGTCTTTGTAAGTGTAATTTAAACTTACTTGGATTAGGTAAAATTAGGTTAGGTTGGGTTAGGTTAAATCAGGTTACATTAGATAAAACTTGATAGGTTAGATTACAATTACATAATTTCGTCGAGAAATTTTGCTTTCGAGAACAATTTCTCGACATTTTGAGAATTTGTCCCACGGTCAAAAGTTTTGATTTCGAAAAGGTTCCAGCGGCGATGATTGGTTGATGGGGTTATTTAACCTTCTCAACATCTATGGTCATTTGACAGAGAGGACCTACAGCTTTACATGGGATCCAAACCACGTGTCGCTACATAATCTGGACGCGAAGGACGGACTTCCATCCAACTACTCTTCAGACCAAATGCCGCTTAACTTCGTTAATTGATGAGAAGCGGTGTTACGACATTGGCTTCGACATAGCCACTCCAGCGTCGAACAATGCATAAACCACCACTTTATCTTTCTTTGCGAAACTCTTAGGATTTAAATGAAGAAAAGCACTGAATCAGATTAAAAATACTTTCAGGCAGAAATTTTAAGTTTTAAATTCAAGTTCCTTCTTAAAACTAAATGAAACTATAAACTATATAAAGTTTAACCAAACCTAAATCTCTGAACTTTCGGAACCTCTTTCTTCATATAAGAAAGGAATTCTTTTGAGCCCGAGCAGTTAATTTCATTTTAAATAACGCGTTAAAACTACCTCGCTAGTTTCCTTGAGAAGCTGGTCCTGAATTTCGTGACTTCTTTGGATTTCCTGTTCAAGAACGCTTTTTTCTCTCTTCAAAGTTTCAATAATTTTGTCTCGATCATTTAAGGAGTTGGACAGAGTTTCGCACTTAAAGTTCAAAGTCTGCAACTGGTCTGATTTGGTTGCAATATCATCTTGCAATTTACCAGCCTTGGCTTGGGAATCTCTTCAAAAGCAAATATTATGACGTTATTTCTCCGTTTCTTTTATGGTGTATGAACCATTTTTGTTATTTATAACGAAAAATAAAAAAATAAAAAAAAAATATATATATATATATATATATATATATATACTATGTAAATCAGTCAGGAGGGCCAGAAACTGACACAGCGATCAGGCCAAATAATGTAGTCAATTGCTCTAACTCCTGGTATTACTACCAGTATTTCTGAACGTTGGACAACATCGAAACCACGTCGCTACACCACTTCCCGTTGGATCAGCGAGATTAAGCGACGTTTGGTTCATTTATTAGTTAGATGGGTGACCGTCCTTTACGTTCAGACGATGTAGTGACTCTTAGATGGTTTGAATCCCATCGTAAAGCCGTTACAAAGGAGAGTAAACTTTACCAAACATTAAATATGTACGATATTGAAAGTGTGTAATGATACTAATGTTTACATAATAAATCTTCATATTAAATGTATTATTCCTTTTCAAACGGATATTCAGTGTTATCCTTACAGGATAAGGACACAGGATAAAGGAACCTACGTTTGAGTGCCAACCTGTAAGTTATTCGCGTTTCCGAGTTACCGGCAAACAAGACTCTTCAGCCAGTTACTTATTTCAAACGAAATAAGGGCTAAAAAACCCGCTAATTCGATCGTGTGTACTAGTATGTGTTGCCGAGTTGACAGAGACAATCTGGCTTAAGAATTTTGTTCAAAAATTTGCACCGTCCATTGGATATACGAGTATTTACAGAATAGAAGTTTCTAATGGACTAATGTTAATAACATTAATATTTGGGATTACTTGACCTCCTTAGCACTAACGGCAGAGGTCATGTGACGGAGGAGACCTACAGCTTTACGTGGTATCCGAACCATAAGTCGCTATATCATATGAACTCAGAAGACGATCCCCCATTCTGCATTCAACTACTACCCAAACTTGGTGTCGTTTAACACCGTTGATCTCACGGGAAGCGACATTGCGACATGGCCAAGGCGTAGCCCTGAATAATATTAACCGGTAGCAACTCTATCTACCTGATAACACAAGCAAGCGAAGAGTTAACGTTTGTAAGACTTTTTTCGAGATTTTCGATCTGAAGTGAAGACTGTTCCTCCTGTAGTTTCAACCGTTGCTTCAAAAAGTCTGCGTGATTTCTATATTCCTCTCTGGCAGCGGACAGTTTCATGTTACTTGAGAGATGAGACACTGCGTATAATGAAATCATTAGATCCGGATTTCTACAGGCATATCATAATGAAGTTTTTTTTAAAATATGTCCATATGCAAAATAAGTAACTTCACAGTAGGCCTATATTGTTTTAATAAAGAAACAACGTAGCCCTGTGTATGTACAGTATGTATGCATGTATGTATGTATGCATGCATGTATATATGTATGTGTGTATGCATGTATATCTATGTGTACGGACCCATGACATTTTTTTAGTTTTCATAAATACCTTAATTTTGATTGATACTCACCAATTTCATTCATAATTTCGTTTGAGATGTTATTTCCATTAATTAGAAGACTTGCCAAAGAGTGATTGTAACGAACTCCTTCTAACATCGTCCTTCCTCCATCATTGCCAAGATTGTTGAAACGTAAGTCTGTTTTCCATTTGCAACCGGAGAATAAAAGTATAAGGAAAGAATTTAATGAAATTAATTGGTTCACTTTCAAAGGACTAATGAAATATTATTCAAATAAGCCTATTTTAATTCCATACAGGCTCATCATGAATTAACCTTCGAAACTAACTCACTATAAGGAATTAACTCACACACACACACACACACACACACACACACACACACACGTAAAGTGATACGACCGAATTCTAATTGTTGGGGATATGGGAGGGATTTCTTCTCTCTGAACCAGAAGGATTATATCTACGGTTGTCATCTTTTAAATAAAAAAAAAAAAAGGAGGTTTAGGTTCGACCACTGAGCCGACTAGACGATTACTGCCCACTCAATGTTATTCCCATTTGTATTCGTGGCAAAGGCGCCAAATGGGGAACGCTATTATTTGCTGACCTAACTTAATTTAACATAACATAACATAATGTTAGCCTAACCCAGGGGTGGGGAACCTTTTTTCATTGGAAGGCCGCATTTCATTTAACTAAGACCCTATCAGCCGCATGCTGAGAATTTAACATATACAGTACAACAAAATATCATATTTTAGTCTACAATCTACATATTTATTAATTTTAAATCAAACTTGATAATACGTGAGGGCTTTTATAATAAATAAAAAATTCAGCAAGTGCACATTTATTTTTCGGGGAGAATAATTAACAATAGAACTAATATTAAGTGAAAAATGATATTAAGTGAAATGATGTTAATATTAAGTGAAAAAGTGATAAACCATTTAATGACTTTTTTGTGACTGCTTATTGCGGGACAGGAGTCGTGCATTTGGTTCCAATATCGTTGACCGTAGTTTTAGTTGGTCCTCCAGGTGAATATTCGTCATCTGAGATCTCAAGCGCGTTTTGATTTGAGTCACATATGAAAATGTTGATTCACAACAGTAGGTTGTGCCGAAAGAAGGCAACATTCGACGAGCATGTTGGCGCAGACGTGGGTATTCAACGCCATTTTTCCATATTTCAACAGGATCCTTCTCAGTATCAAATAGAGACTTAAAGATATTATCTTCAAATAGCTCAATCAACTCCATCTGTAAATCTTCAGGTGCCTTGGAGACACCAACCAGGTGTGGTTGGAAAGCTAGTTTCAGTGTGAAGTCATGTTTCTCAAAATCTTCAAATCTTTCATCGTATTCTTCAATTAGGGAGTCTAGGACAGCTGTGTATTCTTTCACATCGCATTCCCTTAATGATTTGCTTGTATCTTCTTCATCAATTACATTTGCCAGTTCAGGGAAGTGTTCAGCTGAAAGTTCCGATGGGGTAAGGATAGTTTTGGAAAAGCGCAGCTTCCTCCGAAAAGCCTGGATTTTTTGCCACATTTCATATATGGATTTAGTTTTACCTTGCAAAGAAATATTCAGGTAATTTTGCTTGACATTACGTCACACAAAAATGCAGCATTTCTGCAGAAATCCTTGTTTGACAATTCACATGGTTCATTGAGTTCCTCAAAAAATCTTGTGATTTGTTTTCGCAAAGACAAAAGTTTTTCAAAGACTTGCCCTTGTGACAACCAGCGCACTTTAGAATGATACGGAAGATCCACACTGAATGTTTCATCATCAAGCATAAGCATATTGCGAGATGTCGTGATGCATTTGTTCTAATGTAGTTCACAATACGTATAACTTTACTTAATATGTCACTTAAAACAGTAGATTTGGCACAGAGATTCTGTTGATGCCAAATACAGTGAAAGGAAATCAAGCTATCTGGATTTGGCAGTTCTTTTTGTAGTAGCGCAACAAATCCTGCACATTTTCCTCTCATGGAAAGTGCACCATCTGTGCATACACTTACTAAATTACATAAATTCAGTTTCGCTTCACGGCATTTTTCTTTGAAGAGAGACAAGACGTCAATTCCACGTGTCTTTCCCGTAAGGGTACCCAAAGCCAGTAACTCCTCGTAGCATTGAAAATCTGCAGTTATAACACGAATAAAAAATGACACTTGCGCTGAGTCAGTAATATCAGTGGACTCATCCAAAGTAATCGAATAATAAGTATTTTCGCTTTGGCATATTGTATGAAGTTGTTCAGTTACATTGAGGGCTAATTCATGTTGCCGATCAGTTATGGTCCTTCTTGAAAGAGGTAGTTGTTTGTATTTGTTAACCTTGTCTGAATCTAAAGGGGCTACAACTTCAACAATGCATTCTTTTATGATTTCCACATCACTATATGGCTTACCTCTTTTTCCAAGTATATATGCTACTTTATAAGTTGCTTCAGTGATTTCAGTCCTTAGGCCCGACATCGTTTTAAATACTTGCTGTTGTTGATGCTTTTGAAGTTTCATCTTCGTAAGTGCAAACTTTCGGGGTTCTTCTTCCAATATAGCATACTTGTGGTTCTTATGAGTTGCATAATGCTGATATGCATTGTGTTTCTTCACTGTTGCAATTATGGCGTTGCAGAGCAAACACATCATTTTATCTTTCTCAGTAACTATGAAATACTGCAATTCCCATTCTTCATGGACTACTCTGTTCTCTTCCTTTAATTTTCTTTTAACAGTTTGACATGATTGAGGTACCAGAAGATTTTTAAATAAAAATGGTACACGAATTGATCCAAGATTTACAGTTTTAAAGGAAACAAGCGTGCGTGTCACTATCGGAGAATCGTCAGTAACTGTCATCCAGTCAGCCAGTCGAGTTGATCGTTGATAGGTAAGGGCGTAAGCCGTAAGGCAACTCTGCCAGTTTCAACTGGCAACGTTGCCATATTTCTTATTGTTCAAGCCATAAAGAAGCTGAAACCATGATCTAATGAAATAGCCTAAAGCCCTAAAGTGGTATCAGTTGCTGTCCATTATCGTACGGTATGAATTCTGAATGTCAAATAGACAGAAGGCCGCAACTAGTACCCCAAAAGGCCGCATGCGGCCTTAAGGCCGCAGGTTCCCCACCCCTGGCCTAACCCATAGGCGTATAGGATGGCACTTTACTAGGGGGGTCGGAAAAAATTTGCCCTAAAAATTTTTAGGGTGCCCTGATTTCCGCATAAGCACTATGTGTAGCATAAAATAACACAAAGTTAGAGTATGAATAACATATATTAAAGCCTTTTTGATATAAAAAACATTACAATTTACAAAAATGAGAAAATTTTGCTACAACATTTCTAAATGACAAGCAAAACTACAGCATTGCAGTTGATATAGAATTCAGTAAGTCCTCAACTTACGTTTTAATTATTCACTACAAGTATAGTAGCAAATAATTAATTCACCTCAAGAAGTAAAAAACAAACAAAGGAATGTAGTAATGCCTAGTTAAGAATATTAATTTTTGTTTAATTAAGATTATAATGTTTAATATAAATCATTTAATAATAATTGTGAAATTACGATAAAGTATGTTTGTTAGATTGAAATTGTTTAAAATTGGAAGAGTTGGCAATCCTGAACAGAGGCCCACAGAGCGGACTACCCCCAAAAAGAGTAAGTCATTCGGCAGCACGATAAGCGTAAAGTTGGGGCCATGTAACCTTAAAATTAAATTAATTGTTTTGTGCCCCTCTCCGACGTAAAATTATTATAGTAAAACCTCCCTGCTCGCGTTCCCCCGTTTAACTAAACCATTTTCGGAATTAAATAAAGTGCTAACAAGCGTTTAAAAAGTGTTAATGAACCCCCCTTCCCCCTTTGTGTTGTAACGGCTTTCATAGTCTCGGCGTGGCTACCATGAATTTATACGGTACAGTGAAAACGAGTGTACGGAGAAAGCAAGCGATAAATGCAATAGAGAGCAGAAAGTAGAGTAAATAATGAAGTATAATAAATAATAAAACGTATTCACGACAGGAATGTCAGAAAAACCTGCCCTGAAAATGCTCAATTCCCTAGTCCTGGGGGGGGGGCTGCCGCCCCCCAAACCCCCCCCGCTTCATACGCCTATGGCCTAACCTAACCTAACCAAACAACCTAATCTGGACCAAAGTGGAAAGCCATGGATAAGAATGGGAATGACGTTGAGTGAGAGTTAACCGACTAGACCAGTAGTAAGCATTGCCATTTGATTATTTACAAACGTTAAAATTAGTTGAAGTTTTGGTTCCTAAATGACCTTATTAAATACTACATAAAATCGAATTGAAAACGAAATTTTCAATTTTTACTTTCAATATAAATTGATATCAGGATGATTTGTATCCGGTTTTACTTGGAAAATAAAACCGTAGACTGACAACAAAAACCAGAAACTCCGTCGAGAACCAGAGAGTTGGCACCCCTAGTTACATAAATAATTAAAAAATAATAAAGATTGACTATAGATAATGTAAACAGACGTAGGATGTAACTAAGGGACGTTTAAGAATGATAAAATTTACAGGCTATAGTGACTTGTTAAGAATGGTTGACAGTCAGTGCAGGATTTCCTTTGATGAAAACAGAGTAATCCAAAAAAGAAATAACTTGTTACCGTTCAACCTTTCAAATGTTCCGTGCGATGATTCCTCATTTCACGAAGGTCAAGCTTGTCGCCCCCTCATATATATATATATATATATATATATTCGCTTGTATAGGAGATATTCCGCGCAAGATGAGTGAGAGAGAAAGAACGAAACAAATGAAAAAATGAGGTAACCACCCGGGAATCGAACCCGGGATCTTCCGATTGCCGGTCAGATATGATAACCATTACACCATGGGCCTCACTCATTCAAATGCCGTAATTCTTCTACATACGCGCAGAAACCAATGCCCCCAAGGGGGCACCTCCCGCATGCCGTAACATTATATACATTTAACTGCAAACACGCAGTATAATTAACGTAAAGAACGACGCTTGTATAGGAGAATATTCCGCGCAAGATGAGAGAGAGAGAACGAAACAAATGAAAAAATGAGGTAACCACCCGGGAATCGAACCCGGGATCTTCCGATTGTAGAAGAATTACGGCATTTGAATGAGTGAGGCCCATGGTGTAATGGTTATCATATCTGACCGGCAATCGGAAGATCCCGGGTTCGATTCCCGGGTGGTTACCTCATTTTTTCATTTGTTTCGTTCTCTCTCTCTCATCTTGCGCGGAATATCTCCTATACAAGCATCGTTCTTTACTTTAATTATACTGCGTGTTTGCAGTTAAATGTGTATATTATATATGTATATATATATATATATATATATATATATATATATATATATATGTGTTGGGGTAAATGTGATAAATTGGTAATTATGCATAATTACCGGTAATTATGCATAATTGAAAATATCATGACTTAACCTAACCAATTGTCAAGGGTGTACAGTTGACCTAACCGGGCATTCAATTGACCTAACCTGGCATTCAATTCAATTGACCTAACAGGGCATTCAAGGTTAGGTCAATTGAATGCCCGGTTAGGTCAACTGTACGCCCTTGACAATTGGTTAGGTTAAGTCATGATATTTTCAATTATGCATAATTACCGGTAATTATGCATAATTACCAATTTATCACATTTACCCCAACATATACAGTATATATATATTATATATATATTAGGGTGGGGTGAAAAATTTTTCAACTATTGTTTCACTGGTAATAAGGTGGATTGAAGGGTGATAAAAAAGAATATGAGAATTAAAAAATTTTCAATTCATCCTAAGTACCCCATTTTCCCCCCCAAAAAAAATGGCCGCCAGCCAATCATTGTACGCTTCATAACTCGAAAAGTATTCTTTTTACAAAAACGTTTGCTGAAGCCAAAATTGTTTATTTCACATTTTCTACCTCATACAAATGTTTCAGATGTTTAATGAAATTTTTATTTTTCAGGTTTTTGTTGGATTTGGAATTGGTAATTTCTGATAATTAGTAACAAATATGGCTTCTGCTTCAAACATTAGAGCTACAAGGAGTCAATCAAAACCACATTTTATATTTGGAACCGCACAAGAGCTTCCTCTTACAACATTGCCACCAAATAAACAGGTGGGCCAGTACCATGTTCTTTTAAAAGTAGCCACTTCAGTGACTTCACATAACTCTGATATTTTCACCAAAATTACTGAAGATATACTCTGTATTTGGAGAAAAGCTTCAATTCCTGCAATAGCTGACAAATCAGTTCATATCAAATTAAAGCGGTTCATCGGCAAAGCAAACGATCTTAGTAGATCAAAAAGTAGTGTCAAAATGAAAGAAAATTTTAATGACACCTTGGAAGAATTATTCGATATCAGTGCCTGTAAATGCCCTTTTATCTCCTATCAAAACTTTGGCTGTCCTGAGAACTGCGAAGATGTTTACATAAGATGCACCTGTCGAAGAGAACTGAAGGTCTAGAAAATTGCGGACAGAAGAAGGAATGGTTAAAAGAAGAAGAGAAATGAAGGACTCTCATATTTTAACCGAAATAGTGTTTTTCAGATGTAGAGAGTACTTCCACATCAGAGTGAATCAGACTATGAGTCAGTTGCCATACAAGGTCAAATGAGACTTCCATTGCCTATTGTAGCGATGGAAGCCGATAGATTTGGAATTTCAGATCGAGCAGCAGCTACTTTGGCTTCAGCTGCTTTAGCAATCACAAAAGAAGATAGTACGCTTTTGATTGACAAGAACAAAATCCGACGAGAAAGAGAGAAAATGAGAAAAAGTTTGGTGATGGAGAGTAAAGCTAATCCTGCTGTCATATCTGCTATGAAGAAAGGACAAGACTTTGGTGAAGGTAAAGAAAGGAAACAAATGGTACGGAGACTTCATTAGAGAGGAACACTATGTTTTGGTGTCTGAGCCAGGAAATGAATATTTAACCCCATGTAGTTCCTTCTTCTGGTAAAGCTCAAGATATAGCTGATAGTTTGTTCTTCTTTCAAGAGTCAGCTATTAATGAGAGCATTCGTCTCATAGGATGTGACAGTACAAATACCAACACAGGTGCCAAGGGTGGGATCATCCATCTCATAGAAGAAAAACTAAAGAAACCGTTACAATGGAGCATTTGTATGCTGCATACAAATGAACTTCCCCTTCAACACTTATTTGAACATTTTGATGGTAAAACAAAAGATCCAACATGTTTCACTGGAAAAATCGGAGTAGCACTGAAAGAATGTGAAAAAATGCCTGCAGTCAATTTCAAACCAATTAGAGAAGGCATTGATTTAACACATATCAGAAGAGGTTATCGATGATCTTAGCCAAGATCAACAGTATTTGTACAAAATTATTGTGACTATAAGAAGTGGGAATGTCCCAAAAGATTTGGAAAATACAAAACCCGGACCACTGAACCATTCTCGATGGCTTACATTAGCAAATCGTGTCTGCCGCCTATACATTGCAGAGAAAACTCCTTCAATGGCTCTTTATTCAATAATTTTCTTCATTGTTACAAATTATGGACCAAGCTGGTTCGATATCAAGAGTAGACCATATATATGGAATGGACCACTAGGGCATATCATACTCTGGGTTCAGGGTTGAAATTTTGGAAAAACAAAGTGGCTAATATGTATTCCTATGTAAAAATTAATTCTAAGATGGGTTTATTATTTGCAACTTTTCCGAAAAATCTCATTTTCATGGTCAAAATCGCGATTTTCTGATTTGAAGGCTGCCTAACGCAGCCTCAGGGCACCCAAACCAAAGCGCGCAGCTGTTCTGCATATGATTTAGTCTAAAAGCTGCTTTTCTGACCTCATCCTTGCTTTCTTGCGTGTTTCAACACCTCCCTCTGGGTGCTGAAAAAATGTTTAGATTTCACGTAAAACTTAAGAATTTTAAGTTTTTCTTCAAAGAATAGGCGCGGCTCACCAGCTCTACTCTGATCGAGTAGCGGGAGACTTGCCACCTCCACGTGTAGGTTTACACGCCTGTTCTTCCTGGATCCCTGAAAAGCGTGGCCTCATAAGATCTTATATTATGATCTTATGAGGACTTTCAGCCCTTATGAGCATTAACGATGGCTTCAGCCTCTTCATCAGCCACTCGAACCTGAAAAACTCTTAAGTATGTCCTGCTTCGATCTGAACACTGGGAGCATTTCTCGATGGTCTATCCTGGCTCTCACCCATCCATCTCTCCTCTCGTGACCGTACACAGCTTGGGAAGCAGTTGAGCAGTGGCGGCTCGTGACTAAAAATTCTAGGGGTGCTGTCTCTAAGAATGGGTTGAAATAATTACTGAAATAAAAGGATGAGCATTGAGCAATGAATAAAAGTTTCAAAAGTTATTGAAAAAGTTATTCAGTGAGCTCATCCTTATATTGTTCTTGATTATTTCAATTGTAAATAAAAAATTTAGGGGTGCTGCAGTTCCGCAGTGCCTACCGACGAGCCGCCACTGCAGTTGAGACTTCCTGTACAGCTCTCTCGCAGGACTGAGTATGAACAGAGAAAGCGTCCACTTCGAGTGGAGTTTTCCTGAGATCCTCGAGCTCAGTCAAGGTCATCTTGCAGGTGAAAATAGGCTCGTAAATATTCTTTGATTCCCAGTTGATGAGATCCTCAGGTGAAGTGGCTTGCAGATTGACTTTGGGATTTTTATGGGGGCCTCACTGTCGTATCACCAAAGTCTCTTCCTTCTCTGATCTTCTCTAACTGGCTCACAGCAAAAGCTCTCTGATGCTCATCCTCACTGCACAGGAATGAAGCCAGGATGTTCTCAGGATGTGCGTGGTAAGCTCCTCTTATCACTGCAGCAGAGATGATGTTCCTGACCTCGGTAGTCTGGTTCCTCAGCAGTCTCAAGCTTGAAAAAACGTGTGCAGGACCAAATTTGAGGTGGTGCTTCACTTTGATGTCGTAGTACATTTTGAAGTAGAAGTTAAGGCAGAACTTCACGAGGACCTCGAGCCTCCTCAACATCTCCCCCTTCGGTCCGTGCTCCCTCATCCACAACAGCAAGATGGCCTGTGCAGTAGTGAGCCACCTGGATTGGTTCAGAGGTCCGCACTTGAGACCAGCCAACTGTGGACTGAGACTTCCAGACTTGATGGCTTTGATCAGACAATAGCAGTTGTGCTGGTCTGTGGAGAGAGATTTGACTATCTCTACTGGCAGATCTATGATATCTTCAGTTCCTTCGACTGGTTTGAAGTTGAAGTTGACCTCAAGTTCATTCACTTTCTCAAGAAGTTTTCCAATAGGCCCACTGAAGCCTGACCGGGGAGTTACAGGGCCGTCCAGCTTGATGATTAAGTGCCTCAGGGGGAGCTCGTTCACATGGAGCTGACAGATCATCCAGTGGCACTTGCGACCCAGCATCTTCTCCAATAGGGCTATGGCGCCTCCAGACCACCCCGCGTTTGTGTTAGTAGAGTCTCCTCCAATCATTACAAGGCTCTCGTCAGCTCCGTGATCCAGAAGCCACTCATGCAGGCCCTGAGCGATCTTATGAGCAGGCTTTTCTCCTTCCTCAGGTTCCTCGTGATAGTGTAATGCTCCTCGATCACTTTGCCAGGATGAAATCTCCATGTCACTTCGTCATATTTCAACACCTTTGTGTTCCTATCATGCTTGCCATCAAAGAATATCCCAGAGATCTTCTCCTCCTCTGACCTCTGCGTGAGAGCTTCAACTGATGAGGCCATTACTTTCGGACTTTCATGCCATCTATTATAACTGGCGTAATTGCTCAGAGCCATCTACTGAGAGAATGTTGAACTTCGCCTTCTGCGTCCAAATGGTTAAAGATTCAAATGGAGTAGATTTTTTTTCTTATGTATGTATGCATTAAACCTGTGTAAGAGTTAAGCAAAGTTAATGTGTCTAAATGGCAACAAATTACGACAAAGGGTTAAAAATATGAGGTTGTGTTCAATTGAATATTCGGTATTTCAACATAGAACAGAAAACCACAATTTTGAACATAATAACGCGAATTTTGGGAAAAATTGCAGAAAAGAAACCCCTCTTAGAATTAAATTTTACATAAAAATACATATTAGCCAGAGTGAAATTTGGACTCGGAAAAGTATGATATGCCCTAATGGACCACATCACATATTTGGAGAAATTAAAAGATTTCATCTTCTTCCAAAGGATGTTCAGAATGTAGTGAAGCCTTACCTTGCTAGAAACGCATATTTTGTTCATTGTTATTTTTTTATTTTATTGGGTTTAGAATCCAAGCTGAGCCTTGAACGGCCAAGCTCTGAAGGGCCAGTTTAACCTACAGCCCAAGTTAAGTTAAACTAAAAAACTTACGGACTTGGAGGTCCTATTAGGTCCTACCTCAGGGTTGCTGACTCGATGTGGGCCTACCTCAGTTGCATAAAATTAAGATATAAAACAAAAGGGGCACTATTTATGGTCTTCTTTCTAAACCTTGCAACAACAACAACACAACCTGCACCATTGCACGATGCAACAATCTTGTATCTAAACAACCAAACTGAACTGCAAGAGAGCTCTCTATAAGACCACGCCCTGTAAGTGCCGCATTCAACAAACGAGTAGCAAGGACGCGCAGTGCCCCAAAAAAATGATGCCACAAGAGTGCCCAAACAATGATGCCACAAGAGCCCAAAAATGCTAGCTCTAAATTAAGTGAATTTTTCACTAACCTTACAATTATGAGATGGATATATATATACACCTTAACTTAATATATACAAGCAAACGCATGGGATGATATTATTTACTGATCAAAAGAAATACTGACTGAACCTCTCCTCACTATGGCGCTCACAAATATTGAACTCAATGCACTTCGGGTTAAAAAACTGTGCCTACCCAATTATCCACTTCATTCACAAAGTGTCGAGAGGGCAATAAAACTTGTCACCGATGCGGCCTCATCTATATATTCCCAAGAATCCCGTGATGGATTTATAAGAGCAAGAATTAGGTGGCTGGTGGTTCAGCAAGCATCAGGGATTCCACTCGGTCTTTCAGGATGGATCCTGTGCCGCCGGACCATGGAGCAGCACATCAAAACAATCCTCCGAAATCTTGAGTACGATACTGACCTTTTCGAGCCTCTCCTCACCTCCTACCCTTGCCGACTTGAAGCCGTCCGCCAAGCACAAGGAGGCAACACCAATTATTGAGTGGTTTTGTTTAGACGTAGAATTAAATTGTCTAAAAGTTGCAACAATCAGTTTTTTTGTACCTCTATTAGTTTCATCTGTGCAGAGGGGAGGGGGCAATCATTGTTTACCACCCCGTATATAAAGAGAGGCATGTTTCAAAGCTAATTTGGAGTGATATTCAAATAGCTTAGCAAAATGGATGGGGTTTGATCAGGGTGTTTAACCTCTTTCGCAACATCTAAGGTCATATAACGGAAGGGACCTACAGCTTTACGTGGGATCCGAACCACGGGTCGGTACATAATCTGAACCCAGAGGACAGTCCCCCCAACTACATTCCAGACCCAATGTCGTTTAACTTCGTTGATCAACGAAAAGCGTTCTCACGACATTAGCCACAACGTAGCCCGCAAAATGGATAAACTTAAACATTATTTTGAGAGATTATAAATACAATTTTAAAATATATAATAAATAAAATCCTCGATTAATCACGGCAAATCCTATTGACGCTGGCATCAACTTTTGTCTAATCAAGATACATGTAACGAATTTGGACTTTGCTTTTTATATATATATATATATATATATATATATATATATATTGACAAAATCCATATTTGTTGTAAGGATCTTGATTGACCGAAAGTTGATAAAATTACAGTATCATGAGCTCTTGGCCAATCTTAGCAAATCTTTTTCTTTACCAGCCAACCGGCAAGTATTTCATCGGTTACATGCAATACGTTATAGCAATACATAAAAACAGATCAACCAACTTACCAACTAACAATTTTTTAAGTTTTTAGTGCAAGGTGGAATAAGAAAAGTGTGTTGGTCAACTCTCAGAGATTTAATGGAATTTCTAAAAGAGGAGTGAAGTGTTAGCTTATTCACAGTTTAAATGAGTGATTAGACTGTAATTTTTACTGAATCTGAGATCCAGTACGTGTATTTTGTATAAGGTGGGTTAGAAATTTGTGCTTAGATGTCCGCGGAAAAAGTTATCATTTATAGAAAAAATTTACTTAGGTCTTTTATTACTTATACATTCGTTCATAATATACCCGTTTCTAAATGTTGATTTCAATTTGGTGTCGTTAAAAACAGTTATTGAGTGGTATAATTTGCAAGCTGGAAAGATTATAGGGGACCACAATTAAATTGAATTGAATGACCTTTATTAATAATAAAATAAATACATTGGCTTTACACTGACATAAATAATTGTGAAGCTGGTCTAGTTATTTTATTTAATTTAGCCCTTAAGCTTTAGGCTTTACCACTTAACCTAATGAAGGAAGGCCTAACCGGGTATAATTACGCCTAACCCGGATGAAATAATCATTCAAATATTTCACTAATGAAACTTACCTCCTATGGTGGAACGCTATCCTTTCAACACGCCCTCCCTTATAATCTTTCCATCTTGCAAATCATAACAATAAATAGTCGTTTATTGGTTTCAAAACCAATGAACTAAATTGAAAGATTACACTGTTCAACAAAGTTTTTCTCTTTTTGATAAATGTGGATGATTCTTATATTCTTTTTTATGCTCATTACGAAAATGAAAACAGATTTTTTTCTATCACCCACAGTTTTTGAGAGATTTGCAATTTAAAACCCTTTGAGATCGAGATAGCATTCCTCAGTTTGCATTATAATACGAGATTTATTGTTAGTCATTTGTTTTGTATAAAATCCTTATATTATACGTATTATTATTTATATATACATGTTTATAATATATAATATGCATATATTTATTTAAGTATGCTGCATATATACATCATAACATACTGTGTATATATATATATATATATATATATATATATGTAAAGAACGACGCTTGTATAGGAGAATATTCCGCGCAAGATGAGAGAGAAAGAACGAAACAAATGAAAAAATGAGGTAACCACCCGGGAATCGAACCCGGGATCTTCCGATTGCCGGTCAGATGTGATAACCATTACACAACGGGCCTCACCCAATCAAATGTCGTAATTCTTCTACATACGCGCAGAAACCAATGCCCCAAAGGGGCACCTCCCGCATGCCGTACATTATATACATTTTAACTGCAAACACGCAGTATAATTAACGTAAAGAACGTCGTTCTTTACGTTAATTATACTACGTGTTTGCAGTTAAAAAAAAAAATAAATAAATAAAATATATATATATATATATATATATATATATATATATATATATAAATAATGTTTGTTACTTTTATTCACGTGATGCATGCCATTCCTTAAAATGCTCAAGCATAACGACGAATGCTACTGTAGAGAAACAAAGCCAAAAAACACGTATAACTCATCAAGTGCAACATTACGTCATTTCATTGATTAAATTTTTCTCTCACACCTTGACACTTTGGATTTTTATAAAAATATAACTGATGTAATGAGGGGCGCGTCCTGGGCATTTGTGGGCGGGGTAAATTTGACTCTGGTGACAAACTGATTGGTGATTGGTAGATAAATAGTACGAGTCAGTTGCATCTGCAGCAGCTGCTTCACATCGAATTAGACAAGCACATACCTGTCAGGACATGCACATTCTTGTCTGTCATGTGTTAAAATTGGGCATTCGTGCTAATCTCTCAGTCACTCTCATGCATTGCTATCCACCAGTTGAATGATTAAGTGCATTTAGTTATTAATTTTGTTTTGGTATATGTTTGGGGAAAATATAGTGTTTTTGTGATATAAAAGTGAGAATGTCTCGTAGGTGTGCAAACCGCCCTGACAGTTTCAGTTTTGTGAGTGGTGAATTTACAAAAAAAAATCTCCAAAGCGAGGTTTCACTCCTTTAATTAAGAAGGTGTATGAACTTTATTTCGGTTGCAAAGTAGGAGATTAAGACAAAATCTGGGCTCCTCATGTATGTTGTGTTTCTTGTGCAAGATCGCTGAGCGGGTGGTTAAAAGGAATTCTTTCTTCAATGCCTTTTGCCGTCCTAATGGAATGGAGAGAACAAAGAGACCACTCGACTGATTGCTACTTCTGTTTAACGAAGATAAGTGGACATTCCTCAAAATCTAAACATGCCACTCAATATCCTAACTTACTGTCAGCCATGCGACCTCTTTCACATTGTGACGATTTGCCAGTGCCAAAACCACCAAAGACATGAACTTTAGATGATGATGAACCTGATGATGAATCTCGTAATGAACCTTTGGACAGACAAGATGACACGGATACACAATTTCAACCACCTTCATCGGACCAATCTCATTTAATTTCTCAGTCAGAATTAAATGATCTTGTCAGAGAGTTGAATCTAAGTGACAAAGCGATACCTGATATAGATGCATTCTTTGAAGAGAAATTGCAAGGAGAGTGTATAACAGATTTTGATTTTACGCCAGAAGATGTAGGGAGAGCTATAGGACAAATTAAACCACATTCAGCTGCAGATCCGGACAATTGGAACGCATTATTGATTAAAAACTGTAAAAATGAAATAGCTACACCTTTATACTGCATATGGAGAAAATCCCTGGACATTGGAGAAATACTGAGCATCTTGAAAAGAGCAAACTTTGTCCCTATATATAAAGGAGGGGACAGAGCTCAAGCAAAGAACTAGAGACCAGTGTCATTGACGTCCCACCTCACCAAAGTATTTCAAAGAATAGTTAGAGAAAAAGTTTATGATTTCTTGCAGACACTGGAAAGATTCAACGAAAATCAGCACGGATTCCGATCAGGTAGATCATGCCTATCACAACTAATACAACACTACAACAGTACAACAATATCCTAGATGCACTGGAAGGCAATGACAACTACAATGTCATATATACAGATTCACGGTATAATAACACATAAAATGTATATGGGAATAACAGGCAAAGTGGGAAAATGGATCTACAACTTCGTCAGAGAACGTTTACAGGTCGTCAAAATTCAAGGTATATCATCATCAGAATCGGAAGTACGCAGCTCAGTACCAAATGGCCAGAAGACAACAACATGTCATTTAACACCGAGAAATTTCAGCTCTTGAGATATGGTAGAAAAGGGGAACTTAAACAGGCTGCATATTATGCTCCAGATAGACAGGAAATTCAGAGAAGCACGAAAGCGATCGATCTCGTGGTAATAATGACCAATGATGCTAAATTCGAAACACAAAATCAGATAACGATAAATAAAGCAAAAAGAGTCGCGGGACACGTACTAAGACCGTTCAAAAGAAGGAACAGGACAGTAATAATTCCCCTGCTAAAAACACTGATTATACCAAAACTTGAATACTGCTCAGTTTTGACGTCCCCATATAAAAATGAAGAAACTAATAAACTAGAAGAAACTCAGAGACATTTCACAGCAAAAATTGATGGCTGCAAAGAACTCAACTACTGGGAAAGACTAAGTAAACTAAATCTGTACTCCCTGGAAAGAAGAGAGAGGTACACCATAATCTACATATGGAAAATGATCGAAAAACTGGTACCAAACCTAAAACTAAACTCAATTACCATTCAAACAACACTGAAAAATAGGAAAGGCAGGATGTGTAGTGTTCCCAAATTAAAGGCCCGACAAGGGACCTCCTCAACACTGAAGGAAAATAGCTTGGTTGTCAGGGGGGCAAGACATTTTAACCAGCTTCCAAAGGACCTCAGAAACGTTACAGGGGTCAAAGTTGAAATCTTCAAGAGAAGACTAGATGCCTGGCTCAGGACGGTACCAGATGAGCTGGCTGTACCTGGCTATGTACGGTGGAGAGCGCAAGAAAGCAACTCGCTCCTCCACCAAGCCAGACCTAGAGGCGGGGCCACCAGCTTGACCTCCGTGTGAAGAGAGACCAACACACGAAACAGCAACAAGGTTAACAAGGTTATCTAAAAATCAGGCTGAGCTCTTAGGTTCTAGATTAAAAGGTTGGAATCTCTTACAAAAGACTAAAAATATTATAATTTCGTAAGCGTCAGACACACTTTATATCGTTTTTCTCTATGGAAAGTGATTTAGTATATTATAATGCTGTGAACGCTCTCATGGAGGCACTTGGTCGAGAGCACAATCCTGAAGAATGGAGGCTCTTTGTCGACTCATCAAAGTTGAGTTTGAAAGCTGTACTGTTGCACAACGGTAATGTCTATCCTTCAGTTCCGATTGCACATAAAGTTCATATGAAGAAATCATATGACAATATGCCATACCTAATTTTAGTGTGTAGTGGTAACCAATTTGCGCAGTAATAATTTCAATTTGTGTGGTGATAAATTGAAAATCTGTGCAGTAATAAATTAGGTTCTATATCCGATATAGAACTTAATGTATCTCTGCACAGATTTTCAATTTATCACTGCACAAATTGAAATTATTACTGCGCAAATTGGTTATCACTGCAAAACTAAAATAAGGTATGCAATATGCAGTTACTTTTGAAACATATTGACTATGATAAACACTCGTGGCACATCTGTGGTGATCTGAAAGTGATTGCACTTCTCGGCTTACAGTTAGGATATACGAAATTCTCTTGTTTCCTCTGCAAGTGGGACAGTCGAGCTAAGGGGAGTCATTATACACAGAAAGAGTGGCCACTTCGACAAAATTTGGTTCCAGGACAGAAAAATGTTGCCCATCAACCCCTAGTAAATCCAGCCAAAAAAAATTTACCACCTCTCCAAACTTGGTTTGATGAAAATTTTTGTAAAAGCCATGAATAAAGACGGACCTGGATTTCTACTCGTATATCTAAAGCAGAAGTTCCCTAGAATCAGCGAAGCGAAAATCAAAGAAGGCATTTTTGTGGGCCCACAGATCAGAGAAGTAATGAAAGACTGCATTTGATGAGTCTGAATGAGGTTGAAAGAACGGCATGGAAAGCTTTTAAAGAAGTGACTAAGAAATTCCTCGGCAAATCAGAAAATTATGTTTCCCTGGTCGACCAAATGCTTAGTTCTTACGAAGCCATGGGGTGAAACATGTCTGAAAATGCATTTCCTGCACTCCCACCTCGACTTCTCATCAAACCTGGGCGCGCGCTGTAGAGCGATGAGCATGGTGAAAGATTTCATCAGGATATATCAACCCTGGAAAAGCGGTACCAAGGAAGATATAGCCCCAGTATGTTGGCCGACTAATGTTGGGCACTTAAAAGAGAAGCCCTAGTACTAGTAATAAGCGAAAATCAGCTGCAAAAATATTTTAGGTAAGGTACTCTTCTTTTTTTGTACGATTAAATATACCAAAAAAAGTAAGAAAATCTGTCGGTTTTTATTTGCATTTCCTTCGAAATTGGTGGGTGTTAGAAAAATTATGTTTTCAAATTCATAATTAGCGTAAATAGATACATTGGAATCACATAAATTCATTTCGAGGAGGAAAAAGGTTATATTTTATTGTTCAGTGTTATTTAAAACTAGCCTAAGACCCGCCCTTCGTGCGGGTCGCGGGTAGCAAAAATTAACCAAACTATCACGACTTAACCTAACCAATCGTCAAGGGCGTACAATTAGCCTAAAAAAAATAAATAAAAAAATAAATTTTTATTTATTTATTTTTATATATTAAGAGAAGAGGATTCTTTATACTGTACGGCATTGACGATTGGTTAGGTTAAGTCGTGCTAGTTTGGTTAAATAAAAATAAATTTATTTTTTTTATTTATTTTTTTAGGGTAATTGTACGCTCTTGACGATTGGTTAGGTTAAGTCGTGATATTTTGGTTAAAGCTAACGAAAATATCACGACTTAACCTAAACGTTCCTGAGCGTGACCGAGAAACGTTCCTCAGCGTGACCGACTAACAAACAGACATTCCTGGGTGTTTATAGTATTAATTACAGAGGACTTAAAACTTATGGATTGCTGACAAATACATTTTTGATAATTATAATGTACTCTTATGGATTAATACATGCAGTACGTTAACAGGAAATTTGCAGTTTCTATATATTAGTACAGTAAAAATAAATTGAATACTATACAGTATTATATATAGTAGTATATTTAAATGTTGTTTACATTTAAGTAAGTCCGTTGTGGGCGAAACAGTTTACGAAACAGTCAACATTTTGTTTGGCAAAACTTTACTACCCAGACAATTTTCAGAGAAAGAGTCCATAACAGTTTGGTAATTGTTATTATTTTTTATTGGGTTCAGAATCCAGCTGAGCCTTGAGCTGCCAAGCTCTGAAGGGCTACTTTAAGTTATAGCCTAAGTTAAACTAGATTAAAACAACCTTACGAACTTGGAAGTCCTATTAGGGCCTACCTCAGGGTTAGTGACTCGATGTGGGCCTACTTTAGGTCTCAGTAGCATAAAATTAAGAAAAAAGGGCGCATTATTTATGGTCTTCTTTCTAAACCCTGCAACAACAACACAACCTGCACCATTGCACGATGCAACAATCCTGTATCTAAACAACCAAACTGAATTGCAAGAGATCTCTCTATACGACCATCAGTGCTGCATTCACCAAAACGAGTAGAAAGGACGCTGCCAGTGCCCCAACAAAATTATGCCACAAGAGCCCAAAAATGCTAGCTCTAAATTAAGTGAATTTTTCACTAACCTTACAATTATGAGATGGATATATAATTATATAATTTAATTAATATATACAAGCAATGCTGCATTAATAAGCTTAGTCATCATATCGCTTTGGGACAACACTGGCTCTTCGTCTAAATTTTCTAACAGAAATATCTTAAATTAGGTTAGGTTAGGCAAGGTTGGGTTAGATTAGATAAGGTTAGGTTAATTAGGGTTGGATAGGTTAGGTTTGTAATTAGGGCCCTCTGGACTCTGTCTCTGAACACTATCTGAATAGTGAAGTTTTACCTCTTGTTTATCTGCTTTTATCAAACCTATGTGTAAAAATGAAGGATAAATGGTGTCTGATTTGCATTTTGTGTATATATTTCTAAAATATCTGTACAGGGACTTTCTACGCTTAAAGCTAAGGAAAAAAGGTAGACCTCACGACCTTGATTAGATCTGAGCAAATAAATTTCATTACCTATGGTCAACAAAGATGAGTTTTTGAGAATTAGCTGAGATAATGCGGTGGCAGCTTCAGAACTGAGTTGGTTACTTCTTAGATCTAATTTTGAGAGGCTTTTGTTGTATTCCAAAGCTTCACAGATTTTTGAGAAAGTGCTCACACATAATCCTAAATTGTTCCACTCCAAAGACAAGCTAAAAAATTATAAAATAATTAAATAAATAAAATTACATGAGCTGTTGCATTTGTCTTGTACAATTGCCCGCATATGTAATGCTCCTCGCCTCACAGGCGACTCCGTACATGTGGCAACGCCGTAGTGATTAGTCAAGGTACTCCAACTGGGGGAAGGTAGGATGGAGGGGGGACAACCAAGTCCAACAACATATAACATTGACATACAGGTAATTATAATGTAATATCTGTATTCATAAAGATAAACAATTAATATGATCGTGAACAGCGTTGAACTCCATGTTTACTAGTCTTATACAGTAATAAGGTTCCATGATGATTACTGCAATTCTATATGAACAGCTACCACAATACAACTTTTTATATGTAAGTGAATTTGAACCAAAAACAGACATTACACAACCAACCTTCACACTCCTTCATTCCCCTTCCCCACCATCCAGTCTCGCGTATATTAAATCATTATGTAACAATACCTATAAAGCTGTTTGTAGAATCCGTGAGCAGCTTTAAACCTTTACTAACTTAAGAATCTACACATACAGACTTGCAGTAATCATAATGGAACCTTATCTATTCTAATATTTGTGACGGTCGAACTGCGAACTGCGAAATTTGTTACTTATGGCCGGACAAACCACTGGACAGATTTGAATGAGACTTGTGGGATAGGGGTAACTCTGGCCGGGGAAGAACTTAGGCTATGTGGCGTCGGCCTCCGAGGTCATCTGAGGCTGATGGAGGCCGTTTTTGCCGTCTACATTCCGGATTGTTGAACGGTAGTGACATCATAGACACGTCATAAAATGGGCGGAGCTCTAACGCGTGCTTTTCACGCGATGCATTTACGATTCAGCAAACAAAATTTTTTTTTTTTTTTTTTTAATTAGACAAAAATTTCTGAGCCCGCTGGAAGCCGTTTTTGCCGTTTCCTGGCTTAGGAAGCCAAATATATATATATATATATATACAGGGTGTACATAAAGTCAGGATCTATTTTTGTGAAGCACTTGGAAATTATATGGAATTCAATCATAAAGTGATAAAGTGGTAACATTTATTAAATAATTAAGAGTAGGATTCAACGTGACGCCCATCAGTATCCCTGCACAGCTCAAATCGTTCAGATGTAATGACAGATCAGTGAAAAACAAAAGTTTACTGAACCAAGCCACATCAGTTAATTGAGGAAACTGTTCAATATTTTTCATATTTAAAAATAGCTTGATTTCATTTAAGCATTCCACAAAACGTTCAAGTACCTTACCACGACTTAACCACCGCACATTATTATACGTAAGTAATCCATTATAAACTGAATCAACTTCATTTAATAGTGACATAAATTCTCGTTTGTGCAAAGCCCGTGAAGCTATCAAATTGACTATTTTTGTCACAACTGCCATTACATCATTAACTTCTTTTAAACCTACCTTTGCACACAATACCTCTTGATGTATAATACAGTGAAAGCATACAAGCGGATGACCAACAGTTTCTGTAAAATGTTTCACAAATCCAACATTTCGTCCAACCATATTTGGGGCACCATCTGTCGTAACTGACACTATTTTTGACATATCTATCTGTTTATCACGAAGCATTCTAACAACAACCTCACATATATCTGCTCCTGTTGTATTCAGAAGCAAATTTTCTAACTTAAGTAATTCCTCATATATTGCATTGCCACTGGGATATCTAGCAATAATAGCTAATCGAGCCGATGACGTAGCATCGGTGGTCTCATCGAGACAAATAGAAAAGAAATCACATGCATTTAAGTCTTTTTTCACTTGATTTTCTATATCAGAGTTCATCTTCATCACTCTGTCTTTAACAGTATTTCTACTAATTGGTAATTCATTAATACGCTGAATAATAGCTGCTTTATTTTGAAAGTCATCAAATAAAAATGGTGCACATTTCATAAAAGCTTCCTTAACGAAATCTTCATCACTAAGTGAGTTTCCATGCTGGACAATAATATGTGAAATGCTGAAGCTTGCAGACACTAAATTTGAAGGCCCACTTACAAATTTAAGTAAATTGTCTGATTGAGACTGTTTATCTTTTAACATTCGCAATACGTATTCTTTACGTTCTTGCTCGCTTTTTTCTAGAAGCCACTGGTGGTTAGTGTCGAAATGCCTTTTCACATTCCAAGTTCTGCTCACAACTGTTTCACTACACAGGATGCATAGAGCTTTGTCGTTCGTATCAATAACGCCATATTTTTCAGTCCACCAATCTTGGAAACTCCTTCCGCTTCCTTTCTTTGACAATTTTATTTTTTTGTTTACTGATTCCGCCATTATGATAAGGCTGAAATATTAAAAAACAATAGCAATTCAAAATCGTTAACACAAATATTTAATGTGACAAATGGATGGTAGAACAAGTAAAACGATGAATTAACGTTAGGCCTAATTAGTTTCAACGGTACCACAGTTAATAATATTAATGGAGATAAATTTTCATTTTCCAGCACAATAATATCAATAACACTTAATACTAATAATTAACACCAGCAAACACTTAATATTAATTAATAATGAAACATAACACTACACAACAGTGATTAATAATGACTTAATTAGACTCATTAAATCAAAATGCCCGTGTAAAACGACGCCATGGCTCGACTAAAGACAGAGAAAGAAGAAATCAGGGTTGCCAATTTTGAATTATGAATATATAATTCAGAGTTGCCAGCCAAAATTAATGCTTAATTTTATACTATTTATAATGGTAATTTATTTCAATTCAAATCCAACCGCAGTAATATGTAATTAAATAGCCATCAAATATAGAGCATTGAATGTTTATTTACAAAAAATATATATTTGATCGATTTTCATTCTTTATAGTTTTTGTTTAACTTTTGGACGATAGAAATGTCAGTTTAGGCGTGTCAAAAAAAAAACAGCAACGTGTCACCTTTGACACGCGTGTCATAGGTTCGCCATCACTGGTCTATATCTTTTCGCATATGCGGATTCCAAAATTGGATCGCATACTCCAAATGGGGTCTAACTAATGATTTATAAAGAGGAACTATAATATCGCGCGATTTGTACTAAAAATTCCGAGCTATAAAACTTAACACTTTGTTCGCTTTATTGACCGCTGCTGTACTTTGTTTCGCTACTTTTAAATCACCAGTGACTATAACTCCTAAATCTTTTTCCTGCTCTACGCTTGCGAACCTATGTAAAATTTTGCACTTATCGACGTTAAATCTCATTTGCCATGTGACTGACCAATCAACGATTTTATTCAGGTCTTCCTGGATTTTACCGCTATCTTTGTCATTAATCGCCCTACCACCCAACTTTGTGTCATCCGCAAACTTTGAAACTGTACTGACTAGGCCGACATCTAAATCGTTAATATATATAAGAAAAAGCAAGGAGCCCAATACAGAACCCTGAGGAAACCCGCTCGCTACATTAGCCCAACACGACTCCGCTCCATCAACGACCACCCTCTGTTTCCTACCTCGCAACCACTCTTGTATCCAATTTATTACTACACCCCTGATTCCATGAGCCTTAGTTTTTTCAATGAGTCTTTTGTGCGGTACGGTGTCAAACGCTTTTTGAAAATCTAAATACACTACAGCAACCGCCCGATGCCTATCGTAAACTTCAACCACGCTTTGAAAAAATTCTAAAAGATTAGTTAAGCAAGATTTGTTTCGCCTAAAACCGTGCTGCTATTTCTAACCAAGTTATGCAATTCTAAGTGTTCGACTATACGATCGCTAATTATTGATTCCAGTAGCTTACCTACAACAGACGTTAAAATGATTGGCTTATAATTTCTCGCCGCACCTTTGTCGCCTTTCTTAAAGATAGGTGTTATATTTGCTAACTTGAAATTATCTGGCACGCACCCCTCAGAAATAGACGCATTAAAAATCTTTGTTAGCGGCACAACAATGCTTTCTTTTAATTCTTTTAGTTGTATGGGATATATGGAATTCGGCCCCGGTGATTTACACATTTTCATTTTATCAATATAGCGCATTACCTCCCCTTCACTAACCACAATATTATCCAAAATATTACCATTATCAAAAGGTATTATGTCTATGACCGTAGGGATATTCGTTACATCTTCTATAGTAAAAACTGACGTAAAAAATTCGTTTAGCAAGGTAGCCATTTCCTTGTTTTCAGAAACTAGCTCTCCGTTAACATTTTTCAACGGCCCCAAGACACTTTTTACTGGATTTCTATTGTTGACGTATTGAAAGAATCGCTTGGAGTTTTCTTTACCGTCACGAGCTATGGAGATTTCAAATTCGCGCTTGGACTTTTTTATTACACTTTTCGCTTCACGCCTTATAGATATGTAGTTGTTTCGTAACCACAAATTGTCTTTATCGCACTTATGTAGCCTAAAAGCCTTATCTCTACTCTTTATAATGTCTCCGACTCTAGAAGTAAACCACAAGGGCTTGTTGTTTACTTTCGCACGCTTAATTTTGTACGGTACACATTCCTCATTTATAGTCCTAAATACTGTTTCAAACGATTCCCACATTAGTTTTGCGTTGGAGATCCCCATTACGTTTTCTCAATTGACGTGTGACAATTCATTTCGAAATTTACAAAAGTCTGCGTGCTGGAAGTTAGGAATTTTAGTCGCGTTAGCTGGTTTCGAATGACTTATTGAGAGGACAAACTCTACCATATTGTGATCGCTATTGCTTAACGGTTCTATTACTTGAAGATCAGTGATTAGCCTATCGTCCGTAGTTATTACTAAATCTAAAATACTGTCCAACCTCGTAGGTTCCCCAACCTTTTGAATAAGAAAGCTATCCTCGAGAAAATTAACTAAACGATTACCTTCCGCGTCTCCCTGCATTGTATCGTAATTCACGTTGGCGCAATTAAAGTCACCCATAACTAAGGCCTGCTCACTACCTATTATTCTCTTTATTTCACAGTATAACACTTCGTCCGTATCAGCTGTTTGATTACGGTGCCTATATATAACAGCAACAAAAAGTTTGAAATCGTTCAATTTAAGTTCTGCTAAGTCGAATCTATCGGTTCTGGAATTGTGTGCTTTACTTCTATAACGTCCGCAATATTATCTTTAATATACAACATAACACCACCTCCTCGCCTACCTATTCTGTTTTTAACAAAAAGTCTATAACCTGTAATTTGATGCTCCCCTACAAAGTCACGTGTTTCAGTGCTAAGCCACGATTCATTTATCGCAATTAAATCATAGTCTTTACAAGCAATTAAAGAAAAAAAATCGTTTCTTTTATTTCGCAGGCTACGAGCATTTAAGGATAGAACCTTCAAATTGTTTGTAATTGCGACACCTTCGCGTGCGCAGGGGAAATTTGAGGAAATTACGCTGGGACCGTTCGAGTTACGGCAGCCTGAAAAGAAGAGACAGTATTATGAAATAGTCTTCCTAAACGCGCAGCTCCAACGTCATTAAGATGAAGTCCATCTCCGAGGCACAAATCCCTCCTGCCGTAGAAACTGTTCCAAAAATTCTCAAAATGCACTCCTTCCTGTTGGCAAAGAGACTTTAGGTTATTGTTGATATAGGTCGCCTTGCTGTAGAAATCGCTACGTTGGATAATTCGAGGAAGTATACCTGTTAAAACAATCTTATTAGTTTTTTCCTTTAGTCTCTCTAGTAAGTCCCTGTACCTAGCCAGCAGCTCTTCCGATCTAGAATTTAAAACGTTATTAGTACCGACATGAATAACATACGTTGTGTCCTCAGAGGTTCCGTCTGTAAAATGGTCAACACTAGTAGTTATATCCTCCACCCTTGCACCAGGGTAGCAGTAGCGGCGCCTACGACGAGGGTTTCTCCCACAGAATTCCTCGAGCTGCCCTCGAACAATGGAATCGCCAACGATTATATATAGTATGTATATATATATATATATATATATACACTGTGTGTGTGATATATATATATATGAGTTCGGATGAGGTCAGATGACCTCCACAAGGTCAGTGGAGGCCATTTTGTGCTGATTTTATGGAATTTTCGGAATGTTTTCGCTTTTTCCTCTGAACTTTCTAAAATTTTCTGTACATTCTAGAATGGTTTTGTTTGTAAAAGCCATGTAGAAAGTCAAGAAAATACAAGAACATTTTACAATCTGCTTTGCTTTTTTTATTTTAATGTCTTGAAACAAGCCGAAAGCGTTCAACTTCCACCCATGCAACACCGGGTCGCTCCGCGAATTACTGTATAAGACTAGTAAGCTACATGAAATTCAACGCTGTTCACGATCATGTTAATTGTTTATCTTTATGAACACAGACATTACATTATAATGACATTATAATGACATTATCAATGACTACACATTCAATTGTCCTTTAGATATATATATGTCTGTGTTATATGTTGTTGGACTCGGTTGTCCCCCCTCCCCCCCACCTTCCCCCAGTTGGAGTACCTTGACTATCACTGCGGCGTTGCCACATGTACGGAGTCGCCTGTGAGGCGAGGAACATTACATATGCGGGCAACTGTACATACAGTATCTTATTTACTTTCAGGAAAACCTACGCCATATCACAGTTAATCTTCAAAAAAGTTCCCAAGAAAATGGCTAATCAGTATTTCTTTTAATCATCTATTACCTTTTCAAAGTTGTATTCGTCCTTAGAAGTTTAGCGACTTCTAACGCTGAAGAACTTTGGATTGAATTTCCTTTCAAATTCAAATAGACCACAGAGGTGTTGCTACTTAGACCAATAAGTAAAGACTTCAGAGACTCTTCTTCAAGAAGGCAGTTTTCAAGATTCACCTTGAAAAAGTTTAACGTAAGTCGTTCGTATAGAACACAAATATTTAACGTATATTGAAAACCTCAGTTACTATTTATTGCCACGAAAACATACTGTATGACTTTCTTTATTGTGATAAATAGGGAGGATTTTCAATGCTGGAAATAGGGTTGGCAACCTTTATCTAAAACCAGAGCTTTAGAACGTGACCTTATCTTATCTTTTGCTATGCGCCCATGGCTCAACTGCTGAGTTTACCCGACTGGTAAATTAAGTAGTGTGTGTCATTTGAAGTAACATTGTTATTAGCTTACCTTAATAATTGTGTTTGTTGACTATTTGCATATGCTTATTAGCTGCAGTTTTGTTTTCTGAATGACTTTCTTACTAAATAATATAAAAGATCTCCGGTTCTAATTTGAAAATAATATTGGAGACTGATAATGCAAACCAGTGAGTTGGCAACCCTAGCTGGAAAATGTGCTCGATCGTGAATCTTATAAGTGGCATGTTAGAATCAGAAACACACCCTTTCAAGACATGATACTTCATTTAAAACTAATGAAGGAAGCAATCTATACATTTCTATTTTTAAATTTCTTTGGTAGTATGTACATTTATGAATTATATAGGTTGATTCAAAAAGGTGTTCCCAGAAATAACTTGCTGTATAAATATTTTTGGGAACATTTGTGAATCACCCTGTATATTAATATTGCAGTGAACTGACCTTCGTGACTTGGTTAGAAACCTCAAATATTTTTCCCAAGACTGCGGAAGTTGCAGGTGAAAGAGTTTGTTCAGAGAGGTCAAGATGTCCATCTCTGAAACATAAAGCAATTAAGATCTACATTTCGAATTTTAGGCGTAACTTCAGGCCCGTAGCCAGCTTTTCCCGGGGGTGGGGGGGCTCGAATTTTATGGTAATGTAGTAAAAGTGGAGTGGGAAGGTACATAGAAGGAAGTCAGGGAGCAATATGCCGCACACAAAGATCGTCAGGGCCTGGGAGGCGTCTGAACACTTTTCTTCATGCCTGAATCAGATCTTATTTTATATATGATATCACACACACTGACCATAAGTGAAGTAATTACACACATATATCTGCAGCAGTATTTACTTTTGACTAATAATCAGACATGGGGCTGAGGACTGGCCTCGGGCATATTTTGCAGGCCTCGGCCTCGAGGCCAGCTGAAAAGTGGAAAGGCCTCGTGACTTTCGTGAGGCCCTAGGAAATCCTGATTTGTTTTGTTCTGTAATTTTCAACCCCCGGTAGCGTTGGGGTGGAGATTCTTCACGTGGGCGCACTCGGGGTGAATATTCTTCAGATGAGGACCATGACCTGACAGGTGACCGTATGTGAAGGCATACTTTGATAAATATTATTCAGACAGGTGGCTAGTCAGGCGGCAGTCTTTGATAAATACTATTCAGTTAGGTGCCAACGGATTAGTGACAGGTCACTGTGACGTTAGTTACATAAATATTATATATGTCGCGGTATATAAATATATTCAGTCAATCAGCAGTAGACCAATTGACTTAATGTAGCAAAACTAGTGTGGGAAAGCAATCTATCAGTTGGTCATCAGTTGAACTGTGCTCATATAATGTGTTTGTGTTATTTATGTGTATAAACTATTGTACTGTATCTATTTCTATAACAAAAAATAGGCCAAACTAGAGAAGAATACCACCTGGTATATTGATAACTAGCTACTACCGTCGATAATTTTGTTTTTCGCCCGTCGTTAATCGTAACATATAAGCTTCTAAATAATATGATTTGAAATGAATATATAATATCAGATGCACACAATAATTTTGTTAATATCGGCATTATAATTGAAATGTTATATTGTTATATTGTTTGCAAATAATTTTTTCGCTCTTTTTCATTTACTTTAATAATATAAAGTATTATATATATAACTTTAAAAATGTTTGATAATGGATAATATCAGGTGCAAATATATTCTTAATATTATCGTTATTATATTATTATCGTATATATAATTATATAATAATGCCATGATATAAACTTCATACCTATGGGCCTACCCTACATCAGGAAAATCTTTCACATACAGTACAAGCTACAATTACATTAATGGTGTTTGGTAGACTTTAAGACCACAATTTCTTATTGTCAAGATACATAAAAATGCAAAACTTAAAAAAATAAGGCATCTCCAAATGTAGCTCTGCTTACAATGCTCGCTAGAGTCGCTAATAATAATTGTAGCCATTCAGAAATTATATGATCAACACTCAGTGAGTTAGGACAATCTTAAAATATTTTGCTAGATCACCTTCACATCACAACTTTCCATATTATCATAAATACTTGAAATATTGGGGGTATATTAAAATGAGAAATAAGAACTGCATGAAATGAGAAATAAAAATCTTGTTTAGGCAACTGTGTCTGACTGTGTGACCCGGCAAATGTAAACACACAGCGTGTCGGTGTTGTGGTGTGGCCAAGTGTGATAGATGAACGTGCTTAATGCTTAATAATTCCCTTTTATTAGGTAAGTGAAGTGAGCTATGTCTTTGTTTATTAATTTTGAGTAGAATCTCGCTTTTCCTTATGGATTTCAAAAAAGAAGAGATACAGGCTAGTGTGAGGCTACGGTAGGTTATCTTTGGAAGAGCTTTAGGCGTTACGCTAGGCTAGATTGTTGAGCCTTCCCAAAGCATGGAGGAACTTATTCGTTAAATATTTCGAATTGAGTCTCTGCAGAGTTGCAAATATCGCATTCGTTATTTGCATCCAAATATCACACCTCTGGGTGCAAATACCTTCAGCCTCTAGGTTGGAAATGTAAAAAAAAATTTAAACATCACCATCATCTCATTCAAAGAGAAAATATACTTTATATTCAAACAATCTGAAAATTACAATTTGAAGAGCAAATTCATTTTCCGTAATTTGTTCCCATAGTTACAGTATTTTGAAAATAGATCAACAACCTGATCCAGGTCAGTTTCCATATTGAGTGATAGGTTGTAGAATACTAGTACGAAGCCCTTTGTATATGCTATTTTTTCACAGTTTACAATATTTACTGAAAAATAACGGGGTTAATTAGTATCGACCGGGGTGAATATTTTTTACAGTGGTGGGGGCTTGATCGAGCCCCTCGAACCCCCCACCCTCTATCTATGGGTTTGAACTTGAACTAAAAACCTATAAATAAATAAATATATATATATATAATATTAAGTTCGGGGACACCAAATTTCAGTGATACGCCAACTGTATTTCATACTTCGGGCCAATCAGGGTGACTTTTACATCCGGATTAGATTATACAACGTTAGATGGTCGTTCAAGGTTGGTTAGTTATTTCCTACGTCACCAACTTTCGGCCAATCAGCCATAAAATTCGTGCCGCAAAACTTCATATTTACCGTAAATTTCAAAATATGTGTGTAACATATTTAATTATTTTAATATTTAATACAACCTTTCGACCTTTCAAAAGTTCCGTGCGATGATTCCTCATTTCACGAAGATCAAGCTTGTTGCTCATCCTCTTGAGTTGACCAGGTGAAGTAAAGAGTTGGTTTCTTGTACTCTCCACCTCACTGTTAGAAATCTAGAAGAAGAGTCATTGTTGTCCCAAGGCGATATGATGACTAAGCTGATTGATGCAGCATTGCTTTTATATATTAAGTTAAGGTGTGTATATATATCCATCTCATAATTGTAAGGTTAGTGAAAAATTCACTTAATTTAGAGCTAGCAGTTTTGGGCTCTTGTGGCATCATTGTTTGGGCACTCTTGTGGCATCATTTTTTTGGGGGCACTGGCAGCGTCCTTTCTACTCGTTTGTTGAATGCGGCACTTACAGGGCGTGCTCTTATAGAGAGCTCTCTTACAATTCAGTTTGGATGTTTAGATACAAGATTGTTGCATCGTGCAATAGTGCAGGTTGTGCTGTTGTTGCAAGGTTTAGAAAGAAGACCATAGATAGTGCCCCTTTTGTTTTGTTTTTCTTAATTTTATGCAAATGAGGTCTAAGGTAGGCCCACATCGAGTCAGCAACCCTGAGGTAGGACCTAATAGGACCTCCAAGTCCGTAAGTTTGTTTTAGTCAGCTTAACTTAGGCTATAAGTTAAAGTAGCCCCTCAGAGCTTCGCCGTTCAAGGCTCAGCTTGGATTCTGAACCCAATCAAAATAAATAAAAATAACATGACCCTTCGAACTGGATTCTAGCCCATGACTGAGTCAGTGACTATTTTTCGGCAAAGTTCTGATTGTGCAAATTGTAGCCTAAGTTAGGCGTGGACGGGCTGAGCATAATTGAGTTAAGGTCCCAGGGTAGAAAGTTTGGTCACCCAATTGCAAAACTTGGCCGCTAGTCTGTCGTTGTTTTGGGCCTACATTTTTACCGGTTTGGTTAATTTTGGTTTTATTGTTCGTAGGCGAAAGTTGCAGACTTCAGTGCGCCAGTTACTTGGGTGTAAAATTTGGTATTCCATACTGGTGGTTGGTCAGTACCACAACCAAACAATTCAGTTCATTTGAAAAAAGGCAAATTTTGAGTTTGATCAGTTTAGTTAAGTATTTTCGCTAATTCAGCTTATTTGGCATTGAGCCCAATTGTTGTTTGCATTAAAGACGAGAGCAGCTGAATTGAATTGAAGGTCTAATTACAAAGGTCATTGCCACTATAGATTCTGCCATAGAGAAAAAGGATTTAAGCTTAGTGACTGCGCAGCTTTCCATCTCAGAGGCTCTGTTGAGGAGAGAAAGGATAGGGTAACTAAGTCAACAACATGTTTTAAATGTTTTTTGAAAGGTCACCCCAGAAGTAGAGACATCAGTGGCACATGCCACCGCTATGAAAAGGAGTAAAAGTAAAGGGGGATTATTCCAAACAACTGCAGCATTATTAATTAGGAATGATGGAGAAGCTACTGTAAAAGTGTTGTTTGATAGTGATAGCCAGTGTAGCTTTATTCAGACCAGAATTTCCAGAAATTTGAAGTTTAAAGATCTTAACAGAGAAAATTTAAGAATTTCTGGGTTTGGGGGTTCCCTTCAAAACCGAACCAAAGTTAAGAAGGTAGAAATTCTGGTTAAGGGGTTGTTACCACAAAGTCCCACTATCAAGGTCGAAGCTGAAGAGATTCAAGAACTTTGTGCTCCAGTCACTACTTGTTTAGGTATGGCATGTGTGCAAGAACTGCACGTTGAAGGAATTAATTTGGGCAATAATAAGTTTGAAGGAACAGAAGATATTAGTCTTTTGATTGGAGCTGACTATTATTGGGACTTCATCACTGGTATCATTGTCCGCACATCTCAAGGTCATGTAGCTATTGAAAGTAAGCTAGACTGGATGCTACATGGTAGCTATTGCAATGAAATGGAGGTTAAAGCTCTTTTTGTTAAGACTGAGAACAGCCATGGTTTGGAAAGGCATTTGAAATCCTTTTGGGAACTTGAATCCATTGGCATAAAAGACAAACAGGAGAAGCAGGTAAGTACAGTGAACAGTGATATTTTAGAGCAATTTGAAAAAGGTATTGAGTTTAGAGATGGTTGCTACGAAGTTGGCCTCCCTTGGAAGGATTCTTGGAAACCCAGCTCAAACCTTCGGCTAGCTAATAGGAGGTTCGAGACTTCATTGCACAGGCTAAGAAAAAATGAGGAGTTGTTAAATGAATACGATGAGGCCATCTTAAGTTATGTAAAGGAAGGCTATGCTGAAAGGGTGCAAGGTGAGCTGGTGAGCCGGGAGACACATTATCTGCCACACCATGCAGTCGTATGGCGAGACAAAACTACCACTAAACTGAGGATAGCTTTTGATGACTCAGCCAAGAACAAAGGTGGTGTGTCCTTGAATGACTGTTTGGATGCTGGGCCAAATTTAAATACAGATTTATTTTCCTTGTTACTGCGATTCAGGTTTGGTAGAGTAGCATTGACTGCAGATGTGAAGCAATCATTTTTGAGGATAAAGTTAAAACCAGAGGACAGAAATGCAGTAAGGTCTCTCTGGCCCCTGGGTGGATACGAAAAACTTGTTGGAAAATGAACCCAAGGTTCAAGCATATAGAATGAAGTCAGTGTTGTTTGGCCCCAGCTCTAGTCCATTTCTGTTGACAGCTACTATGCAGTACCATTTTAAGAAATATTCTGAAGTCTATCCTTATGCTATTGAACACATAAGGCAAAATTTTCATGTTGTTGATTTGCCGTGTTCAGTGGAAAATACAGAATGACTAAACAAATATTCATGGAGACTGGAGCTATAATGAGGCTGGCTGGCATGGAGCTTAGAAAATGGCAGACCAATCATTCTCAGTTATAATAGTTTATGAGTCAGTCCTGTGTAGGACCTGATGCAGCAGAAAGTATTGAGGATTCTGGTATTAAGGAGTTGTGGAAAATAGACACAAAGGTGCTAGGCATTGTTTGTCAGCAAGGAGAGGATTTGTTTACCTTCAATGGGAAATCTTTAGTAGAGCTGCCTGAAAATGAGACAAGGTGGATAAAACGTACAACTCTTAGTTTGGCTTCGAAGGTCTTTGATGCTCTTGGATTCCTGACTCCATTTGTAATAAAGTAAAAAATTTGGTTTCAGAGCCTCTGGGAAATTGGACTTAGTTGGGACCAAGAGTTACCCGATCATATGGTGGTAAAGTGGAAATATTGGTTCAAAGAATTGGCACATCTTGGAGACATTGAAATCCCAAGATGGTACTTTGGAGAGTTGAACAATAGTCCAGTTAATTTGGAGCTGCATACCTTTTGTGATGCAAGTGAGGAAGCCTATGTAACTTGCATTTATATAAGAGGCACATTTGAAGAGGAAGTAAGTTGCCGGTTGGTTGCTGCAAAGAGCAGAGTAGCACCTTTGAAAAGGCTTTCTATTCCAAGGTTGGAATTGATGGGTGGAGTCATTGCTAGTCGGCTTGCAGTTACAGTGCAAAACTCTTTGTGCCTTTATGAAATTCCAAGCTATTATTGGACAGACTCCACTATAGTTTGGCACTGGTTAAGAAGCAAGGCAAGGAAATGGAAACCATTTGTTGCCAATAGGGTGGTGGAAATTCAAGCGCACACAGATCCAAACAATGGAAGCATTGTCCAGGCACCCAAAACCCAGCTGATTTACCAACACGAGGAATTTCAGTGAAAGATCTTGCACACTCAAGTTTGTGGTGGAATGGGCCAGAATGGCTAAAACTTGGAAGTGAAAATTGACCTTCTAATCAGCCTATTGTAGGAGAATGCCAGGCTCAAGAAGAATGGGTGAGTGAGATGAGAAAATGCACTGTGAACAGTTGTCAAGTTATGCACCCCATATTGAGGCTAGAGGACATTAGCCGTCTGAAAAGGTTGTTAAGAGTGACAGCATGGGTAGGTAGATTTACAGACAACATTAGGGAGAAACAAGAAGGGAAGGAATTCTGAACAGTAAGGAGATTCAGCAAGCCAGGCACTACTGGGTGGTATATGTGCAAAAGGAAAAATTTGGTGAAAAGAGAAAATTGCTCACCAGCAGTCCATTACAGGTTCTACCAACACATTCTGCGCTCAAAGGCTTGGATGTGTTTTTGGATCAGGATTTGCTGAGAGTAGCAGGTAGACTACAGTTTTCTGGGCTTCCAGAGGAGAAGAGACATCCAATTTTGCTACCTTTTGGGGGGCACTTTATGGAACTTTTGATCCTGGATACGCATGATAAGTGGTTACATGCTGGAGTTAGAGAAGTGATAATAGAGATCAGACAACAGTTTTGGATTCCAAGAATTAGATAAGTAGTTAAAAAGGTCTTGCATAGATGTGTGGTTTGCGTTGGAGTGCAAAACGTCATCATGAAAAGGTGGCTCCACTTCCAAGAGAACGGTGTGTCTGTACTGCCCCATTTAATGTAGCCGGAGTAGACTTTGCGGCTCCAGTCTATGTGTATGAGTAAGGGGAGTCCAACAAAGGTTACATATGTCTTTTCACATGTGCTACCACCAGAGCAATCTATTTGGAGTTGGTAAGCAACTTAAGTAGTGACGTACTTCTTTTGGCCTTGAAAAGGTTTGTGTTATTTTTTTTTTATTGGGTTGATAATCCCAGCTGAGCCTTGAACGGCTAAGCTCTGAAGGGCCAGTTTAACCTACAGCCCATGTTAAACTAGACTAAAAACTTACGGACTTGGAGGTCCTATTAGTTCCTACATCAGGGTTGTTGACTCGATGCGGGCCTACCTTAGGCCTCAGTTGCATAAAATTAAGATAAAAAACAAAAGAAGCACTATTTATGGTCTTCTTTCTAAACCTTGCAACAACAACACAACCTGCACCATTGCACGATGCAACAATCTTGTATCTAAACAACCAAACTGAATTGCAAGAGAGCTCTCTATAAGACCACGCCATGTAAGTGCCGCATTCAACAAACGAGTAGGAAGGATGCGCAGCGCCCCAAAAAAATGATGCGACAAGAGTCCCCAAACAATGATGCCACAAGAGCCCAAAAATGCTAGCTCTAAATTAAGTGAATTTTTCACTAACCTTACAATTATGAGATGGATATATATATATACACACCTTAAATTAATATATACAAGCAATGCTGCATCAATCAGCTTAGTCATCATATCGCCTTGGGACAACAATGGCTCTTCCTCTTCTACATTTTCTAACACTCCCCACAGAAGAGGCATTGTTGTCATTACCTTCTGCAAATTTAGCCAAGCCTTCTCCATGAGGCTGTAACTCAAATGTTTCATCTTGACAATCCGTGTTTTTGCTGATTTCTAAAGCATAGAATTTTTGTATAGATCTCTTTAATTTTCCTCCTGAAGTCTTTACCAGTGCAGACCTAACTAAATTGTCTTTGCCAACAAACAACTCTTCAATTATGCCAAGCTTCCAGCATTGCCTTGGTCTTTCATCCCCAATTATTACCACTTCTCCCACCTTGATACAATTTGCATTGGAGCCCTTTACATTGCCTGATGGGTAATAATTGAGTTCTGGCAAGTATTCTATCTGCCACCTCTTCCATAACTGATCTTGTAGCTCTTCAAGGTATTTGAACCTTCTGGTTAACTCTTCTCGAGTGCTCTGGATGGGCTGTAAGTCTTCTGGCAAACTGGGGCTTGATGTTATTCGTTTACCACAAAGAAAATGATTTGATGTCAATGGCTCTGCATCCTGCAACTGTTATAAACAAAGGTGATAGGCCTACTGTTCACCATTGCTTCTACTTCACACAAAACAGTGCAGAATTCTTCTTTGCTCAAATGAGCATTAGCTAAAAGTTTCTTTAATGGACACTTTACATTTCTCACTCGTCTTTCCCAAAATCCTCCCCACCATGGTGCTCTCTCAACAATAAACTCCCACTGTACCCCATTGTGTGAAAAGTAGGATTGGAATCCCTCCTCTTTTAGCAAGGACCAAACTTCTTGGAGTTCCTTTGCAACCCTTTTGAAGGTTTTTTTGTATTATCCGCAGTGCTGGGCAGTATTTAAATACATTTGTATTTAAATACGTATTTAAATACATTTGTGTATTTAGAACTGTATTTATAAATACATTGTTTTTCATGTAATTAAATATAGTATTTAAATACTTTAATGAGTATTTAAATACAATGTATTTAAATACTCAAAATATAAAAATGTAAATACTTTTACTGGTTTAATACACGTTCTGTACTAGCACAGTACGACGCGTCGACAGTGTAGTACAGCAAATCCGGCGAATCAAACAGTGATATATCTGCAGATAACAATTTAGTGCACCCTCTGTTTGATGGAAAATACTTTAAAATTAAATCTAAAGACGGTAATAAGGTAAAGTGCACCTGCTTGCTGTGCAAACACGAAGTCTCTGCTGCAAGCAATGCTACAACGAATCTGTACACTCATCTGAAGGTAAGTGTTTTTTTAGACATCAAAAAATATCTTGAAATTGACCGAATAATCGTACAAAACGGCTCTGCCTTAAGTGGGCCTGTGTAACTAACTCGTTGCAATCAATCCAAGGTGATAAAAACAGTTTCTACGGAGAGCTGCTGCCTACTCTACTATCTGTAGAAAATAAACTGAGTCAACTGGAATCCAAGCCCCCTGAAGCATTGCCGTCCACTGATCAACGCCATTCTTCAGGGGTTCCAAAAGAGATATAAAAATTCTCTCTCCTTAGCTAATGAACGCCAAGTCACCGACGCCATCATTGCAACAGCCACGCACCCATACTTCAAACTGCGTTGGGTAGACATAAACAAGTCTTGGAACTCCGAAACTCAACGAGGAGTGGTAAAAAGCATTTTAATCCGTGCCGCCACTACTGTCGACCAAGACCCGCAAGCAGATGACAATACATCTAGTGGTGCATCGGACGGCGATGAGTACTTTGGCTTCGCCCACAACTCTTCGTCTTCAAGGTCCTCTATTGCTAGGCTGACCATATTTCCTTGAGACAAAAACGGGACATTGGGATGGCAAAAAAGGGACGGGGTTATGTAATATTCTGTATTCATGAAAAAGTAAGTACATAAACCAGGACAAAATTGACATTTTTATTAAAACGACGGGACGGCCAGGAAATATAAAACAAACGGTACTGTCCCGTTCAAAACGGTACGTATGGTCAGCCTATCTATTGCACCATCTGCAGACATGAATGTATTGGCATTTCTACAAGATTCCGATCGGACCATCAACAGTTTGGGAAAACATCCTCTCATAAAAAGACTGTTCCTCCGCTATAACACGACATTACCATCTTCGGCACCGGTAGAGCGAATATTCTCATTCGCGGGAATCACTTTGACTCCCAAAAGAAACTCTCTTTCAGACAAAACTTTTGAAAGATTGGTTTTGATCCGCAGCAACCGTGAAATAAAAGAGAATTTGTAAGGTGCCTTATGTTTATGTTTACGTCTTATGTTTACGTTTATGTCTCATCTACTCATTAATTGTTACTCATTTTGCAATGATATAATGAGTATAATATGTCACTGGTTGAACATCATAAGTTCTAAGTTCTTTTGTTTTTGTTTTGTTCTAAAAAGGGAAATGTATAATCGGAAATTAGATTGTACTATTTCTTTATCCTTTATCAAGCATTTTATATTGTTGTTACTCATGAATTAGTGAATGCATATGTTAAAATTTGTATGTATTTAAAATGCATTTACAAATGTATTTAAATACAATTGATGTATTTTGTATTTAGTATCTAAATACATTCGTAAAATGTATTTAGTATTTAGTATTTAAATACATTTCTCCCATGTATTTAGTATTTAGTATTTAAATACATTCAATGTATTTATTGCCCAGCTCTGATTACCCGATATGATTTTATTTGCTAAACCCCTTCTGTTCACAAACCTTTTAAAGGCCAAAAGAAATACATCACTACTTAAGTTGCTTACCAACTCCAAATGGATTGCTCGGGTGGTAGCACATGTGAAAAGACATATATAACCTTTGCTAGACTCCCCTTGCTCATACACATAGATTGGACCTGCGAAGTCTACTCCCACTACATCAAATGGGACAGTATAAACACACCGTTCTCTTGGAAGTGGAGCCACGTTTTCATAATAAGGCTTTGCACTCTAAGCTTGCAAACCACACATTTATGTAAGACCTTTTTTACTACTTGTCTAATTTTGGGAATCCAAAACTGTTGTCTGATCTCTATTATCACTTCTCTAACTCCAGCATGTAACAACTTATGATGCGTATCCAGGATAAAAAGTTCCACAAAGTGCCCTCCAGAAGGTAGCAAAATTGGATGTCTTTTCTCCTCTAGAAGCTCAGAAAACTGTAGTCTACCTCCTACTTTCAATAAATCCTGATCCAAAAACACTTCCAAACCCTTGTGAGCAGAATGTGTTGGTAGAACCTGTAATGGACGGCTGGTGAGCAATTCCCTCTCTTCACCAAACTTTTCCTTCTGCACGTATATCACCCAGTATTGCCTGGCTTGCTGAATCTCCTTACTGTTCAGAATTCCTTCCCTTCTCCTTTCTCCCTTAATATTGTTTGTAAATCTATATACCCATGCTGTCACTTTTAACAACCTTTTCAAACTGCTAATGTCCTCAAGCTTCAATATAGGGTCCTGCTGCATAACTTGACAACTGTTCACATTGCATTTTCTGATTTCTCTCATCCATTCTTCTTGAACCTGGCATTCTCCTACAATAGGTTGATTAGAAGGCCAATCTTCCAAGTTTTAGCCACTCTAGCCCGTTCCACCACAAACTTGACTGTGCAAGATCTTTTACTGAAATTCCTCGTGTTGGTAAATCAGTTGGGTTTTGGGTGCCTGGACAATGCTTCCATTGCTTGGGATCTGTGTATGCTTGAATTTCCTCCACCCTATTGGCAACAAATGGTTTCCACTTCCTTGCCTGGCTTCTTAACCAGTGCCAAACTATAGTGGAGTCTGTCCAATAATAGCTTCGAATTTCATAGAGGGTCAAAGACTTTTGCACTGTAACTGCAAGCCGACTAGCAATAACTGCACCCATCAATTCCAACCTTGGAATAGAAAGCCTTTTCAAAGGTGCCACTCTGCTCATTGCAGCAACCAACCTGCAACTTACTTCCTCTTTGAATGTGCCTCTTATATAAATACAAGTTGCATAGGCTTCCTCACTTGCATCACAAAAGATGTGCAGCTCCAAATTGTCTGGACTATTGTTCAACTCTCCAAAGTACCATCTTGGGATTTCAATGTTTCCAAGATGTGCCAATTTTTGAAACAATATTTCCACCTTACCACTTTATGATCAGGTAACTCTTGGTTCCAACCAAGTCCAATTTCTCAGAGGCTATGAAACCAAATTTTTTACTTTATAACAAATGGAGCCAGGAATCCAAGAGGATCAAAGACCTTCGAAGCCAAACTAAGAGCTGTACGTTTTATCCACCTTGTCTCATTCTCAGACAGCTCTACTAAAGATTTCACATTGAAGGTAAACAAATCCTCTCCTTGCTGCCAGACAATGCCTAGCACCTTTGTGTCTATTGTCCACAAATCCTTAATACCAGAATCCTCAATACTTTCTGCTGCATCAGGTACTACACAGGACTGACTCATAAACTGTTGTAACTGAGAATGATTGGTCTGCCATTTTCTAAGCTCCATGCTAGCCTCCCTCATTATAGCTGTAGCCTCCCTGAATATCTCTTTAGCCATTTCTGTATTCTCCACGGAACACAGCAAATCATCAACATAAAAATTTTTCCTTATGTGTTCAATAGTGTTAGGAAAGACTTCAGAATATTTCTTAAAATGGTACTGCATAGTAGCTGCCAACAGAAATGGACTAAAGCTGAGGCCAAACAACACTGACTTCATTTTATATCCTTGAACCTTAGGTTCATTTTCCAACAAGTCTTTCGTATCCACCCACAGATACCTACTGCATCTCTGTCTTCTGGTTTTAACTTTATCCGCAAAAAGGCTTGCTTCACATCTGCAGTTAATGCTACTCTACCAAACCTGAATCTCAGTAACTAGGAAAATAAATCTGCATTTAAATTTGGCCCAGCATCCAAACAATCGTTCAAGGACACACCACCTTTGTCCTTGGCTGAGCCATCGAAAACTACCCTCAGTTTGGTGGTAGTTTTGTCTCGCCGTACCACTGCATGGTGTGGCAGATAATGTGCCTCCTGGCTCACCAGCTCACCTTTTACCCTTTCAGCATAGCCCTCCCTTACATAGCTTAAGATGGCCTCATTGTATTCAATTAATAACTCCTCATTTTTTCTTAGCCTGTACAATGAAGTCTCCAACCTCCTATTAGCTAGCTGAAGGTTTGAACTGGGTTTGCAAGAATCCTTCCAAGGGAGGCCAACTTCATAGCAACCATCTCTAAACCCAATACCTTTTTCGAATTGCTCTAAAACATCACTGTTTACTGTACTTGCCTGTTTGTCCTTTATACCAACGGATTCAAGTTCCCAAAACGCTTTCAAATGCCTTTCCAATCCATGGCTGTTCTCCTCAATCTTAACAAAAAGAGCTTTAACCTCCATTTCATTGCAATAGCTACCATGTAGCATCCAGTCTAGCTTACTTTCAATAGCTACTGGACCTCGAGATGTGCGGACAATGTTACCATTGATGAAGTCCCAATAATAGTCAGCTCCAATCAAAAGACTAATATCTTCTGTTCCTTCAAACTTGTTATTGCCCAAATTAATTCCTTTAACTCGCAATTCTTGGACACATGCCATATCTAAACAAGTAGTGACTGGAGCACAAAGTTCCTCAATCTCTACAGCTTCGACCTTGATAGTGGGACTTTGTGGTAACAACCCCTTAACCAGAACTTCTACCTTCTTAACTTTGGTTCGGTTTTGAAGGGAACCCCCAAACCCAGAAATTCTTAAATTTTCCCACTCAAGTTCTTTAAACTTCAATTTCCTGGAAATTCAAGTCTGAATAAAGTACACTGGCTACCACTATCAAACAACACTCTTACAGTAGCTTTTCCATCATTCCCAATTAATAATGCTGCAGCTGTTTGCAATAATCCTCCTTTACTTTTACTCCCTTTCATAGCAGTGGCATGTGCCATTGCATTTTTTGCACAAAATTTTAAACTTACAAAACCTTGCTCTGTGACTTTTCAAAAAACATTTAAAACATGCTGTGGACTTAGTTACCCTGTCCTTTCTATCCTCAACAGGTAAAGCCTCAGCCACTTCACATTTATATGACTTGTGTTTGCCTTCGGAAAATATGCATTCCTTGATTCCCTTTAATTTATTCTCAGAGGATGCATGTAGAGCTGACACTGTACCTGGGCTATTCCTTTTTGTAGAAACTTTGGTGCTGTTCCTGCCTTTGTCCCCTTGTTTAACATCCCACTGTGCAAACTCAATTCCCTCTCGTCTTGCTAATTCTGTGCCTAAAAGACTTAACATTTGCTGAAGGGGGATGTACACATGTTCTGTAGAGTGTCCCCTACTTAATTCAAGCAAAATTGAACTAGGCAATTTAGACTCCAGTATAGTAACCAACATTATACCATACCTTTCCATTCCTACACCCAAGTTGTCCAGGGACCTAGTTCTAACTTCAAATTCAGTATATAACTGCCGTAACTCCTTAACACTATTGGGATTATTAACAGGAGGTATAGCTAAAAGTTCGTGGAGGTGGCTTTTAATTAAGATCTCTGGCTTACCAAACCGTTTCTTTAATATATCCCAAGCCACATTATAATTAGCCTCTGTTAATGCTAATCCTGCTATTGTCTTTGTTGCCTCCCCTTCCAAGAGGGACTGCAAATAATTAAACTTCTGCACCACACTTAACACTTGACTAGAATGAACTGCTGATTGAAAACTGTCTGCCCATCCTTGCCATTCCTGAATACTTCCAGAAAATGTTTTGAGTACAAGCCTCGGTAATTGAACTGCAGATCTGTTAACCTTAACTTCACAAACACCATTTGTTGAGGGTTGTGTTTCATTATTAGACCTGGTCTCTAACTGTACTGAGCTGCTAAACTCTTTTGCTCTGTGGCATACTTTAATTATATCAATAATCTCTTCAAAGTAAATTATGTTATTTTCTATTTCATCCTCTTCCATAAGAGCCACAATTTTAACATTTACTTTGCTTAGAGCAACCTTTTTAGTTTCTAATATGGAAAGCTCTTGCTCTATGGCAGAATCTATAGTGGCAATGACCTTTGTAATTAGACCTTTGTAGGCGCTTCTCCTTTTTCAAATTTGTTCAATTGAGCTGCACTCATCTTCAATGCAATCAACAATTGGGTTCAATGCCAAATAAGCTGAATTGGCAAAAATACTTAACCAAACTGATCAAACTTAAATTTTGTTTTTTTTCAAATAAACTGAATTGCTTGGTTGGGGTACTGACCAACCACCAGTATGGAATACCAAATTTTCCACCCAAGTAACTGGCGCACTGAAGCCTGCAACCTTCGCCTACGAATAATAAACCAAAATTAACGAAACCGGTAAAATGTAGGCCCAAAACAACGACAGACGAGTGGCCAAGTTTCGCAATTGGGCGACCAAACTTTCTACCCTGGGACCTTAACTCAATAATAAACCAAAATTAACCAAACAGGTAAAAATGTAGGCCCAAAACAACGACAGACGAGTGGCCAAGTTTCGCAATTGGGCGACCAAACTTTCTACCCTGGGACCTTAACTCAATTATGCTCAACCCGTCTAGGCCTAACTTGGGCTACAATTTGCACAATCAGAACTTTGCCGAAAAATAGTTACTGACTCAGTTTTGGGTTAGAATCCAGCTCGAAGGACCATGTTATTTATTTATTTTTTTTTATTGGGTTCAGAATCCCAGTTGAGCCGTGAACTGCCAAACTCTGAAAGGCCAGTTTAACCTACAGCCCAAGTTAAGCTAGACTAAAAACTTACGGACTTGGAGGTCCTATTAGGTCCTACCTCAGGGTTGCTGACTCGATGTGGGCCTACCTTAGGCCTCAGTTGCATAAAATTAAGATAAAAAACAAAAGAGGCACTATTTATGGTCTTCTTTCTAAACCTTACAACAACAACACAACCTGCACCATTGCACGATGCAACAATCTTGTATCTAAACAACCAAACTGAATTGCAAGAGAGCTCTCTATAAGACCACGCCCTCTAAGTGCCGCATTCAACAAACGAGTAGGAAGGACGCGCAGCGACCCAAAAAAATGATGTCACAAGAGTGCCCAAACAATGATGCCACAAGAGCCCAAAAATGCTAGCTCTAAATTAAGTTAATTTTTCACTAACCTTACAATTATGAGAGTGATATATATACACCTTAACTTAATATATACAAGCAATGCTGCATCAATCAGCTTAGTCATCATATCGCCTTGGGACAACAATGGCTCTTCCTCTTCTAGATTTTCTAACAGTTTGTGAACTGAAGGGGTTTCCCAAATAAAATCATATCTGATAATGCAAAAACCTTCAACGGCTGCAAAGAAACTCCTCCAAAAAGAGGAGGGAATCCAATCCTACTTTTCACACCATGGGGTACAGCGGGAGTTTATTGTCGAGAGAGCACCATGGTGGGGAGGATTTTGGGAGACTCGTGAGAAGTGTAAAGTGTCCATTAAAGAAACCTTTGGCTAATGCTCATTTGAGCAAAGAAGAATTCTGCACTCTTTTGTGTGAAGTAGAAGCAATGTTGAACAACAGGCCCATCACCTTTGTTTATAACAGCATGCAGTATGGAATACTTGCCAGAACTCAATTATTACCCATCAGGCAATGTAAAGGACCCCAATGCAAATTGTATCAAGGTGGGAGAAGTGGTAATGATTGGGGATGAAAGATCAAGGCAATGCTGGAAGCTTGGCATAATTGAAGAGTTGTTTGTCGCCAAAGACAATTTAGTTAGGTCTGCACTGGTAAAGACTTCAAGAGGAAAATTAAAGAGACCTATTCAAAAACTCTGTTTTAGAAATCAGCAAAAACACGGATAGTCAAGATGAAGCATTTGGGTTACAGCCTCATGGAGAAGGCTTGGTTAAACTTGCAGAAGTTAATGACAACAATGCCTCTTCGGTGGGGAATGTTAGAAAATCTAGAAGAGGAAGAGCCATTGTTGTCCCAAAGCGATATGATGGCTAAGCTGATTGAGGCAGCAATGCTTGTATATATTAAGTTAAGGTGTATATATCCATCTCATAATTGTAAGGTTAGTGAAAAATTCACTAAATTTAGACTGCAGGAGCGGCTCGCAGGTAGGCACTGTGGAACTGCAGCACCCCCATGATCTTATGATCTTTATATTTAAATATTTAAAATAGCCTCTCTGATTGTTTTTTTTCAATGAACTTTGAGTTTTTAAATCAGATTATATCCTTTTTTCCTTAAACTATTTCAATGCCGAACGAATGAATCACGAAAGTAGCTTCAACCTTCCCGTGGAACTGCGTACTTAACAGTTCCAGATTTTGTTCGAAACGCTTGAAACCTCGGTGGCGGACGTACGAAGAGCGAGTCAGAATCGCGGGTTTAAGAGGATCCAAAGCACTGTGGACAGAGCAGTGCCGATTTGTTTGTTTGACGTGGTAGTTGTGTTGCTGTATCGTTTGCTAATTCGAAATTTAATTTCCGAATTGCATTTATCAATGATTCGTTATCATTTATTTTTTGTCGTGAGATTGAAGTTAATTATATAATAATTGGATTATTTACAATATATAGCTTTCATTTCTTAGAATATTTTTTTCGCAAGTGACTTTTTGTTTTTGAAATTTTAACTAGGCGCCTATTCTATTATCATGGCTGCGCTAGCCCCAGAAGTGAGTCGGGTGACAGTGAGTAAAATTCAGTCTCGTAATTTTTCACAGTTATCTCTTCAAGAAAAAATAGCTATTAAAACTGAAGGACGCCCTACACCCGAAATTCAAATATCTCAGCCCGAATAAGTAACAATAAGAAATATATTCATAGTTTTAATTCAGAATGGTACCAAAGAAAAAGTTGGCTTTGTGGTTGTAAAGTTAAAAATGCATTATTTTGTTTCCCGTGTCTACTACTCGGTGGTGTCTTGACGTGGACAAAAAGTGGTTTTACAAATATAAACAAAATGAAAGAAAAAACTTAAAAGCATGAGCGTGATTCCCCTGTCACTTTTAGGAACGGTAAATATCAAAGAAAAACTTAGTGAGGCTTACAAACTCTCGATTATCGAACATAATAACAAAGTTACCAAAAATCGTGAAATATTGTCGAAAATAATAGACTGCATTAAATTCTGCGGAAATTTTGAGATTTCTTTACGTGGACATGATGAAAAAGATGATTCGGCAAATCCAGGTGTATTCAGGGGATTAATTAATTTCGCATCAAAATTAGATCCCGATTTGAAAAAACATTTAGAAAGCAACACAGTCTTCAAGGGCGTTTCCAAAACCATTCAGAATGATATTCTTGACTGTGTGCGGCAGGTATCCCACAATCAAATAAAAAAAGAAATTAAAGAAGCTTCGTTTGTGGCGGTCATGGCTGATGACACAACTGATGTTTCTGAACATATTCAAATAGTTATTGTTCTGAGATACGAGCTGAATGAGGAAGTCTTTGAGCGCTTCTGGGGTTTCTTTACTCCGGAAAATCAAACAGCAGAAGGACTATCTAAGTGCATTCTAGATCAGCTAGATATTCTTCTCGAAGGAAACAAGCAGAAACTAATTGCTCAGACATTTGATGGCGCAAATGTCATGAAAGGAAAAAAAGGGGGAGTTCGGGCTAAAATTAAAGAAGTTTACAGTAATGCACACTTCATTCACTGTTATGCCCACCAACTGAATCTGATTATGAAAAATGCAGCAAGTACTACCCGAAATTCAAAATATTCTTTTCTAACCTCGGCTATACCAACATTTTTCTCCAGGTCACCACTTCGTCTCTCTATCTTAAGCAAACATATGGCCAGCCGCATTCCTCGTCCATCCCCTACTAGATGGAATTTTCATAGACGCACCGTAAACCGCGTCTATGAAAATTTCGAACCCTTAAAAAAATGCCTTGAAGAAATACAGTCGACAGCAAACGCAGATCAAACCATTTCAGAAGCAACAGGAATTTTGCACGTTTTGAATAACGAAAAGTTCATCTTTTGGTTGAAACTTTTTCATCAGATAATGCCTCACGTAGAAGTCATTTACAATCAAATACAATCTCGAGCTATTGACTCATGTAAAGTACAAGAATATATAGCAAACTTCAACAATGCCATTTTAAAAATAAGAAATTCGGAGTACTGTGAAAATCCTTCAAAAACACTCATGATTGAAGCAAAGGAAGTGTGCGACTGCGTATGTGTTGACATAGCTGAGAGGTATTCATTTACCAAACAATTAGTAGCTGCTAAAGCTGTTTACCAAGGAAAACTTCGATAGCTATAATATGAAAATGCCTATGGAAGAGGTAACGGTGACCACTGAGGCATATCCCATGATTGAAAAAGAAAAGCTTCTTACTGAACTACAAGTTTTCTACAGTAGACCTGATATGCACAATTACGACAGGTTAATTGATCTGCTGAAATTTATCACTGAAAATAATCTAGTAGATGTTCTTGGAGAACTAGCTAAGCTCATAAAAATTCTTTTGACCATCCCCATCTATTTATCTATTCGACTTTCTCTCTCTCTCATATATATATATAATCGACACAATTGTTCACAATTTCTGAGGCAGCACCCCCATAACTGAAAGTCACGAGCCGCCACTGATTTAGAGCTAGTATTTTTGGGCTCTTGTGGCATCATTTTTGGGGGGGGGGGCACTGGCACGTCTTTTCTACTCGTTTGTTGGATGCGGTACTTACAGGGCGTGGTCTCATAGAGAGCTCTCTTGCAATTCAGTATGGTTGTTTAGATACAAGATTGTTGCATCGTGCAATGGTGCAGGTTGTGTTGTTGTTGCAGGGTTTAGAAAGAAGACCGTATATAGTGCCCTTTGTGTTTTTTTTCTTAATTTTATGCAACTGAGGCCTGTAGGCCCACATCGAGTCAGCAACCCTGAGGTAAGACCTAATAAGACCTCCAAGTCCGTAAGTTTGTTTTAGTTTAGCTTAACTTAGGTTACAAGTTAAAGTAGCCCCTCAGAGCTTGGCCGTTCAAGGCTCAGCTGGGATTCTGAACCCACTCAAAATAAATAAAAATAACACTCACATAGCTAGGTACGCCCAGCTCATCGGGCATTGTTCTGAGCCAGGCGTCTAGTTTTCGTTTGAAGATAACCACCGCAACACCACTCGTGTTCCTTAGTTCCTTAGGCAGCTGGTTGAACAGTCTTGGTCATCTCACAACAAAACTATTTTCCTTCAGGGTTGAGGATGCTTCCTGTCTAGCCTTTAATTTGGGAACACGACACATTCTTTCTTTTCTACCTTCCACTGTTGTTTGAGTGGTTAAAGGGTTCAAAGTCAGATTAGAAGCTAGTGCCTCCATTATTTTTCAGGTGTAAATAATGGTGTACCTCTCTTTTCTTCTTTCTAGTAAATATAAGTTTAATTCATGTAATCTTTCCCGATAATTTAGTTCTTTGCATGATTGCATCCACTGATTTTGGCTGTGAATCCGTTCTAGTTGACTAATGTCTTCTTTTTTATATGGAGATGTTAAGACAAAGCAGTATTCAAACTTAGGTATGATCAGTGGCATCATTATATTCCTATCTCTTTTTTTAAAGGTTCTCAGTATCTGTCCATTTATTCTCTTTGCTCTGTTTACTACTATCTTATTTTGTGTTTGAAATTTCAAATTTCGCGTCTTTTGCTTTAGAATTTCTCTGAATTTCCCCCTCCATTTGGGATATAATATTCCATGGATTTTAGGTTCTCCCTTTTTCCGTACCTTAATAGTTGAAAATTTTCAATGTTAAATTTCATATTCAGACCAATTGTAGATTCTGTTCGTCTCTTTGTAGAGATTTTATATCCTCTGGGTTTCTTATTTTTCTACTAATTTTTGTGTCATTTGCAAAGGATGTTACTGTGCTGCTACATGTCCAACTCTAAACATGGACGTGATGATGTTGTTATTACAAGATCTTTACGAGAAATCTATATTTAACCTTTATTTTGTTTAACTGTTGACGTAAGAAAAAATATTTATAGCACACACGAAAGCTGAGTTTAAGTGGTAGAAAATTTCCTCAAAACTTGCAGAGCAGACCGAAAGGTTAAGTTTTCAACATCCACCCTTTGTAGGTTAAAGTCATATTAAAGCGAATGCAAATAATAACGCATGTGGACTTTGTAAGGGGTAAATAGGGTGTGTACTCTATACACACACACACACACACACACACACACACACACACAATGCGCGCATCTCCGCATAAGCGTGATACCAACTTTTTAAAAAGCTTTATTCTAAAAAAAAACTAATTAACAAAACCTAATTTAATTAACCTAACCTGACCTTAGTGCCATCGAACTGAGAAGGACGTGATAATTGGTTCGGACACACTTGAGGGCTCGAAAGGTGGTTTCTGTTAAGTCATTAAAGAGTGATGAACTAGCCTAACCTAATCTAACCAAATTTTAACTAACCTAGTCTAGTTAATCAAAGGGAAACAGATAAACCACACATTTCTCTTTTTATGTATTTACAGTACATATAATAAATAACTATATATTTGAAAGATCTGATCATAAATCTGGAATAACTTTGATTGCTTCCCAAAAACTTGGTATTGTGAACCTACAAAGAAAAAAAGTATAGAAAATTCATTTTTATTATAGATTGTCATTACAGGAGTTCATGAAGGATTAACCTTTTGCGGTCTAGTATCCACTTTACTGATTTTATTCCGGCTAACACCAGACGATTTTAATCAGTCTTAGAGAATACTCCTTACACAGGTAGGAAAGGGTTCAAAACAACCTTGAAACTCTTTACGGAAGAAATTACATTCGTATGAAATAATATTTAAACACGAAAGTTCCTAAAATATTCAAATCGAAATACCCAAATGGATTTTTTGTAACTTTTGCTTTCCAAGTACATATATAATAAACTGTTTCTAAAAATGAACGCATAAGTTTCCTTTTTGGTATATAGAGGGATGACAAAAGTAAATAGACACTTTCGGTTTTTCCATAGTTTTTGATTTGATAATAAAAATCAATAAATAACAACAGTTTATTGAATCAATATACATAGAATCATATTTTTTCATGCAGGAAGGAGGGGCCAAGGGCAAATACCCGCAAAAGCGCCCTCCCCCCTATAGAAGAAGAGAACCAAAATGAAGGTCCGGGGTTTTCAAGATGGCTAGAAACACTGCGTCTGAAAGAATGGAGGTCATAGACAGGGAGAAAGATGGTTTGACGTAGATTGTTTCAGAGTTGACCAATGAGTAGATGAACGATTGAAAATACCGATTAACCCTCACGTTAGAGAGTTGGACAGAAAAGGAATAAGGAGGTGTCGAAAGTTTGGTGTTGCTTGCTCTCCTTAAAGGAGGAGGTATGCAGTTAGAGAATTCAGAAGAGCAATGTCCGTTATGATAGCGATAGTAAAGAGAGAGTGAGGCAACACTGAGGCGAAGAGAGAAGGAGTGAAGACAGTCAGTAAGAGGCGAGGAATTGATGAGACGAAAAGTCTTTAATTCCACCCGGTTAAGTACGGCCGTGTGGGTTGAGCCACCCTACACATGAGAAGCATACTCCATACAGGGGCGGACAACACCCCTGTACAGAGATAGCAAATGAGTAGGTGTAAAGAAACTGCGGAGGCGGTACACCACACCTAACCTCTTAGAAGCTGTTTTGGAAAGAGAGTACATGTGATCTTTCCAGGAAAGATCACGAGAAAAGAAAACGCCAAAAATGTTAAGAGAAAAGGAAGGATTCAGTTGTGTGTTGTTGAAGGTAAGAGATAGTCGTGTGGAAGATTGTGACGAGTAGACAGATGAAGGAACTGAGTTTTTGAAGCATTGAAAATCACAAGGTTTTCTCTGCCCCAATCGGAGATAGCAAAGATCAGAGGTCAGGTGTCCCACAGCCGTCCTACGCGAATCACGGAGTGACTGTTGAGACGGGCGCTTTGGGAAGCGGATGGAGAAGTGAATCATCGGCAAAGGAGTGAATAGGACAGGAAGTGGGAATTAAAAGATTATTGATAAATAAAAGGAAAAGAGTGGGTGACAGGACAGAACCCTGAAGAACAACGCTATTAATAGCTTTAGAAGAAGAACAGTGGTCATCTACAACTGCAGCTATAGATCGGCCAGAAAGGAAGTTAGAGATGAAGGCACAGAAAGAAGGACAGAAACCGAAGGAGGGTAGTTTCAAAACTAAAGATTTGTGCCAGACTCTATCAAAAGCTTTTGATATGTCTAGCGCAATAGCAAACGTTTCACCGAAATCCCGAAAGGAGGATCTACAGATCTACAGAAGCTAAGGCTAACAAAGACCCTAAGATCCACTCTAAGGTTAGCCCGAGAGAAAGGAAAGAGTAGGGGGTTAAGAGAAGAGAATAAGGGGTTAAGTAAGTAGCAACACCAATCACTCGTGGGTTAACATTCACTCAGAAAAAGTGAAAAAACACTCATCATCATCATCCGCCGGCCACTGCCGACAAGTCGAAAAAATAGTCGGAGAGAATAGGAGGGGTGAAAGATGAAAAGAAGTAAAATAAGAACGCTTACATACCATGCAAACACAGTCTTAACTCACTGTCATACCATGAGAGCTGCAGACATGCAAGTAAAGAGAGTTACAGACATGCAAGTAAGGAGAGGATAAGAAAAAAAGTAGGTAAAGTTAAACAAAAAGTGGGTTAGTTTACGCTACGAGCTACATCTACATTCGTGTTAGTCTTCTTTTTTTTTTCTTGCTGGCACATCACACGCTGGCATTAGACGTCAACAGACTCGTCCCCGATTACGACTCCCAGAGCTCCTGTTGCTAATTGTTTGTTTTTTTATTTTAAACAACGTTAATATTTTTAAAATGCCTATCTAAACAGCTCTTAAACATATTAACGCTGGTAGAGTTAACGACTGACGCGGGAAGATTATTCCATTTATCAATTACTTTAAACGTAAAGAAGGTTTTAGCGATATTAGTAATGAAACGTCTGCCACGCAACTTAAATCCGTTATTACGAGTATTACTATTATCGAAAGTGAACAGTTTGTCAAAATTTACGTTATCGATGTTATTAACGATTTTGAAAACTTCAATAAGCTCCCCCCTTAATCTCCTAGTTTCGAGTGAATACAAGTCTAACTCTTTAATCCTATCTTCATAAGGCTTGTTGCGCAATGACGGAATTAGTTTCGTGGCACGACGCTCAACCCTTTCTAACCTATCAATATCCTCACGCAAATACGGGCACCAAAACTGAACGGCATATTCTGAGGCCTGACTAGGGACTTGTAAAGGGGCAATATAATATCCTTCGATTTAAATTCGAAATTACGCGCTATGAAGTCTAACATCCTATTAGCTTTTGCGCAAGACTCCAGGCACTGGTTCCTAACTTTTAAATCCTTAGATACGCGTACGCCTACCTAAATCTACTTCCTCGTCAACGCTCGCTAACTCTCTATCATCCATCGTATACGTGTAATTATTGTTACGAGAACCTATATGCAAAACTTTACATTCGTCTACGTTAAATTGCATCTGCCACTTATCTGTCCACTCCATAATCCTATTTACAGCGTCTTGGAGCCTATTTCTATGGTCCTCGTTAACAACCTTACCGCCTATTTTAGTATCGTCCGCGAATTTTGACACGTTACTAGTCAATCCCACATCTATGTCGTTAATGTAAATTACGAATAGCAATGGGCTTAACACTGAACCCTGTGGGACACCACTACCTACATCCAACCACCTCGATTCACTACCATTAACAACGACCCTCTGTCTCCTAGCACGAATCCATTCCTCTAACCAGTTAGCTACCTGACCGCGTATACAGTGCGCTTTAACCTTTACAATTAATCTTCTATGCGGAACTGTATCGAACGTCTTTTTAAAAATAAATAACGTCAGCCGCTCTATGCCTATCGTATTCGCGCACTATTTCGTTATAAAATTCTAACAAATTAGTTAAACAAGATCCATGGCGTCGAAACCCATGCTGACTACTATTAATCAAATTTCTACTTTCTAAGTGATCGATGATACGATCCCTAACTACGGATTCCAAAAGTTCACCAATAATTGACGTTAAGCTAATGGGCCTATAATTGCTAGCTACCATGCGGTCGCCTTTTTTAAAAATAGGCGTGACGATGGCTAATTTGAAGTCTTCAGGAATAATCCCCGTTTCGAGTGACTGACTAAAAATCTTCGTTAAGGGGCCTACGATAACGTCTTTCAAATCCTTCAAATGTCTGGGATAAAAAGCGTCAGGGCCTGGAGCCTTGCTAACTTTTAGCCTATCGATATAATGCGCAATCTCACCCTCGTAAATAGTTATTTCATCCAAAATAGTCTCGCTACTAAGTGAACGATATCGTCCACGTCGGGGACATTATTTACGTCTTCTACGGTAAAAACTGTCGCAAAAAAGTTATTAAAAATACCCGCCATCGCCTGAGCGTCAGAAGTCAAAGCGCCGTTAACATCGACTAGAGGGCCTATGTTATCTTTTATCGGCTTACGATTATTGACGTATTCAAAAAACTTTTTTGGATTATGTTTATTATCCGCAGCTATAAGTATCTCTAAATTACGCTTAGCATTCCTAACTGATCTTTTAACCTGACGTCTAAGCTCGATATATCTATTAAAGTTAGCTGCCATACCATTGCGCTTATTAAGTCCATACGCTCTATTATAAACTCGCCTATTTCCCTAGTCCACCACTTGGGCCTACCATGATTTCTAGCGCGCTTGGGCCTACGAGGAATAAACTCCCTTTCAATATTCATAAAACTTTCTTTAAACTCCTCCCAATGCAAATTTGTGTCATTACCCATAAATAAGTTATCCCAGTCCACTACTCTCATCCTATCTGCAAAACTATGAAAATTAGCCCTACGAAAATCAGGGACTTCTATTACGTTACTATCCTAGTGTTTTCTATCGATAACTTAAACCTAAGAATTTGATGATTACTACATCCTAAACTCTCGCCTACTTCTAAACTATCGACTATATTTTCACCGTTCATCACCAAATCTAAAATATTGTCACCGCGCGTTGGTTCGGTAACTATCTGTCGTAAAAAATTATCCTCCATTAACTCAATCTCAAACCCTCCTCATTACCAGTAAAAGTCTTGTAATTAACATTAGGGCAATTAAAATCTCCGACAATTATACTATTCCGATTATCAATAAAGTTACCAAGAAGTGAGTAAAATCTAGTATCGGTATCGCAGGGTTGAACGGGAGGTCTATAAACAATAAAATTAAAACTAATACTACGTGTCCTAACTTCAACGCATATCGCATTAATTGCTGCCGGAAAATCTATCTTAGCCTCGATAGCCCTAAGGGAATTACAAATGTACAGCAAAACGCCGCCACCAAACCTATGTAACCTATCATTAGCAGAGAGTTTAAAACCCGGTATATTAAGTTCCCCCAACAAGTCCCCAGTTACGGTATTTAACCACGTTTCAGTGATAGCAACGATATCGTAGTTGCCTGAATAAATTATCACCTTAAATTCATTTAATTTATTTCTAATACTACGCGCGTTACAATAAAAGACGTTTAAGTTATTTTTTACCACGGGCCGGCGTTTTAAACTATTTTTCACGTCGGGCCCGCGTTCCCCGGACCCACAACGTTTAAAGAAGGCTTCGACCTATACAGCTTTCGCACATTTTCGTCTATTAACCTACCTAGCCTAGCATTACCTATTTCATTAAAATGCACCCCATCTTTTATAAAAAGGCTAGGATCACTGAATTCGGACCACAGCTTTACGAAGGGTACATTTTCCTCAGCACAAATCTCTTCTAATTTATTATTAAAAAATATTGTTTTTGACGTAATCCTAAGACCCAAACCGTGCCTAGGGGTAATACCTAGAACTAAAGACCTATCTGACCTCGCCTTCAGGGACCTAATTAACCCCTATATCTCTCCAAAAGGTCAGGCACTCTCGTATCGGGCCTATACGAGTCGTTGCCTCCTACCATCGTCACCAACATCGAGTGACGGGAGGCAACGTCAATCCTATCCACTTCGTCTCTAACTCTGTCAACCCTGGCCCCTGGGAGACAGACCCTCCTCCTCTTGGTTGGATGCCGTTCAACGAACTCTTTGTCCATGTGGCGCACTAAAGAGTCCCCAATTAAAATAGTTTCCCCTTCATTCACATCCCTTTCCAAATGGGTGAAAGGGTTCGAAACCTCGATAGGGGAGAGGGAGGGATTCCTATCACCTAACGTACGCGGCCTAGCTCCACCTTTAACTTCTCTAAATCCCTCCCCATCTACTAATCTCGGACCAACCTTAACCCCTTCCTCAACTCTATCCAACCTTCCCGACAAGCTACCTAAACTAGAAACTAGGTTACGCACCTCACCCTTCAAATTACTAACGTCTTCAACGTTAGTATTGGTTCGGCTTTCGTCAACCGTAGCTCTACCCCTGCCCCTCATCAAGCGTTGCAAGTCTTTCCGTTACCTTACGTACACTGCGTTTTATGTCAACTATTTCCTCCATTAACTCGCAAAAGAAACAAACTGATCTCTCGGTAATCGCCATAGGACCGCCGTTATAATCTTTAAATTCCGAATACCACCGGTTTACCCCACACCTAACACACGACGCTTTCTGCGACGACATCGCGGTTAAAAATTAGTTTATAACCGTCACAAGTTTAAGTTAAATTAAGCCGGCACGCTATGAACACTTCTAAATCGCTAAAAACCACTAATATTCAATTACTTAACTATAACAATGTGAATATAAACGCAAATATATAAAATTCAAAACTGCAAAAGTAGATGCAATATCAGAGAGCTCAGGAAATGGGTCCGTTCAGTTCAGAGTCTGGCTGACGAATGAGATATGCAAGAAGATCGCCAGTAGAGCGTCCCTTGCGGAACCCATACTGACGATCTGAAAGAAGATTGTGAGAAGAAACGTGTTTAAGAATCTTCCTATTAAGGATAGATCCCAAAACTTTGGAAAGGCAAGAAATCAAAGCAAGTGGACGATAGTTGCAGGGTTGAGAGCGGTCACCCTTCTTTGGGACAGGCTGAATGAAAGTGAACTTCCAGCAGGAAGGAAAAGTACCAGATGAGAGACAAAGACGAAAGAGTTTGCCTCGGCAAGGGGTATCAGCACTGAAGCACAGTTCTTAAGAACAACAAGAGGAACACCATCAGGACTGTACGCCTTCTTAGAGTTGAGCCCAAATAGGGCAGAAAGAACCTCTTTGGAAGAGATTCTAATTTCAGACATAATAAACTCAAAGGGAGGAGGAAATGGAGGAAGAGCACCGAAATCATCTATGCTTGAGTTGGAAGCGAAAATTGCTTTGTATTATGTAAAGTTGACACACATTCTGGCATGTCAATGATGAGCTTTGCCATTTGTTCTTGAGGACAAGAATTGTGGTGTCTATTTACTTTTGTCAAAGTAGTACGGTAGTATAAGGTCAAAAGGAGAGCCAGCAAGTTCCCGGTTAGTGTCAATGCGGTCTCCAATATGGAACCTAAACTCTGAGAGAAACCTTTCCTTAAACTATTTGACACTAACAGGCAACCAAACGATTTAAAATTTCCATGTCATTCAGAACTTTACTCCTTAGTCCTTACACTGTAAAGAAAATGAGATTTTAAAAGAGCAGATTCTTTGTTGTGCACTTACAAGTTAATGGCTTCTGGAATGGGTGTTTGTTTATCCACGTGGTACTGGGAGCAAAGACTTTTGTATAAAGATTTGAAGTCGGTCATCGTCACGTGGTGGACGCATTTATTATAACTATGCAGTATTGTTGTCTCATCTTCATAAAGACCACCTCTTAAAGTGGATGCAAACACTAGGTTCTTTTATGCTTAAAAATTTGGTATGTCCATAATACACATTGTGCTTCTGTAAGTACAGTAATTTGAGATTTTATAGCAATCATAAAAGAACTTTTCACTCACGTATATATACTGTATATAGGCAAAACAATTCTCATTATATTTTGGTATATTCGTGTTAAACATCTTCTAAATTAAGAGATTCATTACTCGGCAGTTTAATTCGTTTGCATTGTAGTGATTCTAAAGTGTCAGTATATTCCGGTGATAATTTATTGAGCGAAAGTAAAGTGTAAGAGAGTATAGCCAAATAAATAAATATATAAATGTATCAGAATAAGAAAAAAAAACATACAGTGATTTTACAGGCCTTCAGCGTTTAACGCGCAAACAAGGGCACGAGGGCTGGTGGGAAACCATGAAAGTCATAAAACTTGATACGTTTCAGTTTTTCGAGAAGGAGAAAAGTAACCAGTTGCCCGAGTTATTCCAGAATAGAAAAAGGAAGAAAATGAAAAAAATAGCAAGAAATAAAAATGAGACTCTCATCTCTGGAAAGAAGACGCGAGCGGTACACAGTAATATACATATGGAATATACTCGAGGGTTGTGCTCCAAATTTTATAAATGACACAGAAACACACTGTTATGAGAGAAGAGGCAGATTCTGTACTGTCTCAGCTCTAGTGGGACAGGGAGCCATGAAAACGAGGATAAAAAGTACCCTCGGAGTACGAACGAAGTCCAGAACTGTTTAACGTTCTGCCAAAAGAATTGAGGAACCTCCAGCATACTTCTGCCCTGCAGAAGTGTCGACCGCAGAGCAAGGCTGTCTCAAGAGAAGGCCTGAACATTGGAGTCGAACACATGCTGTGACGTCACACGCCGGGTCCGAGAAGTGTGGTTTTACGGACCAAGGTTTATTTGCTGTTTACGAAGTGTGCAGAACAATAGGATTTCTTTTTATATAATTAATTGGATATTAATTATTTAGAAATGATTAAAACCGAATTTAGTGCGAAGGATGTTAATTTAATGCGTGCTTTAGTCAGAGATTTACATGATAGAAAATGTACTCTATATATTTTTTAACTTCTGCCTGGCGTGTGAAAGGTAATAAAATATTCATTCCACGTAATTTCCTTTCCAACCGCTTTTGATTTTCAAATCCTAAATAAATACAGTGGACCATTATGACTGAAAACTATGAAACATATTTAATTCTTTGTTCGGCCCTTTAATTCATAATTCGTTACTAAAAGATTACGAGTTTTTCTGATAGTGTGGAAATATTTAATTACATTACCATAAAACATTCCTTATTAGGCAGACTCGGGGTCAATTCTTAATTGAACTGGAATTGAATTAGAATTGCTGAAAAAAAAACTTGTGAATTGGAATTGAATTTGAATTGATAATCATTGAATTAAGATAAAGTTATTTGAATTTATAATTTTCCAAACCTACTATTTTTCCAAATTTTTATTTTCTTTTTTTTTACAATTTTTATCTATTCTTAGTTTTGGTGAAACTGTAATTGATAGTTTTGGCAATCTTGACTCACGTCTTACTTTCCTTTCAATGACTTTTTGCAAAGTTTTATTCTTCATTTTAGCAAACGTTTAAGCACTCACTCGATCAGATCAAACTAAACACGGCATCTAAATCGAATGTTTTTAATCATTTTATCATGTTAAGTAGAGAATTTGAAAATTGTAAGGCTACGTGTAAACACTGTGAGCAACTTGTATCTGGGTCTATAAAGTCTGTAGTTCTCCAGTTCATTCATAATATCATCGTCTAATGTCTAACTGATTCATATCAATGTAATGATTGAGATTCATTTCAGATTATTTGCATTTTATCACGAAGTTATAGGATAAATATATTTCCGTTTCTTTTCAAATATACCGTATATACCCGAGTATAGGTCGATCTCGTGTATAGGTCGACCCTTGATTTTTGGCCAAGAAATCATTAATTTATCATATGCTTCGTGTATAGGTCGACCCCAGTTGTTGAGGGTAGTGGAACAACAAATTAGGGTAATAAAGCATCATATTTTATGGCATATAAACAAACTGTAATTTTAATAATTGGTACATATTTTGTTTTCATTGTTTACTGGTACTAAATGGTAAATATTTTTCATGTCTGAAGCTAACAGTAGCTCCTCGCCCTCCCCATCGTGCACAGATTTTAACCCCACGAAAATGTTACCCTTATATACGTCGACCCCCTAATTTTTGCCTAAGAATTCAGTCTTAAAAACTCGACCTATACACGAGTATATACGATATATATATTTTTTCTCTAGATATGTATAGCGGCCTATAGCCTCTAAATTTTCAGTAGGCCTACTGTAAAATTGTATTCTTTATTTGGTAAATCACTTATTTAAATTCAGTTTTATTCTTTTGTTTAAAATTTTACGCATAATAATACCAAGATGCTTTTTTTTTATTCTTGGAACTATTTTAAAAGGAATTTTTTATTATTTTAAAATAAAAATTTTAAAACCTTAAGTCATGTATATGACTACTAAGTTCGGAGGGTGCTACTATAGTATGCGGTCTACCTACGATTGGTTATGTTTAGTCATGATATTTTCGTTAAAACTAACGAAAATATCATGACTAAACCTAACCAATCGTCGAGGGCGATTGACATTGGGATGTAAACAAGCAATTAGTAAACAAGATAAGAAGCTGTAATTAAAAGGTAGCCCACCTAATCGTTAGTAGACCGCATACTATAGTAGCACCGTTCGCAGATAAGGTGATCAGTCACTATAACGTAATACACTCATAAGGGAATACACTCATAAGGCCCAAAAGTTTAAAAGAAATTAAAATGAATTTAAAAGAAAACCGTGGTCAATGTATAACTTCTATAAATCTATTATATTGCGTTATACTAACAAAAGTTTTATATATTAAATATAGATTTTATTAATATATTTTAAGAATTTTATATATTTATATATTATTTATTAAAATGATACAATACAATAGATGTATTGTATGATTTTAATATCAGTGTGTGAATTGTATTGCGTGTCAATAGAAGAATTGGGTACTTACGTATTAACGGGGGTCCACCACATATTGATGATTGGTTAGGTTAAGTTGTAATATTTTTGTTAGTTGAAAATTTCTAATACATCATATTTTTTAAATAGCAATATTTTTTTAAATATTTTTTTATACAATTTTCTGAAAAAAAATATATTTTTTTTAGACTTATTCAGTTATTCATGATGAAAATTTGGGATCTAATGTGTAATATGTATTAATCATTGTAAATATTTGAAATATAAATCATTGTAAATATTTAAAAAAATATTGCTATTTAAAAAATATGATGTATTAGAAATTTTCAACTAACGAAAATATTACAACTTAACCTAACCAATCATCAATATGTGGTGGCCCCCGTTAATATGTTAGTACCAAGAATTGTTAATTGAATTTGAATTTAACTAAAATGAATTGAATTGAATTTGAATTGAACTAAAATGAATTGAATTGAATTTGAATTGAACTAAAATGAATTGAATTGAATTTGAATTGAACTAAAATGAATTGAATTGAATTGAACTAAAATGAATTGAATTGAATTTGAATTGAACTAAAATGAATTGAATTGAATTTGAATTGATCTAAAATGAATTGAATTGAATTTGAATTGAACTAAAATGAATTGAATTGAATTTGAATTGGTGTTACTTTTTAGCAGATTGAAGTGAATTGAATTGGAATTGATCTTTAATAATAGTTGGTGAATTATAATTGAATTTGAATTGATAAAAGTGAACTGACCCCGAGTCTGTTATTAAGAAAATAGCGCATTACATACTTTTTCGAAATAGAATTAACTTCTGTCCTCGTATATACACAAAAATATATTCTAACTTACATATAACAAAAACAGTGCTACAAAATTCAAATTAGTTATGATTCACGAATGCGTTCACCTGCTAAGCGAACAGATGCGCAAGGACCCATAACGTGACGTCATTAAATCTATGGCCGCACGTCGATCTTGAACCGACGTTCGGAGCCATCCATAAGGTTCATAATATATACGTATCATTATCCGCCTACTTCATTGTGTACACCATAACAATAGTATACCAAAATATAATGAGAGCTGTTTTACCTACTTGTTAATGTTAAACTTGTATCCACTCAAACTAGTCCGGAAGTTAAATCTTTGCTATTAATGAAACAGAATATATGTTCAATATGGCTTTTATTTTTGCCATCATGGTTTAAATACAAGAGCTATTTTACATGGCAAAGTATTTGTATTATGTTGTTGCATATGTCATGTATTATGCATGTTCAGAAATAATTGTTCATTCGTACATTATGATTTATAGGCCTCTTCTATTCAATACAAATATCACACGTTGAAGTTTTTATTAAATGAGCTTTATTCAATACGTTAAGCTGCACTCTGTTTACACTCATACGTTAAAAAAAAGAAGCTTCAGAGTAAAACAAAGTGAAATGTTTCAGTGACAACAAAGGAAAATAATCTGACTTTCTAAATGTCAACAATACGGTTGCTTAGCAACCAGTGCGAACGCCAGATCCTTTTTTGTCGGTATTAAGAAAGCCGATTACAGTCTTATCACGTCATTCATGAGGTGTCATACAAAATAAAATCTACAATTTACTCATACTGTTTCCTACGTACCAAAGATTTATCTTGTGTGAAGCAATGGAAAATTATATTGTCTGGATTTCCTTTTATCCGGACGTTATTTACATTAACATTTCATTTGAAGCTAAATTTAACAGGCATTTCAGACCGACATCTACCCACTGAACGACATAACGCAGACTGGTGACCGTCATTGGTCAGAAAAATCATCATTGGGATTTGCATTTTGTATTGATCACTTCAGAGGGCGCTGCGAATCAATTGTTGTATGGACGTTTAACAATGGTAATATCTTTGGTATTAAACTGAATTTCTGCTCTCTAAACTTGCGGTGGGAGGGAGGGGTAGCGCATATTTCCTTATAATATTTATAAATAACTTCAATTTAAAAAATAAAATTTTATCGTTTAGTCTGAATGTACAATAGAATTTTCTGAACTCGTTCATCTAAAGCTTTAATTAAGGAAGAGGAAAGATAACAGATCTACAGTAAGAGCTATGCATGGTTATAAATAAAATATAGGCCTACTCTCATAAAACATTTGCATCGTTTGCCTCGTGGAAATAGTTTTTCTTTATCTTTTAAATTTATTTATTTATGTATTGTTCTATTTATACATGTACAAAAAATACAGAATGGCTATAACAAATATATATACCTCGTAGTAGTTCCGTGCGTTGGTCTCTCTTCACACGAAGGTCAAGCTAGAGTAGTGTCCCCGCCTCCAGGCCTGCTCTCCTGAGCCAGGCATCTAGTCTTCTTTTGAAGACTTCAACTTTGACCCCTGTGACGTTTCTGATGTCCTTTGGAAGCTGGTTAAAATTTTTTGGACCACTGTCAACCAAACTATTTTCCTTCAGTGTTGAAGAGGTCCCTTGTCGGACCTTTAATTTGGGAACACTTACACATTCTGCCTTTCCTATTTTCCAATGTTGTTTGGATGATAATTGGGTTTAGGTTGAGTTACCAGTTTTTCGATCATTTTTCCATATGTAGATTATGGTGTACCCCTCTCTTCTTCTTTCCAGGGAATACAGATTAAGTTTACATTCTTTCCCAGTAGATGAGTTCTTTGCAGTCATCAATCTTGGCTGTGAAATGTCTGAATTTCTTCTTGTTTATAAATGTCTTCCTTTTAATAAGGGGACGTCAAGCCTGAGCAGTATTCAAGTTTTGGTGTGATCAGTGTTTTCAACAAAGAAATCATTACTTTCTTGTCCCTATAGGCCAGTGTCGCTTACATCTCATCTCACTAAAATATTTGAAAGAATAGTTAGACAGAAAATCTATGACTTTTTGGAAACTCAGAAAAAATTCAATGATAACCAACACGGGTTTCGATCAGGCAGATCATGCCTATCACAACTAATGGAACACTACAACAACATTATTGATTCACTTGAAAGTAATGAAAACTATGATGTACTGTACACAGACTTTGCTAAAGCGTTCGACAAGTGTGACCACGGAATCATAATACATAAACTGAAATATATGGGAATAACAGGAAAAGTAGGGAAATGGATATATAATTTCCTTAGTGAGCGGAGGCAAGTCGTTACAGTACAAGGAGTATCTTCATCAGAATCAGAGGTCCTCAGCTCAGTACCACAAGGAACAGTATTAGCTCCACTACTCTTCATAATCATGCTAACTGACATAGATGAGGACGTTACCAGAGACAGCACAGTAACATCCTTTGCAGATGACACAAAGATCAGTAGAAAAATAAGAAACCCAGAAGACATAGGATCTCTACAAACCGACATAAACAAAATCTACAAGTGGACTGAAGACAACAATATGAAGTTTAACACCGAGAAATTTCAGCTATTACGGTACGGAAAAAGAGAAGACCTAAAGTGCATGGAATATTATACCCCAAATGGACAGGAAATTCAGAGAAATTCCAGAGCAAAAGATTTAGGGGTTGTAATGACAGATGATGCGAAATTTGAAACACAAAATAAGATAGCAGTAAACAGAGCAAAGAGAATAACGGGTCAGATATTGAGAACCTTTAAACGAAGGGATAGGAATGTAATGATTCCTCTACTGAAAACCCTGATCATACCCAAATTAGAATACTGCTCGGTCCTAACTTCCCCATATAAAAAAGAAGACATTAGACAGCTGGAGGGGATCCAAAGAAGCTTCACAGCCAAGATCAATGGGTGCAAAGAACTAAATTACTGGGAAAGGTTACGAGAACTAGACCTATATTCACTGGAAAGGAGAAGAGAGAGATACACCATTATTTACACTTGGAAAATAATGGAGAAACTAGTCCCTAATCTTACTCTGAATCCCATAACTCCCCAAACAACGATGGAAAGTAGAAGCGGTAGACTGTGTCGTATTCCCAAATTGAAGGCGAGACAGGGAACATCCTTAACCCTGAAAGAAAATAGTTTTGTAGTGAGAGGACCAAAACTGTTTAATCAGTTGCCCAAAGGCCTAAGAAACACGAAGGGAGTTGCAGTGGAAATCTTCAAAAGAAGACTAGACGCCTGGCTCAGAACAATCCCCGATGAGCCGGGCGTACCTGGCTATGTGAGGTGGAGAGCGCAAGAATCCAACTCACTACTTCACCAGGCCAACTCGAGAGGAGGGGCGACAAGCTTGACCTTCGCGAAATGAGAAATCATCGCGCGGAACCTTTGTAAGGTTGTAAGGTAAGGTAAGGTATATATACAGGGTGTGCGAGAATTATCTGTACAATTTTTGGCTGTTATTAAAAGTCAACCATCAAGTGTAGAAATTCCAGTGTTGTCCCATTTTACAGAGAAACTCATTAAGTTTTTTCTGATAACAAGTTTTGACAAGTTTTTTCTTTTTTGTACGCGGGTGACAGACATTGATGATTTAAAAGCAAGAATCACAGCTGCTATTGAGCGAATTGATGTGGATATGCTGCAGCGTACATGGCAACATTTGGATTATTATCGATTGGATGTTTTGCAAATCACTGATGGTGTGCACATATCGAATGTTTGTAACAACGTTACTTTAATAAAAGAAACTTTTGAAAATACAGATTCTAAATAATCTTGTTTAAGAATTTTACGTGTGTTATCAAGAATTTTATTAAAAGAGGAAATTGTACAGATAATTTTCGGACAGACTGGAATTTCTAAAAAACTTGTCAAAACTTGGTATCAGAAAAAACTTAATGAGATTCTCTGTAAAATGGGACAAACTGGAATTTCTACACTTCATGGTTCACTTTTAATAACAGCCAAAAATTGTACAGATAATTCTCGGACACCCTGTATATATATATATATATATATATATATATATATATATATATATATATATACCTCGATGGTGTAGTCGTTAGCGTTGCTGACTAAGAATCCATCGGCCTCGGAATCGAGACCCGGTGACGGCAGGCGCCGCGCAGCAAAACCCAGCTGTTCATCCTTCCACACAGTAAAAGAAATTGATTGGTAGATAAATGGGTACCCTGGGTAGCCTAGTGATAAAGACGCTGGGCTGCTGGTGGGGCATGGTTCGGATTTCACGTTAAACTGTAGGTCTAATGTGGAGTGACAAGCTTTACCTTCGTCAAAATGAACAATTCGGGCGGAAGCAAAACCAAGGTTTGCAGCATTCATTCATTTCACGTGTTTAATTGTGAAATTCATCCCATATATATATATATATACAGGGCGTCCCAAAAAAATGTATACACACTTTAACAGCTGATAGCTCAATTGATGTTTCTTTCTTTCCAAGTTAAACCCATTAGAATTAATAATGGCAGTCAGACTAAGCTTTGAACAAAGGAAATTCATTCTAAAATGCTACTGGAAGTGTGAAAACGCAGTTGAAGTGCAAAGACAGTTTAGGAGGGAGTTTCAAACAGATCCACCAACGCGACTTACCATCACTCGAATTAGAGATAAGTTTGAAGCCGATGGAACTGTTCAGAATGTCCACAAGAAGCGTTCCGGAAGACCACGGACATCGACAAGCCCCACAAAGCAAGAAAGAGTACTGGAAACGTATTACCAAAGTCCAAGAAAATCTGTGCGGCAAGCGAGTCGTGAGGTAGGAATTTCAGAATCGTCTGTCCAACGCATTTTGAAGCGCTGTCAATGGAAAAGTTACATTCCAAGATTAGTCCATGCTATTAATGAAGATGATCCGGACCGAAGAGTGGAGTATTGCGAGTGGTACTTGGCACGATGTGGATGTGGATTGGACGAAGGGGTTTCGTAGAATACCCTCCGCGTTCACCAGACCTCACATCACTAGACTTTTTTTTATGGGGATACTTAAAAGACAAAGTCTACGCTATAAAACCTGCAACAGTCGCTGAATTGAGAGCAGCCATTGAACGAGAATGCACACAAATACCAAACGAAATGTTTCGTGATGTTTGCGATTCCATTGCTTCGCGTTATCAGCAGTGCCTGGACCAGAACGGACGTCAGTTTGAAAACAGGCGTTGACAAAACAATTAAATAATGTCTGTAGATTCTATTACATTTTGAAAATGAAATGTATTTTAATAAACACTGCCTTTATAATTATTTAAAGTGTGTATACATTTTTTGGGGACGCCCTGTATATATACAGGGCGTCCCCAAAAAATGTATACACACTTTAAATAATTATAAAGGCAGTGTTTATTAAAATACATTTCATTTTCAAAATGTAATAGAATCTACAGACATTATTTAATTGTTTTGTCAACGCCTGTTTTCAAACTGACGTCCGTTCTGGTCCAGGCACTGCTGATAACGCGAAGCAATGGAATCGCAAACATCACGAAACATTTCGTTTGGTATTTGTGTGCATTCTCGTTCAATGGCTGCTCTCAATTCAGCGACTGTTGCAGGTTTTATAGCGTAGACTTTGTCTTTTAAGTATCCCCATAAAAAAAAGTCTAGTGATGTGAGGTCTGGTGAACGCGGAGGGTATTCTACGAAACCCCTTCGTCCAATCCACATCCACATCGTGCCAAGTACCACTCGCAATACTCCACTCTTCGGTCCGGATCATCTTCATTAATAGCATGGACTAATCTTGGAATGTAACTTTTCCATTGACAGCGCTTGAAAATGCGTTGGACAGACGATTCTGAAATTCCTACCTCACGACTCGCTTGCCGCACAGATTTTCTTGGACTTTGGTGATACGTTTCCAGTACTCTTTCTTGCTTTGTGGGGCTTGTCGATGTCCGTGGTCTTCCGGAACGCTTCTTGTGGACATTCTGAACAGTTCCATCGGCTTCAAACTTATCTCTAATTCGAGTGATGGTAAGTCGCGTTGGTGGATCTGTTTGAAACTCCCTCCTAAACTGTCTTTGCACTTCAACTGCGTTTTCACACTTCCAGTAGCATTTTAGAATGAATTTCCTTTGTTCAAAGCTTAGTCTGACTGCCATTATTAATTCTAATGGGTTTAACTTGGAAAGAAAGAAACATCACTTGAGCTATCAGCTGTTAAAGTGTGTATACATTTTTTTGGGACGCCCTGTATATATATATATTAGTGATGTATCGGATGTCAAATTTCAGACATCTGCGGATGCGGATGTTCAGGCATAAATTTGTCAGCTTGATAATTAATATGTTAGTTTAAATTCATACTTAATTTATTAATTCACTTTCGATTTTTGGTTAGTTATAAATAATAGATATTCCATAATATTAGATATTATTTTTGTAATTATAATTTTTTTACATACACTTCTCTTTTTGGACGAATTTTCGCCACACAACTGTGTGTTACTAGGACCACTAACTACCCTTTGGAAAGTAGTGTGCTTATGACATTGTTATGTATTGTAGCATGAACAATTACTTATACAAAGACACAACAGACATTGCCAGTTACATTAAAGATCAAATGAAGGCTGCACAAGTCTCAGTATTTGAACTGAATGAGGGGCAAATTGTGCTTAAAAAATAGCAATTTTTCTGACTTGTCTCCTTTCAGCCGATTTCGTTTTTCATCATAAATAAGGCCAGCCCCACTGAATAGTTGTTCACTGGGGATACTGCTTGGAGGACAGCTAAAATAGCTAAAATACGCTAAATAGTACACATCCGCAACATCCGCATCCCGTAGGTGCGGATGAGGACGTTCAATTTTACACGGGTGCGGATGTGACATACATCACTAATATATATATATATATATATTATATATATATATTTATGAAAACCCACAAGGAAAAACAAAAATGATTCCAAGGCCTTTCCCTGACGAGGTGTACTTCTGATTACACGAAAGACCTTGGAATCATTTTTCTTCTTCCTTGTGAGTTTGCATCATTCATTCATTTCACGTGTTTAATTAATTGTGAAATTCATCATATATATATATATATATATATATATATATTATATATATATATATATATATATATATATATTCTACACCCTCTGGCAACGGCTTACTTGCCAATCTCAAACTAAATATATCTGTGCTGTCTACCTTTCTCCTAATTCTACTGACTATCCAAAACTCTTTGACTATCTCTTGCTGAAATCTCCATTTTAGGAGATTTCACTCTTCACCACTTTGGCTTTCCTTCCATTTTACTGACAATTTAGGGTAGGTTGATTTTGGAACTGTGATCTTGGACTAGTCTAGATAGAAAGGTAGATAGATGTAATTATTGCTGGACAGAATGTCTCCATACTTAATTTTGACCAGGGACAAGATATATACCATCATGATTCATAGGGTAGGTTCATTTTGGAACTGTGATCTTGGACTAGTCTAAATAGAAAGGTATTAATGTATAAGAAACGTTGCACCAACTCATATTTGTGAAAATGATTGTATTTTTTGAGGATTGTTAATTATTTTTAAGTTGTAAAATTGCCGAATTTTACGCGTAAAATCGCGCGCGCTGCATTCGCGCAATGTAAACAAACAAAATATCGGACCTTATTTCATCAAAATAATCAATTAAAATTCGGCTTTTTTAACAAAACGATGCTTGAAACTTATTGTAAATGCATTATAGATGTTTATTAGTGTATTATTTTGTATTTTTTAATGATATTTACCTATAAAATGTGTATTAAATTGTTATTTTATGATGCGTTCATTTAATTGTGTTTATTTTCAGATATTTCATAAAAATGGGTAAACAACGGAAGTCTGCAGTGTTAACTCGAAGTGATAGTGCCAAAAAATTCAGTGGCCAGCCTTCCCCTTTGGATAAAACAGAGCCTCCTACCCTCCACCAAGTTATTCAGTACAGTTATTTCCTCCAAAAGAGCCACCCGGACTTGAAAGACTATGATATTGCTAAAATGATAGCAAAGGATGTGATTGAGATCTGGCAGGCAGTGAACCCGCGGCTGCCCCTGTATGAGGAATATTATGTAGTGAAATTGGTGGATAAAGTGTGCTTCAAGAAAGCAAAAGAGATAAACAGGAAATCTCTTTCTACAGTCCAGGAGCAGAATCTGGAGGAAAAGCTGGATAACCTTTTTGACATTTCTGCTTGCACCTGTAAGCTACCTGTTCGTCCCTGTGATGACAATGCTGTGAAGTGCAAGAAAGAAAATTGTCAAACACAGCACATAATCTGCACTTGTCCTCCCAGTAAGAAGGTAATGCTATTATTTTTTTAACTTTTAACTGGCCTAACTTAGTGCGATTAGGTGCCTTTTAAATGGAAGGAAATTCAATGCTTGTAATTGAAAAATATCCGCATTTTCCTCCTGTAATCTTCCTTTCCCCTCCCCCTGGTAATAGAAATTAATAATCAATTTTTTTTCAGGATTTTATCTCTTATTTTAGATCCGCTATTTAATATACTTTAATATTTCAGGTTCCAGTAGAGGAGAGGGAATATTTGAGAGATCAGAGGGCCAAAATAGGACCCAAGGGCTCTTTCCAGCTGGGATCTGTGGATAAAGCTGCTGTGAAGAGAGACCAGAGGGCTGCAGCTGAAGCAGAAAGATTACAGAGCCAGCCAGATTCAACAGCAGCAGGAAGTGGATTTGGCCACTTTTGCCTCCACACCTTCACAAGATATTTCTTTTGAATCCAGCTCAGGAGAATCAGGAGAGGTAATATATTTTTTTTCTTATATCTTATCCCATTTTTACCCAAATTTATCCCTACTTTTTGTCCCTATTTCCCCCCTTTTTTCCCCCATTTTCGCTTTAGTAATTTATTCTTTTTTTCGCCCATTTTCGCCGACTTTTTACCTGAATTTTTACCCATTTTCCCCCCCTATTTTCCCGCTTTTTTCCCCCCATTTTCGTTTACGTAATTTATTCTTATTTCCGCCCATTTTCGTCGATTTTTACCCATATTTTTCCCTACTTTTTCCCCGATTTTCGCCCATTTTCGCTTTAGTAATTTATTTTTTATTTTCATTTCAGCCATCTGGTGGTGAAGCTGGGGCAAGTCTTGCTAATGCCTTCCTCCTGGACTTACAAGCTATGGACCTGCTTAAGCCTGGCCTTGATGTGAAACAGATAATAGTTGATAAATCGAAAATGGACAGGGAAAAAGCTAGAATGAAAGTGAAAAGTGCTGAAAAGCACAATGAGGGTCTGGAAAAGTTAGTCTGTACTGGGGTTGATGGGAAAGTTGACAAGGACACTTTGCTGTACAGAGAAGTTAAGGATGAAAATGGGGAGACTAAGCTGAAGAAAGGAAAGGGACAAGAGCACCATTTGACTTTCACAAAGGAGCCGGGAACTGAAAGTGGAACATATCTTACTCACAGAGTCATCCCAATTAAAGGTGCGACTGGAGTTCTTCTTGGTGAAGAAGTTGCTGGTGTCTTGGAGGAGTTTAACAGTGTTCATACCCTGAAAGCTGTCCTCCTTGACAACACAAATACAAACACTGGCTGGGAGGGAGGCCTTGTAACAGCTCTGGAAAATAAAATTGAGCGGAAATTGCACACCATTGGCTGTTCACTCCATCAGAATGAGCTTCCTTTCAGAGCTGTTTTCAAGCATCTTGATGGCAGTACCAAAAGTCCCACTGCTTTCACTGGTCCGCTGGGAAAACTCTGTGAAATTGACTACCAAGATCTGCCACAAATGGAATTCACCAAACTCAGTGGCCCCCTGGATAACATGGAATTTGCTGAGGAGACACTGAATGATCTCAGTAGCGACCAGAGGCTTCTTTTGGAGTATGTGCTTGGAATTTCCAGGGGCAAAGTCAACCAAAGATTTGCTGCCTGGAAAATTGGACCATTAAACCATGCAAGATGGTTGACTTTGGCAATTGGATTGATGTGTCTGTGGACCAGAGGTGCTTACCCTCCAGAACTACAGGATAAGCGTTACCAGGCCATCAAGTTCATTGTGGAAGTGTATGCAGTCAGTTGGTTTGAGATCAAAAGGGACAGCAAGTTCCACAATCAGCAGCTGTACATCTTCAACATGATCGAGAGGATCAAGCAGCAGTCTGAAGAAATCCAGGGTGTTGCTTTCAAGAACCTGAAGTACAATGCTTTTGCCTTGCTGCCCGAGAATGTGCTGTACTCCATAATGAAGTCTGATGACTTGGAAGTGAGAGAAGCTGCTCTCAAGAAAATTCTGTCCATCAGGTAAGCATTTATTAATTTAAAAAAATGTGAAAAAAAAATTTGACTATGGAGATTTATTTAATAAAAAAAAGGCCCGAGTTCTATAAATCCCCATAATCGAATTTTTTGTCACATTTTCTTATCCCAATTCCCCCCTTCCCCTCTGATAATGGAAATAATCTTACCTTCTTTCTGAAAAAAATTCGATTATGGGGATTTATAGAACGGGTTTTTTTTTGGTTTTTTTAATTTAAGTTTAATTTAAATCAGCAATTCTGAGACTAATAGGGATTAAATCTTAAACTGGAATAAAAAATAAATTAATTATTATTCTTTCAGAAGTGGGAAGCCAGCCAAGAAGAGGCTGAAGAAGATCACAGTCATCAACATTGAAGCTACCCACTGGTCAGAACTAATCAACCTTTCTCAAAGTGGCATCTGTGAACCCGCTCTCACAGAAGACTTTTCTGACCAGGAGCTCAAGAAGCATTGCTAAATGGCACCAAGCTGGAGCTGCCTGATCTGCCTTCACATTCTCAGAGTGTTGAAAGGGCCGTGAAGCTGACATCTGAAGCTTCCCATACTGTTTATGGACTCGAATCAAGGCACAAACACATTCTGGCCAAAGCCCTAAGCCGCCAGATGAGGCCTTCCTTTGCTTCTAAGGGCTCTTACAGTGAAAATTATGATGATCTTGGGATCTAAATGTGTCTATTTGACTCTGTACATGTTTTTTTTACTTTTTTTCAATAAAATTGTAACTTTTTTCAGGATTTTTTTATGAAAATAGCATGATTTTTTCGGCCGAAAATTGCGAAAATGCGGTATTTTTCGGTACGATTTTTTGACGATTTTTGAAACGGTTTCCTCAAAAAACGGTTAAAGCTAGGGATAATATTTTGTCAGTTATTATCATATTAAGCCCTGACTATCTCGACTAGTCCAAAGTCGATATCTAAAAAAATGCGGAAAATCAACCTACCTTAACTGACATCCCTGGTGAACTAGTTTACAATTTCTCTATTCTGAATGACCTGAAGCAGATTGTATAGAACCCAACTTGTATCTCCGATCATCTTGGGGATAGACTCAACATTCTGGATTTATTTTTCACCACTTATCTTTCTTCTTACTTTAACAAACTTTCTTCTCCGTTGGACTCCTCCGACCACAATCTGTTTCCTGTTCTGTCGCTCCAGTTCGGCATTTGGATCCTCCTAAGAGAAGACTCCTTTGGCACTGGCACTTTGGCGCTGCTGATTGGGAGGGTCTTAGCCAGTATTTCTCCAACTTCCCATGGAACGATTACTGCTTCCGTGACCGGGGCATCTCCGAGTGCGCTGAGCATACAAAATCTGTTCTTCGACTGGCCAAAAGTTCCTTCGTCAGACAAAAACGTAGAAAACTATATATTCTAGTTCTTCTCGCTCTTTTTGGCATCTACCAAGAACCTCTCCAACAGCTTCACTTCTTTCCCTCCTCTTTTTCATTCCCACTGCTCAGTTTCCGTCTCAAACTTTCGGCTCGGCTTGAACTCAACTCTGGACGATTCCGATGCTGCTCCACCATCCCCTCCTCCCTTACGTAGAATCTCTTCTAAAGAGGTTCTTTCTGCCCTATCTGGGTTCAACTTTAGGAAGGAGTACGGTTCTGAGGGTGTCCATCCTGCTGTTTTCAAGAACTGTGCTTCTGTCATGACACCCTGCCTCGACAAACTCTTTCGTCTTTATCTTTCATATAATTGCTGTAATTGCTATGATTTTTTGCCTTTTCAAAGTTTTTTAATTTGTCCTTAATATGAAGATTCTTAAACATTTCTCTTCTCACAATCTTCTTTCAGATCGTCAGTATAGGTTCCGCAAAGGACGCTCTACTGGCGATATTCTTGCATATCTCTCTGTCTCTTGCTGAGCCTTGAACGGCCAAGCTCTGAAGGGCTACTTTAAGTTACAGCCGAAGTTAAGCTAGACTAAAACCAACTTACGGATTTGGAGGTCCTATTATGTGCCACCTCAGGGTTGTTGACTCGATGTGGGCCTACTTTAGGTCTCAGTAGCATAAAATTAAGAAAAACAAAGGTGGCATTATTTATGGTCTTCTTTCTAAACCCTGCAACAACACAACCTGCACCATTGCACGATGTAACAGTCCTGTATCTAAACAACCAAACTGAATTGCAAGAGAGCTCTCTATAAGACCACGCCCTATCAGTGCCGCATTCAACAAACGAGTAGAAAGGACGCTGCCAGTACCCAAACAGTGATGCCACAATGCATCATTGTTTGGGCACTTCCTTAGCATACCTTAACATAATATATACAAGCAATGCTGCCTCACTCAGCTTAGTCATCATATTGCTTTGGGACAACAATGGCTCTTCCTCTTCTAGATTTTCTAACATTGGTCATCTTCCTTTCGAGATTTCGGTGAAATCTTTGCTAATGCGCTAAACATATCAAAAGATTTTATATGCTGTACAGTCTGGCACAAATCCTTAATTTCCAAACTGCCATCCTTCGATTTTTAACATTCTACCTGTGTCTTCATCTCTAATTTCCTTTCTGGCCGATCTATAGCTGCGGTTGTAGATGGCCACTGCACTGTTCCTCTCCTAAAAATGTTAATGGCGGTGTTCCTTAGGGCTCTGTCCTATCACCCACTCTTTCTTTTTATTTATATTACGTCGCAGTTCCTGTCCTATGCACTCCTATGCCGATAATTTCACTCTTCACTTCTCTACCCACTTCACAAAGCGCCCTTTCAACAGTCACTCCGTGATTCGCGTAGGATGGCTATGGTGCACCTGCACTCTGATCTTTCTACTATCTTTGATTGGGGCAGAGAAAACCTCATGGCTTTCACTGCTTCAAAAACTCAGTTCCTTCATCTGTCTACTTGTCACGATCTTCCACACGCCTATCCCCTTAACTTCAACAATACACAACTCAATCCTTCCTTTTCCCTTAACATTCTTGGCGCTTCCTTTTCTCGTGATCTTTCCTGGAAAGATCACATATACTATCTTTCTAAAACAGTTTCTAAGAGGCTAAGTGTGCTGTACCAGCTCCGAAGTTTCTTCACTCCCACTCAGTTGCTGTCTCTGTACAGGAATCTTCTTCATCCCTGTATGGAGTACGCTTCTCATGTGTGGGGTGGCTCATCCTACACAGCCGTACTTCACCGGGTGGAATCAAACGCTTTTGCCTCTCTTCAATCCCTCTCCCTTCGCCGCATTGTTGTTTCACTCTCTCTTTACTATCGCTATTTTAATGGACACTGCTCTTCTGAACTCTAACTGCATGCTTCCTCCTTTAAGGAGACCACGTAGTAGGGCCGCCGAAAGGGCGGGGAAGCCGGGATAAATCCCCGGGGCCAGGACCTCTAGGGGGCCAGGAAAGAGGGGGATAAAATCTAAAAATATTAATAAAGCAATTGATTAAATAACAGAGACGAAATATAATTAATGAACACACATTTTATAGAGATTATCATAGTCAACGTGAAACATAAAATATTACCTGCGGTCCACCAATGCCCAAGACCGACTGACAGACCTGGGAATCATTGTAACTGAAAGCCAGTTCGCCCGTACTTTAAATTTCATCAGAATAATTTACCACTTTGCTAGAGAGAAGACAAAGAAAGTACACTTCTAATTATGAAAATCTTGCAGTAAACAATTGTCTTGCCTGCATGGACTGGTACTGCATTTGTAAATTGTATGGTGATAGAATTACTATAATTGATTCTAAAAATAAAATGGTCATTTTCCTCCGAATTGTTTATTCATACTGTATGTTTTGAATAGTGACTTGGACATATAATCAGTTTGCTTGTTTTATGTACACAAAAAACATTCATAATAAAATACTAAGTAAACAGGGGGCCTCATATACCAATCCTTCCTCGGGGCCCTGGGCAGCTATCGGCAGCCCTGCCACGTAGTACCAGACTTTCGATACAGTCTCACTCCCTTTTTGTCCAACTTGCGAATGTAAGGTTTAATCGGTATTCTAATTCTTTCATCTACTCATCCGGTAAACTCTGGAACAATCTTCCTAAATCCATCTTTCTTCTTGTCTATGACCTCCAGTCTTTCAAAAACAGAGTGTCCAGGCATCTCGAAAACCTTGGTCCTTGATTTGGGCTGTCTTCTTCTTCTATGGGGGTGGGGCGTTTTTGCAGGCTCCCTTGGCTCCTCCATCCTGCATAAAAAAAAAATATATATATATATATATATATATATATATATATATATATATATATATATATATATATATATATATATTATATGTGTGTGTGTATATATATATGTATATATATATATATATATATATATATATCAGACATGGGGTAATAGTAATAGTAATAGACTATTACAGGATTTTTCAAGTAATAGTAATAGATCATAATTTTTTGGCTGTAATAGTAATAATAATAATAGAAGGCAAAGTAATAGATAATAGTCTATTACTTTTCTATTACAGTGGCAATGGACATATTGTGTGAACAAAGAACTGAAAAATGAACTAAATCTATTCTAAACTAAAATAAACGTATGTGAGCTAATATTTTGGCAAATTTTTCCTTCAATAAAGTAAAATTTATCAAGACCTACAGTCTCTGAAATTGTAATGATTTAGTTGAAACAAATATTTGTTATTTGGCTGCCGCTCAGCCTCATCCTGGATCCATGAGTGCAGAGCCCTCTGCCTCTCAGCCTCATTCTGGATCCACGAGTGCAGAGCCTTCTGCCTCTCAGCCTCATCCTGGATCCATGAGTGCAGAGCCCTATGCTTCTCAGTCTTATCCTGGATCCCTGAATCCAGACACTGCTACATCGCCAGCTCAATACCATCTCACACAGGGTACCCCCAAGGGGCCTTGGTGAATCGGGATGCTGGGAATGCAGTCGGGGGTCATGGTGAGGAGGCATCTTGGACAATGGTGGTAAGGAGGGGCCGGAAGCGAGCGACCCCTCCGAGAACTGCAGTCACTGCAGTAGCTAATGGTGGTGGTCCCTCAAGTGGATCTGGTCCCACTCATGCACCGGCTAGAGGGAGTCAGCCTGTGGAAAAGGCTGGCAGAGAACAGCGGGGTATCATAGGGGCTGCCAAAACAGATCGTATGAATCGTATGAAGACCGCAAACATTTTCGTCTCGAGATGTCGATCTGATCTTATGGCCGAGGAGCTGCGGGCATTTGTGGAAGATAAAGTGAACCTTCAGGTAACATGTCGGAAAATTGACTCCAGATGGACTACGTACAGTTCCTTCCAAGCTACAGCAGTCTGTGATGATCCAGGGGTATTTATGAATCCAGCAGTATGGCCAGAACGGGTATATGTACGGCGGTTTTATGAGAAGGGAAGAAAAACACCTGCAGCCCCTCACGCAAGTGTTGGAGAGGGTAATTTTGGAGACATCATGCGGCGTACTGTGGAGGAAAATCCAGCTGGGTCTAATGCTGTAACTGCTGTGCCTGGTATAAGTGGAATTCAACATGTAGAGATGGCTGGCAGAACTCCTGCATCTTCCTAATTGCAACATTCAAGGTAATCTCTTATAACTGTAGAGGCCTAAGCTTAGGCAATAACAACAAACACAGGCGGATCATAATTGATAAGCTGTTAGAGGATGCTGATATTCTCTGTCTGCAGGAAACATGGCCATGGAAACAGGACTTAAAGAACCTGAATAGCCTGTCCAGTAACTTTCATGTGATAGGGGAGGCCACCAGAGATAAACAAGATGGTCTCCTTGCAGGCCACCCACCTGGTGGGGTAGCTATTCTATGGAAGTTGGGGTATAGGAAATATATTAGTAAATTAAAACTTGGTTTGAATTGGCTAACTGGAATAAAAATTTGTGTAGACAATAAAAAATTTGTAATTCTGTGTATCTATATGTCTTTTCAGGCAGTTGATAGTGAAAAAGATTACCTCATTAAATTGGGGCAGGTCAGCAGTATTATTGATGAGTGGGATACGACATGTGTAGCTATTATTGGTGACTTTAATGCTAATGTGTAGAGCCCGGATGTTCTGGCAAAATGCCATAAAATGCCTTTTCCGCCTATTTATAAGGTAACTGCCTATATCATGGTAAAGCGCCATTTTTGTCATATTTTTCATTATTAAAAAAGGATTTTCAAATATGATGTTATCATTAGCCTAAATACGATTGAAATTACGATAACTCTTAATGCAACTAGTTTAAGGGGTAATTGTTCTACATTTGTGAATTTATTTCCAACTGGCAAACGTAGTTTTGTAGTAGAACCCTGTGCGACACATGGTCATTCGTTTTCTGCTGTACGCACGTGTCACAATGCCTAAAGTCAGTGCATCGAAAAGTGTAAAATTAAACGTAAAATTTGAAAAAAAATGCTTGTCATTTATTGCAATCAATAAAAACATTTTTTTCATGCAATTTTTCTTTCTTTGTATTTCATGTGTGATATGTTCTGTTTGAATTGTAAGAAAATAACTGCCTTTTTTTGCCTTTTTCTCTATTTTATTTTGCCTTTTTGCCTGCCTATTTTGTAGTTTATTAGTGCCTAAACATCCGGGCCCTACAGTAATGTGCTTAATGATAATTCTTTGTTTAGCAACCACTTAAAAGCCTTCTGTGAAGATAATAACGTGACCCTTTCATCCATGTGTAGTCTTTCTGGTGATAGCTTTACTTATGCTAGTGCTAGTTGGCAAACCACCTCATTGTTGGCTCATTGTATTTGTATGTTCATTATACACAGTGATTCACTGGCTTACTTAGTCAGTGCTCCAGACAACTATCTCTTAATCTTCTATGGACCTCTTGTATAATGTTTGTACCTGTTGAGTCTGAAATAAAGTGTTTGTTTGTTAACAAACTGCTTTTAATTGCACTTAAATAGACATAAAGATCCTTTTCAAATGAGTGAAGTACCCCACATACAAACGTAATAGTAATAGATGACCAAGTAATAGTAATAGAAGGAATCAAAAGTAATAGTAATAGAAACCAAGTAATTGACCCCATGTCTGATATATATATATATATATATATATATATATATATATATATATATATATATATATATATCGTAAAGAACGACGCTTGTATAGGAGATATTCCGCGCAAGACGAGAGAGAAAGAACGGAACAATGAAAAAATGAGGTAACCACCTGGGAATCGAACCCGGGATCTTCCGATTGCCGGTCAGACGCGATACCATTACACCATGGACCTCACTCTTCCAAATGCCGTAATTCTTCTACATCGGAAGATCCCGGGTTCGATTCCCAGGTGGTTACCTCATTTTTTCATTTGTTCCGTTCTTTCTCTCTCGTCTTGCGCGGAATATCTCCTATACAAGCGTCGTTCTTTACGTTATTTATACTGCGTGTTCTTTGCAGTTGAATGTATATAATGCTACGGCATGCGGGAGGTGCCCCCTTGGGGCATTGGTTTCTGCGAGTATGTAGAAGAATTACGGCATTTGGAAGAGTGAGGTCCATGGTGTAATGGTATCGCGTCTGACCGGCAATCGGAAGATCCCGGGTTCGATTCCCAGGTGGTTACCTCATTTTTTCATTTGTTCCGTTCTTTCTCTCTCGTCTTGCGCGGAATATCTCTATACAAGCGTCGTTCTTTACGTTATTTATACTGCGTGTTCTTTGCAGTTGAATGTGTATATATATATATATATATATATATATATATATATTATGCGGGAAGGAGGGACCAAGGGCGAATGCTCGCAAGAATGGCCCCTACCTCCCACCTATAAAAGGAGAAGGAGATAGCCAAAATCAAGGTCCAGAGTTTTCAAAATGCCTGGACATTCTGCGTTTGAAAGATTGGAGGTCACAGACTGGGAGAAAGAGGGACTGAGGAAGGTTGTTCTACAGTTGATTGGTTGAGTAGATTAAAGATTCAGAATACCATTAACCTTTGCATTAGAGAGTTGGACAGAAAAGATTCTTTTCGTGAAAACAAAATAGACTTGATTTGAGTTTTGCCAAGCCAACTATGGAAAAACTATACACACCTACAACATGGTATCGTATATGGTACGTTTATTTCATAATTAAATACAAATTATTAATTTATTGAATTAAATAACTACAAAATTGCCTCGGGATTGACGACATAGCCTATTGGGAATGGAAATAATTGCCATACATAAAACCCAGTATGTAGGTATTGGGCTCACATAACAACAAGAAAAACGTATATTATTTCGTATAAAAAATTTCCATCGCTGACTCATGAAAATTACTTCGAGAGAAGAAATAATGAAAACACAAAAAAATTAGACGTCTGGAGACTGTAAAGTAAGCGAATTTTTAAGACAAAGACTTCATCTCAGGGCTGTCTAGTTTCGAGCGTTGCTTTTAGGCAAGGAAGACGTGCTTAATCTTCCTATAAGTTCTGAGTGAATACCTAATAATATAAAACTAATAACACAAAAGCATAGGCCTATTCCTTCAGGTATTTAAGTATAGTGAATTGCCTATATTAAACTCCTTTCGCACCCCATCGCCTACATCGAAAGAGAGGCCCGATAAACAGCTGCGCGCCCTACAACCAGAAGCGAGGGCCAACGAAATAATAAGGTATGGTAATTTCCTTCTTTACCATTAGGCAGCGCTAAATACCGAAGGCATATAAATCAAACATTAACCAAAAACACTACTTAACAAGGTTTTTTGAAGACCTCCACACACACAACTTTTTAACGAAAAGACGTAGGGTTTTTGCCGTCAACTCTTCACCAATATCTAAAATTTACACAAACAGAGGCCAAGCTTAGCTCGTTAGGCCTAACCCTAACTCTACCTTACTGTACTTAACCTAACAATCGGCGAAGGTTAAGGCCGATCATAACGGCAACAAAGCCTCATTCATTTAATAGGCTTAACTAACTTTAGGTCCTATACAAAATAGGCCAATTCGACCCTGGGCCTACTTAGTAGGTGCCTGGGACGACTGACAGCAACCCCTCTTCTGTACCCTCTTACTTTCTCTATACTCAATTTCACTCCAAAGGTGGATGTTGCGTATATGTACGCAATGCCCTAACTTGTTCTCGTATTCCGGAACTTGAATCTTCCCAATTCTATACCCTCTGGCTATGGCTAACATACCAATCTCAAACTAAATACATCTGCGCTGTTTACCTTTCTCCTAATTCTACTGACTATTCAAAATTCTTTGACTACCTCACTTCCAAAATGGGATACATTCTTTCTCGCTCTCCCTTTGCTGAAATCTCCATTTTAGGATATTTCAATGTTCACCACCACCTTTGACTGTCCTCCCACTTCACTGACATTCCTGGTGAACTAGCTTACAACTTTTTTATCATAAATGACCTAGAGCAGATTGTACAGCACCCTACTCGTATCCCCGATCGCCTTGGAGATAGGCCCAGCATTCTGGATTTATTTCTTACCTCTCATCCATCTTCTTACTCTGTGAAACTTTTCTCTCCGTTTGGCTCCTCTGATCACAATCTTATATCTGTTTCCTGTCCTATCGCTCCAATTCGGCCTTTGGATCTTTCCAAGAGGAGGCGCCTTTGGCACTTCGGCGCCGTTGATTGGGAGGCCCTAAGGCAATACTTCTGTGAATTCCCATGGAATTATTACTGCTTCCGTGGCCGGGGCCCTTCTGAGTGTGCTGAGCTCATCACAGAGATGATTCTCTCGGGCATGGAGGCTTAGATTCCATATTCTATTTCTACTACTAATGCAAAAAAACCTTGGTTTAACTTTACTTGTTCTAATGCTATATGCACTCTCGCCATCCAACTCCTGACTCTCACTCAGCAAAATCTGTTCTTCGACTCGCCAAAAATTCCTTCATTCGACAAAACTGTGAAAATATATCCAATTCTAATTCTTCTCGCTCTTTCTGGCATCTAGCTAAGAACCTCTTCAACAACTTTACTTCCACTTCTTTCCCTCCTCTTTTCCATTCCGACGGCACAGTTGCCGTCTCTTCTCCTGACAAAGCTGAACTCTTCGTTCAAACTTTCGCTTACAATTCAACCCTGGACGATTCCGGTGCTCTTCCTCCATCACCTCTCTTCTCTGACTTTATTATGTCTGAAATTAGAACCTCTTTTAAAATGTTTTTTCTGTCCTATATGGGCTCAACTCTAGGAAGGCGTATGGTCCTGATGGTGTTCCTCCTGTTGTTCTTAAGAACTGTGCTTCTGTGTGACACCCTGCCTAGGCAAACTCTTTCGTCTTTGTCTCTCATCTGGTACTTTTCCTTCCTGCTGGAAGTTCGATTTCATTCAACCTGTCCCAAAGAAGGGGGACTGCTCTCAACCCTCCAACTATCGTCCAATTGCTTTGATTACTTACTTTCCAAAGTTTTTTAATCTATCCTTAATAGGAAGATTCTTAAACACCTTTCTTCTCACAATCTTCTTTCAGATCGTCAGTATGGAATCCGCAAAGGACGCTCTACTGGCGATCTCCTTGCATATCTCTGACTCTTGGTCATCCTCCTTTCGGGATTTCGATGAAACTTTTGCTATTGCGCTAGACATTCGAAAGCTTTTGATAGAGTCTGGCACAAATCTTTAATTTCCAAACTGCCCTCCTTCGGTTTCTATCCTTCTATCTGTGCCTTCATCTCTAATTTCCTTTCTGGCCGATCTGTAGCTGCAGTTGTAGATAGCCACTGTTCTGCCCCTAAAGCTATTAACAGTGGTGTTCCTCAGGGTTCTGTCCTGTCACCCACTATTTTCCTTTTATTTATTAATGATCTTTTAATTCCCACTTCCTGTCCTATTCACTCCAATGCCGATGATTCCACTCTTCACTTCTCCACCCGCTTTCCAAAGCGTCCCTCACAGCAGTCGCTTCATGATTCCCATTGGACGGCTATGGGACACTTGACCTCTGATCTTTCTATTATCTCTGATTGGGGCAGAGAAAACCTTGTGGCTTTCAATGCCTCACAAACTCAGTTCCTCCATCTGTCTACTCGTCACAATCTTCCACACGACTATCCCCTTACCTTCAACAACACACAACTGAATCCTTCCTCTTCTCTTAATTTTCTTGGCATTTTCCTTTTCTCGTGATCTTTCCTGGAAAGATCACCTATACTCTCTTTCTAAAACAGCTTCTAAGAGGTTAGGTGTGCTGTACCGCCTCCGTGGTTTCTTCACCCCCACTCAGTTGCTGTCTCTGTACAGGGGTCTTGTTCGTCTCTGTATGGAGTATGCTTCTCATGTGTGGGGTGGCTCAACCCACACAACCGTACTTAACCGGGTGGAATCAAAGGCTTTTCGTCTCATCAATTCCTCACCTCTTACTGATTGTCTTCAATCTCTCTCTCTTCGCCTCAATGTTGCCTCACTCTCTCTTTACTATCGCTATCATAACGGACATTGCTCTTCTGAATTCTCTAACTGCATGCCTCCTCCTTTAGGGAGAGTACGTAGTACCAGACTTTCTACACTTTCTCATTCTTATTCTGTCCAACTATCTAATGCAAGGATTAATCGGTATTTTCAGTCTTTCATCTACTCAACCGGTCAACTCTGGGACAATCTTCCTCAATCCTTCTTTCCTCCTGTCTATGACCTCCCATCTTTCAAACGCAGAGTGTCTAGGCATCTCGAAAACTCCGGACCTTGATTTTGGCTCTCTTCTTCTTCTATGGGAGGGGCGCTTTTGCTGGCATTTGCCCTTGACGCCTCTTTCCTGCATAAAATAAAAGAAAACAAATATATAATCTTTGTTGGACTCCCCTTGCTCATACACATAGACTGGACCTGCAAAGTCTACTCCAACTACATTAAGTAGTTGGAGCAGTAGAGACACACCGTTCTCTTGGAAGTGGGGCCACTTTTTCATGATAAGGCTTTGCACTCTAACGCTTGCAAACCACACATCTATGCAAGACCTCTTTTACTACTTCTCTAATTTGGGGAATCGAAAACTGTTGCCTGATCTCTATTATTACTTCTCTAACTCCAGCATGTAACAACTTATCAAGCGTATCCGGGATCAAAAGTTCCACAAAGTGTCACCCAGAAGGTAGCAAAATTGGATGTCTTTTCTCCTCTGGAAACCCAGAAAACTGTAGTCTACCTCCTACTCTCAATAAATCCTGATCCAAAAACACATTCAAACCTTTGACAGCAGAATGAGTTGGTAGAACCTGTAATGGACTGCTGGTAAGCAATTTTCTCTCTCCACCAAATTTTTCCTTCTGCACATATACCACCTAGTAGTGCCTGGCTTGCTGAATTTCCTTACTGTTCAGAATTTCTTCCCTGCTTGTTGTCTGTAAATCTATATACCCATGCTGTCACTCTTAACAACCATTCTTCGTCAGCCTTGCGTTCTCTGACAATAGGCTGATTAGAAGGCCAATTTTCACTTCCAAGTTTTAGCCACTCTGGCCCATTCCACCACAAACTTGACTGTGCAAGATCTTTCACTGAAATTCCTCGTGTTGGTAAATCAGCTGGGTTTTGGGTGCCTGGCATACCTAATTTTAGTGTGCAGTGATAACCAATTTGCGCAGTAATAATTTCAATTTGTGCAGTGATAAATTGAAAATCTGTGCAGTGATAAATTAGTTTCTATATCCGATATAGAACCTAATTTATCACTGCACAGATTTTCAATTTAGCACTGCACAAATTGAAATTATTACTGCGCAAATTGGGGTTGTGAAAAATGCTCTGTATGAATTGGTCCCCAATTAACCCACCCCTAATATCTCCAGTCTAACTATAGAGTAGATTAAGCCTAGCCTTGTAGGGGTCAGCCTAGAAATTCAGTAAATGGTCCAGAGCGGGCAGAGTAAATTGAGGTCCACAGTAGGATTCCTCACCAAATTAGGTTAGGGTAATTTACCTTAGCCTTTGTTAAGCTATGAGTTGATGCTAGGTCTTAGACCACAATGTAGACCTAATTTTACTGACCCAGCTTATATTATGTCCCCAAACTGGGTTAAAAAACACAACTGATCACTTACTGAGTGTTATTAGATAGTTCTCTTCTCCTTGCTCAATTTTTGAGAGCGTACTTGCTGGTGGGGATCTTTTTCCGTTGTTTAGTCCTTCTCTCCGTTCCGTCTTGTTCACCCGTTCCTTCTTTTCCGTTCTTCCCGCGACTTTTTCCACCAGTGTCCTCTTGGTTTTTTTTTGGTTGGTTGATCGGTAATGTATGTCTATTACCGAGCACGCTCTATCACACAGTATATAAATACTAATGTGGAGAATAACTCTGGTGAGCAACCAATTGGTTTCATCCACCCAGTTATTGACATAAAAGGAGTTTAATAATTGTTAGATTAACTACCTACGTACTCAGTGGATCATTTTCGTTACCTTCTAACTACCCACCCGTATCAGTTTTCCATATACTGGGGGCCACAGGAGATAAAAATCTTGATGTCATTGTCACCAATTTTTATGTCTGAGTGCAGACTAGGTAACTATTTGACTGTAAATGCCTGTTAATCTGATTAACAGTGACTATCCTCACCTTCTCATGGAGAAGATGTAGCATTTAATTAGAAGAGAACATATACATCCATAGGATGAAACTGTCCATGGTCTTTACCATAAGAAAAGGAAAAGTGAAAGTTAGAAGATGAAATTACAATTCCCCAGCATCTATTTTTTGTTGTAAAACTAGTCGCGCCTTTAACGCTGTTTGTCGCTGAGGTCTTGTGTCTGTCAATGTTGTAGTAGGATGTGTTACCGCTCCTACTGTCAAGGGGATAGTTACTGGAAGTTCAGTGTCTCCAGTTGTTAATGTCGGTGGAGAGGGCTCTTCAAAGTCCATTGTTTGGGTCCAGACTCTAGGGGTACAAAAGAGAAATGTCTCTTGTTGTGTCACCCGTTGAAGTCGTTAATTTTACCACTCTTGTTACCCCGTCTGCCCCTGGTCTGAGTTCTAAAACTCTAGCCAGAGGTCAGTATGTCTTGGAGTACTGTCATGTATGAGAACAAGGTCCCCTACCTTAATTGTGTCAGACCAATCCTTCTTAGTCATTTGTTATGTCTCTCCCTTAGACCCATCAAGTACTCAGTTTTCCCGTTTAATGAAATGAGCTTTAACTCTAGTTTAAGTGTTGTAACTTAGTCTGGAGTTCATCATGTTGTTGAGTCCAGTTTGGGTCTTCTGAAGAGTCTATATTGTAGTCCGGCAGGAGACTAACTTGTTCTCCCCGAATCAAATGATTGGAGTTAATGGTTTCGGGTCATTAATGTTGTCACTCACATAAGTGAGTGGTCTAGTGTTGATGATGTTCTCAATCTCAGCCAGGAGAGTGAGCAACTCAAACAAGCGTATCTGTTTTTTACCAATTGTTTTCTTCAAGCAATTCTTTACTGTTTGTATATTCCTCTTCCAGATAGAACCATACCAAGGAGAGGCAACTGGAATATACTTCCACTTTATGTTTGAATTTTGTACATATAATTGTGTGACTTCATTGCTTAACAAGTCGTTAATGACCTGTTCACCAGCCTTGAAACATGTAGCATTGTCAGTCCAAACTGTCTTGGGTACTGAATGTCGTGCACAGAATCTCTTAAAGACAGCAACAAAAGATTCTGCTGTAAGTCCTCTACAACATCCAGATAAACAGCTCGTGAGACAGCACATGTAAACAGTACAATGTACATTTTTGTTCAGTGTCAACCACCCCTACAGTCAATGCTCCTATATAGTCAATGCCTACAGTCTCAAAGGTCTGTTGAGAGTAACTCTCTCCTCTGCAAAGCAGGAGGATTTAGTTTCCTATAGGGCCTAGCATGAATACGTCTACATGTGACATACTCATTCAGAAAAAACTGTTTTAACAGTGATCCTTCCCTTGGGTATCCAATAAGTTTTCTTAATGCAGTTAGTGTCTGTGGTACCCCGATATGATGTACATCATTGTGTGTTTGTCTGATGATTAATGTTGTCAGATAGCTAAATCTAGGTAAAAGGATTGGATGTTTGCTTTTGTAAGACAGTTTTGATTTGTCTAATCTCCCTTTACACCTTAGAAGACTTTCCTCATCTCTGAACAAGTTTAGATTCACAACTACTGATGGTACAGGCTCTTCTGTTTGTTTCCCATTAGTCAAGAATTCTAACTCTTTATTGTACTCCTTTTGTTGTGCATGTCCTATCCAGTACTTGGTTGCAACTTCTGTATAATTGTGATTGTTCTTATTTAGCTGTTTGTTAATTGTAGTTAAACAGTTGTGAGCAAACCTCAAACAGTAGGCTGTGACCCTGACAAGTTTGCTGAAATCAGAATAATGTTCATAATTAGTGATTGGTTCAACCTTTTCATTCGAAAAGGTTAAATTTAATGTCAAGTTAACTTGTTCCACAGGCCATTGGTCTGTATTACTAAGCCACTTAGGTCCCATGAACCAAATTTTGTTTGACTTCAACAACTTGTAAGATAACCCTCTAGTCAGAAAGTCTGCTGGATTTTGTTTAGTTGAAACATAGTGAAAGTTGACTTGTAGGCTTTCATTAGCTTCAGCTATTTCTTTTAGCCTGTTTCTTACAAAGATGTTCTTACTATTAATGCTATCATTCTGTATCCAGGCAAGACAAATCTGACTGTCGAGCCAGATGTAGATATCAGTTATGTTCACATCATGGTAAGCATCCTTAAGCAATGAAATGGTTTTAATGGCTAACGCAGCAGCCAATAGTTCCAATTGAGGTATGGTTCGGGTAGATTTGAGAAGTGCAACTTTCCCTTTTGCATAAATTAGATGGCTTTCTGCAGGACTTACAAGGTACGCACAGCACCCATAAGCCTGTGTGCTTGCATCAGCAAACACATGAAGTCTCTGGGGTTTATCTCTAATCCCACAGCACCTTTGTATTTTAATGTTCTGCACTTTTGTTAAATCAGCAGCTAACTTCTTCCAAGATTTTCGATCTTCAGTTGTTATTGGCTCATCCCACCCAACATTTGTCCTCCAACCTTCTTGGAGGAGAATCTTTGATTTTATTGTTGAAGGCAGGAATAGACCCATGGAATAAAAAAATTTTGAAGCCTCTGATAATATTTGTCTTTTAGTGTTAGCTTCCTCATCAAGTTTAAAACCTTTAGTGCAGATTGAATCATGATTGTTAGAAGTTGCAATCCAAATACCAGTTCATACCTAAAGTTTTAACTCTGTCTGATGGTTCAGTAAGACCATATTATTCTTTAAAATCTTTTTGTTTAAATCCTCATCATTTGAAATCCACTCTCTAAGTTCAAAGTTACCTTGTTGCATAATGTTTTGAGAGTGTTCAGAGACCTCAGATAATTCAGATTTTGTTGATGTTGAGCTTATTAGATTGTCTACATAAAAATGTTCCTTGAGGAAGTTTAGTGTTAAAGAGTTATTAAACTGGTTCAAATGATGTCTAATTGTCAATGCTAATAGGCTAGGTGAGCAATTGGCTCCAAACAACACAACATTGAATCTATAGGTTATGAACCCTTTGTTCAAATCAAATGGATCCCTGAACCATAAGAACCTAAGTTGGTTCTTGTCATATTCACTTTTAAGATTTATTCTAAAAAATGCCTTTGAAATGTCACTTCGTAAGGCATATTTATCTAACCTGAACCTGAGTAAGATCTTCACAAGGTCAGAAATGAGATTAGGACCCTCAATCAGGCAATCATTCAAACTGTGTTTATTACTGTCTTTGAGGCTACAGTTATATACTACTCATACTACTCTGAGTTTTTTGTTGTTGGGGCATCTTGTCGATAACCCCCCTGTGGGTTAAATAATGACAACCATCTTTTTTAAAAGGGTTATTTGTTACTTCTTCAATGAAGCCTTTCTGTAGCTGTTCTTTGAAGACATCACTGTACATTTGAATTCTATTATCTTGTTTGAGCTTTTTCATTACGTTATATGATATAAATGTCCTTTAGCTACTTTGAGATTATCTCTTAAAGTTGGGCAATTTATTTTCCAAGGTAACTCAACAAAATAACTATTGTCTTTGCACTGAATGGTGTCTTCAAATCTTTCTACCATTAACTGATCTTCTGACGTTTGATTTGTGTCATGTATACCCACAGATTCTAGTAACCATAAAGTTTGAATTGCCTCATCCCGAGTTTCATTTGATAGTGATGAATTAATGTTCTCAGCTGTTATAATATTATTCAAAGTGTTGCTATTCTTACAGGTGTTATGTAGGACTGAGTTGAGGCACATAGTATTTGTTAGTCATGAACTATTTTGGTTTAGGACTTTAGGTCTAGGTTGTATCTGGAGAGCTCACCTAAAGGGGCTATCCATGATGGTGTCTGATAAGCTATACCATTACCTATCTTCACGATGACCCTATGAATAAAATTAATATAATCTGCCCCCATTAACATTTCAATGTTAGCTACTTGTGTTGTTTGTGATATGTCTATCAGCTATATTGTACTGTTTCCTCAAATGATGATGGTTTGTTCTAGTTTGGGTACAACCAGTTTGTTTTGTCCTACTTTTGGAATAATGACTGTTTTAATTTTTTTCTAATTCATTTTCTACATGTAATTCCAGGTCAATTGTCTTATAGCTATTTTTGTTTGAGATCATCCTTACAAAGGATGTGATATTTAGTTCTTGTTCATACGTTCGGTGTTTGGTGTCAAACCCAATTTATTAACTAAATTTTGCGAAACAAATGTTTGTTGAGAAGAAGAGTCTATAAGACATCTCACCGGAGTGGTGCATACCCTCACCATTCACTAAGTCCCAAATAATAGTTTGGTAAAAGAACCCTCAGTGTTTTTGTTACGTTGTTTGAACAAATAGAATGTCCCATGAAAGTGGCATTGTCTTAATTATCTTTGTTTGGAAGAAGTATCTTTTGAGTTTGAGTATTGTTATTTGGAACACTTCAGTGAATCACACATTGATGAGACATGTCGTGAAACCTTTACAAAACTTACAATTGAATCTTAACCTAGATTTACAGTCTTTCTTATAATGTCCCTGGCCAGTACACTTTTTACATAGGTTCAACTGTTCACATCTTCTAGATCTTGAGTTAAAGTCTGAATATTTGTCACACCCAGTACTACTGTGTTCATCACTTGCACAAAATTTACAATGTGGTGTGTAAGTTGAGGCAGCAGTTACATTAAAATTCTGTAATGTAGGTGTTCGTGTGTTACAGTTGGTCACATTTGATTCTACAGTATCAAGTTTTGTCTGTTTGGCTGTAGCTAGTTGGTCTCTGGGGATAGTCTTTGGTTTATCCATAGTCTGGGTCTTATTTTGTGTTGAACTATTTCTCAATTTGAAATTAGTTACGATAGTTGGAAAGTGTTTTCTGATGTTTTCAAGATTAGGATAATTTTCTCCCGTCTATTGAACTAAAACATATTTTACTCTCAAAGGAAGGCACCTAAGAACAGTATCAAGTTTTGTCTGTTTGGCTGTAGCTAGTTGGTCTCTGGGGACAGTCTTTGGTTTATCCATAGTCTGGGTCTTATTTTGTGTTGAACTATTTCTCAATTTGAAATTAGTTAGGATAGTTGGAAAGTGTTTTCTGATGTTTTCAAGATTAAGATAATTTTCTCCCGTCTTTTGAACTAAAACATCTTTAATCCTCAAAGGAAGGCACCTAAGAACTGCGCCTTGTATAAGCCAAGATGACGCTTTAACATCTATCTCATTGCTAACCAGATGTCCCATAATAGCTTCTAATTTTGAATAAAATTTTTCCATATCACTATGGTTCTTTTACGGGTGCAAAATCAATAATTTGTTGAGATAATTCAAATATAATCTCATCTTTATTAATGTAATTACGTTTCAAGAGATCAATAGCCACTTCATATGAATCATTCACAGCTGGTAAATAGGCTATCATGTTATAGGCTGGACCTTTAAGGAAACTAGTTAAGTAGCTAAACTTATCAACAGTTGGAATATAAGGTTTATTACCTATTGAACTCTCAAATTTTTCAATAAAAGATGGGAATTGTACCGTGTCCCCATCAAATGTTGGTACTAGCAAAGTGGGTAACTTAGCCCTAAATTCTTGTGACTCGGGATTTGGCATGCCACTTAAATTTTGTTGAAGGTTAGCTCTACTTTGTTGAAAATCAGAAATAGGCTTTTTTTAGTGTTAAGTCGGTCAAACGAGACTGTAATCTCCTTATCTGCTGTTCAATTGAGATTACCTGATGCTCATTATCAGAGTAAAGGTCTATAAGTTGTTCATCAGCCATTTCAGGTTCAATTAACTTTGAAATACGCTCATCAATGGCTATTATATCCTTCTTAAAGTTATCCAATTTAAGAATTACATACTCTAAATCTTCCTTGCCTGTGGAGAATAACTCTGGTGAGCAACCAATTGGTTTCATCCACCCAGTTATTGACGGAGCACCGACAATTCAGCGCAGGACAAATCAGCGCCGACAATTCAGCGCCGACAATTCAGCGCAAAGACAATTCAGCGCAAGACAATTCAGCGCCGACAATTCAGCGCAAGTCAGTACAGTTAAAAGTTTAGTTAAAAATAATAAAAATAAATCGCAATAAATAAAAAAGAGAAAAATTTGTATATTTATATATATGCTAAATTGGGTCTGTATCGAAGGAGTGACATTTCAAAGGAGTGTCATAACAAAGGAGTGACATAACGAAGGAGTGACAAATCGGAGATAAAATTCAAAGGAGTATAATTATTAAAATTTTATTTAAAAAACAAAATTTGTTAGAATTGTTAAAATTAAGATTTTATTTCAAAAACTAGAAACCTAACCTAACCTAACCTAACCTAACCTAACAGTTGCAAGCCTCTCTTCCCTCTGGATTTGTTCTTTCTTCTTCTTTGTTGGTATTTTCGCGCTGAATTGTCTTGCGCTGAATTGTCTTTGCGCTGAATTGTCTTGCGCTGAATTGTCGGCGCTGAATTGTCCTGCGCTGAATTGTCGGGTCATGGTTATGGACATAAAAGGAGTTTAATAATTGTTAGATTAACTACCTACGTACTCAGTGGATCATTTTCGTTACCTCCCAACTACCCACACGTATCAGTTTCCCATATTGGTTATCAGTGCACACTAAAACTAGGTATGGTGCCTGGACAATGCTTCCGTTGCTTTGGATCTGTGTGCGCTTGAATTTCCTCCACCCTATTGGCAAAAAATGGTTTCCATTTCCTTGCCTGGCTTCTCAACCAGTGCCAAACTATAGTGGAGTCTGTTCAATAATAGCTAGGAATTTCATAAAGGCACAAAGAGTTTTGCACTGTAACTGCAAGCCGACTAGCAATGACTGCACCCATCAATTCCAACCTTGGAATAGAAAGCCTTACTTCCTCTTCAAATGTGCCCCCTATATAAATACAAGTTGCATAGGTTTCCTCACTTGCATCACAAAAGATGTGCAACTCCAAATTATCTGGATTATTGTTCAACTCTCCAAAGTACCATCTTGGGATTTCAATGTCTCCAAGATGTGCCAATTCTTTGAACCAATATTTCCACTTTACCACCATATGATCGGGTAACTCTTGCTCCCAACAAAGTCCAATTTTCCAGAGGCTCTGAAACCAGACATTTTACTTTATCACAAATGGAGCCAGGAATCCAAGAGGATCAAAGACCTTCGAAGCCAAACTAAGAGCTGTACGTTTTGTCCACCTTGTCTCATTCTCAGCCAGCTCTACTAAAGATTTCCCTTTGAAGGTAAACAAATCCTCTCCTTGCTGCCAAACAATGCCTAGCACCTTTGTGTCTATTGAGTATTGACCACAATTCCTTAATACCAGAATCCTCAATACTTCCTGCTGCATCAGGTCCTACTCAGGACTGACTCATAAACTGTTGTAACTGAGAATGATTGGTCTGTAGGGTGTCCCATTTTTTACCAACTTCTTTGTTTCCCGGGTCCAACCTCCTAATATCGTTATGCCTATCTCTCTAAGTAAGAAAATAGCAATTATTTTCCATTTGATGAAAATTTCGAACCCCAATTGGCCTGCAAAACTAATGTACATCGAATGAGGTTATAATTGAATGCAAGAAATATATAACCGAAAGACTTCTGAAAGTCGACAATTTTTCATAAAGAAAAGGGGGAAAATTAGTTCTGTAGGCCTAGGGGGCTCGAAATTGTTATCAAATGGAAAATAATTGCTATTTTCTTACTTAGAGCGACAGGCATAATGATATTAGGAGGTTGGACCCGGGAAGCAAAGAAGTTGGTAAAAAATGGGACACCCTATTGGTCTGCCATTTTCTAAGCTCCATGCCAGTCTCCCTCATTATAGCTCTAGCCTTCATGAATATCTGTTTAGCCATTTCTGTATTATCCACTGAACACAGCAAATCATCACCATAAAAATTTTACCTTATGTGTTCAATAGTATTAGGATAGACTTCAGAATATTTTTTAAAATGGTACTGTATAGTAGCTGCCAACAGAAATGGACTAGAGCTGAGGCCAAACAACACTGACTTCATTCTATATGCTTGAACCTTGGGTTCATTTTCCAACAAGTCTTTCGTATCCACCCACAGATACCTTACTGCATCTCTGTCCTCTGGTTTTAACTTTATCCTCAAAAATGATTGCTTCACATCTGCAGTCAATGCTACTTTACCAAACCTGAATCGCAGTAACAAGGAAAATAAATCTGCATTTAAATTTGGCACAGATCCAAACAGTCATTCAAGGACACACCACCTTTGTCCTTGGCTGAACCATCAAAAACTACCTTCAGTTTGGTGGTAGTTTTGTCTCGCCGTACCACTGCATGGTGTGGCAGATAATGTGCCTCCTGGCTCACCAGCTCACCTTGCACCCTTTCAGCATAGCCCTCCCTTACATAGCTTAGGATGGCCTCATCGTATTCATTTAACAACTCCTTATTTTTCCTTAGCCTGTACAATGAAGTCTCGAACCTCCTATTGGTTAGCTGAAGGTTTGAGCTGGGTTTGCAAGAATCCTTCCAAGGGAGGCCAACTTCGTAGCAACCATCTCTAAACCCAATACCTTTTTCATATTGCTCTAAAATATCGCTGTTCACTGTACTTGCCTGCTTCTCCTGTTTGTCCTTTATGCCAATGGATTCAATAGGCTTTTAAATACCTTTCCAAGCCATGGTTATTCTCGTCAATCTTAACAAAAAGAGCTTTAACCTCCATTTCATTGAAATAGCTACCATGTAGCATCCAGCCTAGCTTGCTTTCAATAGCTACAGGCAGAGGCGGATTAAGACACCTCGTGGCCCCGGGGCAATGAAGAATATGGGGGCCATTTTATATAGCTTTTTATTAACAATACATGTACATGTACAGTACATAGTACATTTACACGAATTATATGTATTATATGTATGATGCTCAGGCTAATTGAGAAACAAACTTAAAGAACCTTAACACAGTGTATTTTGCCGTTTGCCAAAACCAAACAGTATTAAACAAACTTTACTTTAGGGCCTATAAAACATAAAATAAAACAGGGAATTTGTAGTTTGTGTACGCTGTCATATTTAATCAAAGAAGTTGGCGAAATCTCGAATTATATCATCAAAACTCAGTTGATTAGGGGGGTCTCTCAAGGATGGGAGCCTGAGGCTTCAGCCTCAATAGCCTCAGTGATAATCCGCCACTGGCTACAAGACCTTGAGATGTGCGGACAATGTTACCAGTGATGAAGTCCCAATTATAGTAGGGATGGGGGAATAATGACTTTTTTTTGGAAATTGCCAACAAGACGAGTGGTTTCTATGGCCATTTTCGCTGCTGAATACGAATCTGGCTGGTTCTTGAACCTAAAATGAAGTTTTGACCTGGTTCAGTGGATTTTTTTTCAAAATGGCGGGCAAAAAAATAGTTTTCTCTTTATGATGCTTAACAAAACCGCTACCCCTCATATGTAATGTCTTTTCATATGTTTTCAGGGTTGCTGAAGTTGAAAATGAACAAATCAGAGACATTCGATGCGTGGTTTAGCGGTTATAGGCAAAAATTGGAAAAGAAAGGTATTATTTTATTAAAAAATCATGTACAGAAGAAACGCAAGGCATTCATATCAGTTCCATGATGTAATTCAAATCATGAAATCATCATATTTACAACACATTGTTCAATAAACTATCAATATCACTAGTAACATTGTCCTCTGGTCGTAAAGCATTCTTAATAGAATTTCTCAGTTCATCTACACTAAATTTTTCCATTTTGTATTTCCCCTCTCTCACTTTAACACGTCTCATTTGACGAATATCTGGTGTGATGGAGTCTCAAATAGGCAATTTTTGTGAGGAGCTGCTTTTCGTTCAGTTTGTACAGAGCATCCAGGATAGGGCCTCCATGTTTCTTGCAATTTTCCAAAACCACCAATATTTTGCCAGCTTTTTTCTTTTTGAGCTCTTCTTTTTTCAGTAGGGACAATTTCTTTGCAGCATGGACAGTAACTAAAAAATCTTCCTTTAATTAATTTCTTCACGTTCTTGACTTTTTCTGAACTCCTGGCCCATTTCCAGGATGCCTTCCTATCCTCAAGAGACTTCGATTTGAACGAAGAGTCTATCAGAAGTCCATTAGTCACAATAACATTTTTCTAGAGTGTGTTTGAATGGATGTGCTACCACCACTGGCCCTGATTCGGTTGTCAAGTTTTGAAAATTCTAATTCGCATCCCTAAATTTGTCAGAGGGCATACATCAAGTCTGGATTAGCGTCATCGTCTGATCTTGTTAAATAGTCCATACAAGACGGCCAATTATTTACAGTATCAATGACTTCCTTAGAACTAGAGCTTCAAGTTTATCTTTATCAGATCTGGCTTGTTCCTTCCTTACAGCCATCAAGTCATTCAATTCAACCATCTTACCTTCAAAGAAACGTTTTACTCCAGACCAAGTTCTTTCACTTTTCTCGTCACCCTTCTTGTCAATTCCAAGCAGCTCCATCATAGGGAAAATCATCACTTCACCCATCATCGCGTAAATTTGAGACCAACACATGAACCATTGAACTGCGAGAACCAGCTTGTTACTGTTGACAGCTACTACGGCATCAAAGAAAGTTTGGATGGAGTCTCGCCTCGCCAAATATTCTTTGCTAACTCGGCGATTCTCCCAAACCGGCTAGCCACGAATCCTTTAAATCCATCACATTTGAATCCATTATCCGCCATCCAAGATTTATAGTCATTATATAGGGATACAGAATAGGAGGCGTGGCTGGAAGAGAGCAATTTAGCAATTGCAATGAGTCCCAAAGTATGAATGGAAGAACCAGGAGAACAGAAAACCTTTTCTCCTGCCGTAACTTGAAGTAGATTATGTACTCCGATTTTCTGTTCCGTGTTTTTAAACACTTTGTCTATAGCGTGATCTACATTTAAAATGATATGGGCGCAGCACTTCAAGATCTTGTTTGATTCGATTCCAAGATGCTGTAAAAGTATTCCACATTCACTAGCTCCATCAAACATCCAGAAGTCTATTTGAGATTTGAGTTCGTCAGTAGTAGAATTTGTTAGTACGGCTAGACAACTCAATTTGAATTCGTAAGCTCTGGCTCCATCCTCTCCGGAATGGCTGACGTTTTCCAGATATCCAGTTGTCAGCGACTTTTTCATGTCAAATGGACCAGCGATGTTGATGTGGTCAGCCTTCACGTCGTACAGCCAGTGGCCGGCAGCCTTGGTCGTATCGTCAAGTCCTACACTCACAATGTTATCCTCTTTGTTGAGGATTTGTTGAGCGACATACTCTAGATTCAAGTATGAAGCATCTTCCAAGCATTGCATTATTGATCTGCGGCTCGGAAATACATACGTCAAGTCTGAATACTGGTGACGGACTTGTAACTCTTCGTCTTCACTCTCCATCTCACCCTCACAATCTTTCTCATTATCATCTGCCTTCAGCTTCCAATCTTGATCAAAAACCATGTTAGCTATTCTCACTATCACTCTCGAAAGCTCTTCAGGAAAAGTTCTTGTCTCGGCAAGACATTGGACTATACACCGCATCAAGTTTTCGTTCAGACTTTTTTTGACAGTTCTGATTTTCACTGTCGGAAATGCAGCTTGTTGTTCTTTACTCTTCTCCTTGCTTAGGTCTTCTTCCGATGAGCGAAGTTTACAATCACTAGAAGGAACTGTCTTTGCCGTTGTTGGTTTTTAAAAACTCGGATCGTTTTCAGAATCGACTGAAGTTGCTAACATTTCAATAATTTCTGATCCCTCTAGCTCTCTTTGCTCTCTCAAGTTGCTTCCTGTTGCTTTTGCTTTTTCTCCGCTGATCTTTCACGAGTTTCTTTCCTCTTTTTTCTGTCTCACCTAATCTTTTGGTACTGCATTTGTACATATGGCCTTATACGCACCAAAGCAATTATCCCAATAAAAAGTCTTATCCTTATCAGTCATTTTGACCCCAAATTCTTCTGCAAGTTCTGCTTCGTAATCCTCATCATCAGTTTTAATGTTATAGGCGTTCTTAGTGAGCTGATCATTAAAGCCGCTCGCTTTTTGGTACCATTCAACACTTTTAGGTTTATGTTGACAGCGTTCATTCTTTTTCAGTTTGTTAAAATGTTCATAATCGTCTCTTATTTTTTTCGCCACTGTTTTATCATGTATGGGATAGACATTTTTATTAATTCAATCTCGTCTTAGTTCATTTGCAACTGTCTTGCTGGCACCATTTCGAGTCATTGACTTTCTCTGTCCATTTACTCCTTTTTTGCAAAGTGCAAGCATCCTACTAATCACAATTTTCCCTGGTGGCAACTTTCCAGTCGGTTTAAATTCGTCCACTTCTGTGTAGGTTTCCCCAAAAAGTTTTTTTCTGGCGGCACTGCGTGATTTCCTTTCACCAGCCATCATTACCAATCAGCAGTCACTAAGCATTAGGATTGCAAGTACAGTAAAACCCAATTAGTCGGCATATAACACCGAAATATGATAGGTAATACAAATTATAGTCATGCTAGATGTATCATATATATTATTATTATTAAAGTAGATTATATCAAATATTGCATTTGATATATTATTTACTATTATTATTAAAGTATATATACAAACTATATTATTATTAAAGTAATATATATAATTATTATTAAAGTAACTTAGCACAACATTGATAGCACAAGAAACCACAAAAGAGAAAGCAGCCAAACACCAGAACACCAGAACAAGCCAAAACACTAAAGTAAGCCTAAATAAAACATCACTATTACGACACACTAGACACTTAATAACACTGAAGAATGAACATAACCATGATTAAAAATATAGCAAGCATTTATCAACTAATTATGTTTTCTATCAGTTATAAAGTTTAACCACACTCCTAATGTCTCTCATTTGTTCATTTTCGAGTTCAGTGACCATGAAAACATATGAAAAGACATATTACATGTGAAGGGTAGCGGTTTTTTTTATCATTAAAACAAAAAATCGATTTTTTTTGCACGCCATTTTGAAAAAACCCAATGAGCCACGTAAAAAATTAATTTTAAGTCCAAGAACTAGCCGGATTCGTATTCAACAGCCAAAATGGCCATAGAAACCACTCATCCTAAAAGAAATGTTACATTCCCCCACCCCTAATAATAGTCAGTTCCAATCAAAACACTAATGTCTTCTGTTCCTTCAAACTTATTATTGCTCAAATTAATTCCTTTAACTTGCAATTCTTGGACACATGCCATATCTAAACAAGTAGTGACTGGAGCACAAAGTTCCTCAATCTCTACAGCTTGGACCTTGATAGTGGGACTTTGTGACAACAACCGCTTAACCAGAACTTCTACCTTCTTAACTTTGGTTTGGTGTTTAACTGAATCCCCAAACCCAGAAATTCTAAAATTTTCCCTCTTAAGTTCTTTAAACTTCAAATTTCTAGAAATTCTGGTCTGAATAAAGTTACACTGGATACCACTATCAAACAACATTCTTACAGTAGTTTCTCCATCATTACCAATTATTGAAAAATTTATTGAAGAATTTATTATTTAGCTTGAGAGAGTATTTTTATTAGGTGTAATATTAAGGTTAAGTTTACTTTAAATAGACACAGTAATTATAGAAATAATAATGGCCTATTTAGACACTGTCAACATAGCTACAGAGTTTTTCACTGTAGGTTGCAGTGGTTTTCAGGTTAAAATTTGGTCAGCAGCCAGATTACTAACTATGGTCAAGCTAAATTCATTAAAATTAATTTAGACTTACCAAAAATGAAGTTGCCAGTTGAACGTTACCCTTTCTGTTTCTAACTAATCCATAAGTTTCATTTAGTGTCCAGGTTTGAATTTTATTTGTTAAGTTTTAAGTTATTATTTAACACACTGCTAGGTTATTTATTTGTAGGGGCTATTTCCCAGACCTAGGTTTTGCAGGTTAAGTTAGGCTAGGGCAGTATTGCCCTTAAGTTTTTGTTTTAAAGGTTTAAGGTTTAAGGTTTTGAAGGTTTACTCAAGTTAAGTTAGGGCTATATTGCCTTTAGTTTTAATAGGGGCTATAACAGCCATTTAATTATTGAGTTAGGGCAGTTGTAGCCCGGTTCGAGTTTCTTCTAGGTACCTAGTTTTTCTCTTACCTTAGTTATTTTCTTTAATTAACTTACTTACACCTAGTTCTGATAGGCCTCTATTTAGTTAAACAGGGTTTTTGTTAATTGCAGTGGTTATTAAGGATAAGGTTTAAGGTTGTGAGGTTTAAAGGTTGACTAAGTTGCCCGGTTAGTTGGGTAACCACGAGAATTTTATTTTACGAAAAAACTAGCCCGCTTCATGCAGTCAAAATTTTCAAGAATGGACAAAGCTCCGTTTTTTTTATCTCGAAACTTTTTTTCTTTCTTCTTTTTGTTAATTAGGGAAACCCAACTTCACTAGTTGGTTAGAAACGAGGGTTTTATTTTTATTTATTTTGTTTATATTTTATTTGGAAATATATGCGGTTATTTCTAACCACTTTTTTTAACATTCCCCCCAAGGGGAAAAAATTTACCCAGAATTATATTCTTGGGAAATTTTATTTATTTATTTTTGATGAATGAAAATGACATGCTCTACAGAAAAGTTCCTTTTAGGTGAAATATGAAAATGAAAGCGTCTTTTCTGTAGAACGTTAGTCCTAAGTTATAGCTATTTACAATTATTTACAATTTTCAATTTGTGGTCTTCACAAAGATCCACTCTGTATTTTCCTTTGCAGTTCTTCCCGAAATCTAACTGCAGCTTGTCTTTGTGGTCGGGGTTGAGTAGCGGCAGTAGTAGTGTCAGGAGAATCTACAGTTCCTGATTCTGTGGAAGAATTTTCCAGTTCTTCCAGGTCAATATTCGGTTTATCAGTTATTTCCAGTGGGTATAACCGATATATGTCTTCTGGAGAGATGACCATTGGGTGTTTTTACAGTTACATGCCTGATTATGCCATCTTCATCTGGGTGTAATGTTTCAATTACAGCAATCTTCCAGAAGTATTTGGGATTCATAGAATTTTCATCTAAGAGACATAGTTCTCCTACTTTAGGTTCTTTACTTACTGGTTGTTTGTGTTGTTGGTATTCTTTTTCCCTCAAACTACTCAAATATTCGTATCGCCATCTTTTTTTGATTTCTTGAGATTGTTTAACTCCCTTATGAAAGTAATCCAGTATTTTCTTTCTTTCTTTGTCCTCTGTTGCTGTCATATAATCAGCATCCACCTGATCACCTTCATTAACAGCTTCTTGGGTATCATTAGTGGTTAAAAAGTTGAATTTGGTATTGTCATACCCAAAAAGCAACTTGAAAGGAGTTAGTAGATCAGAGGAGGATCTTCATTTGAATTAACATAAGTGAGTGGTCTTGAATTAATTGTATTCATTATTTCAAGAACAATTGTTTTTAGTTCAGTTAAAGGGATTTTTCTTCCTTTTAGGGAGGTATAGAGGGCTCTTTTGACTAAACCCACCATTCTTTCAGCTATTCCTAAGGTTCTGGGTGAATAGGCTGCTGTAAATTTCCACTGGATACCATGATCAGAGAGGTACTGAGACACAAGAACATTTTGGAACCAATGTTTAAGGTAATCTTCAGATCTTTTGAAGGTGGATTGATTGTCTGAAATCAAAACCTTTGGAAGGGAGTAGTTTAAGGACAAATGGTAGAGTTCTCTTAAAAAGGTTTTAGCAGAAAGGTCAGTGCAGATGTGAAGGCTGGTGAATCTGGTGGCGCAGCAAGTGAACAATAATAAGTAGACTTTCATGAATTGGTTATTCTCATCCTGGACAGAAATTGGACCAGCATAGTCAAGGGCAGTTTTTTCAAAGGGTTTTTCATAGCTTAAACGTTCCGTTACTAAGGTCCAGTAGTAGGCACTTCATAAGCCATGGCAAAGTATTTTTGGCAAAACAGACATTGTTTCAGAACCTTTTTAACTACTTGCCTTATTTTGGGGATCCAGAATTCCTGTCTGAGGAAATTGCATGTGGTAGCTAAGGTTGCATGACTGGCTTTTGCATGACATTCAGTTACGATTAACGTTGTTAAATGAGAATTTTCAGGCAGTAGTACAGGATACCTAGCAGAATAGTTAAGGTTGGTTGCATATTTATATCTCCCCATTGTTCTGACTAACCCTTCTTTGTCAATGAAGAGTTTTAGATTCTTTTGCAGCTTTGTTAGGTCCTCAACTTTTTCTCCTTTATTTAGTTTGTTGATTATTTCTTTTTCTTTTGAGAAATGTTGTTGCTGGACTAATTTTAGCCAGTAATTTGTGGCCTTAGTTTTGTAAGCTGTATGATTTTTCTCCAAAACAGCAATTTGTTCTTCCATTGTTAGGTTACATTTGGGGTTATATTTGTGAGTGCGGAAGTACTTTAAGTTTTCTATGAACCGTAGAACATAGGCAGTGATTCTGACCAGTTTTTTCCTGTTAGAGAATCTTTCCATGTTTAACAAGGGAGTTTTTTCATTTATTTCTTTACAAGTTGTTTGACACACATTTATTGTTGTCTGTAAGGTTTCTTGGTGGGGGTTAAAAATTAAGTTGGTTGGCCATTCAATTTCATTTCTCAAAAATGTGGGACCATGTTGGTAAAAGGAAGAAGTTTTTGAAATTTCTTGAAAGATATTGGTCTGGTGAGTAGGTCTGCTGGGTTGTCTTCTCCTGCTACATGTCTGAATTCCAGGTGATGGTTTAAGTTTCTTGTTGCTTCCTGAATGTCTTTCACTCTGTTTTTTACAAAGATGGATTTCATTTTTAGAGATTTTTGAGCAATCCAATTTAAAGCCACTGTGAGTCTGTCCAAATTATTGTTTTGAAGAACTTTTGGTTTTCTGAGTTTTCTTCTAGGTAGGTTTCTTTAAGGTATTCTAGTACTTTGGTTCCTAGGCAGATTGCCATTAATTCCAAGTTACAAATGGTCCAATTTTTTGATTTGGGGTTGACTCTTGATTTAGCGTAAATTAGTTCGGATTTTCCATTTCCAACTAGATAGCAACTTACTGCATAACCTTCTTGGCTGGCATCACAAAAGATGTGGAGTTGAAGATTTTCCATGAGAGGTTTGGGATTTTCAAAAGCTTGTCTAGGAAAATTCAGAAATTCCACTTTGTTTATTTCTTTACAAAGTTTTTTCCATTCACGCAGCATTTCAGGTTCTAGATATTCATCCCAATCTTTTTTGGTAGCTGTACTTTCTGCATGAAGAGTTTTAATTTAAACACTAAGGGTGCAACAAATCCAATTGGATCAAACAATGATTGCACAGAACTTAGTATTTCTCTTTTAGTTTTGGCTTCTGAGTTCAAGTTTACAGTTTTTAGATGGAGTGTATCAGCATTTGTGTTCCAACCATATCCTAATAGTTTTACATTTTCTTTATCTTCTGAGGAGGCTATGTCATGTTTTTCAAATAGTCCTTGAAGTTCTGAGTGATTGGAGGCCCATTCATATAGCTTCAAATTATATTCAATTAAGGTGTTTACACTATAATTGTAAAGGTCTTTGAGTTCTGAGAGATTGTTGGCATTAATTAAAGCATTGTCCATGTAAAAGCGGTTAGCTAGGTAGTCTGCCACTTGGTTTTGTTGTTCATTAAAAATGTGTTGGAGAGATTGTTGTAGTAAAAATGGACTGCTTTTGTTGCCAAAGGTAACTCTTTTATATTTATAGCAGATCAGGTTGTCGTCATTTGGAGCCAATTGGGTATCTTTTAACCACAGAATTTTGTGGGCATTGCAGTCAAATTCTGTTTGATATTTAAGTTGTAAATATGCTTTTTGAATGTCTCCAATCATCAAATATTTACCATGCCTTAATTTAATGCACAATTTTGCTAAATGAGGTAGGAGTGAAGGGCAGTCCTCAGTAGCATCATTTACTGTTATTTCTTCTGGTTTGCTTTTACCCGAGGGATCTACTACAATCCTAACTTTAGTTGTTTGTACTCCAGGGCGAACTACTGGAAAATGAGGTAAAAAATTTCCTGCTTGTTTTAAGTTTCTGTTAGGGCTACTTCTTCTATTATTCCTTCCTGGAATTGTTGTTCAAGGATGTCTGAATAAGGTTGCATTAAGTTATCTTTTTTTAATTTTTTGCAAGTGGACTTTAACCTGCTAATAGCATAGTTAAAGTTTGGTGAAATTTTATCTTTTTGGTCATTCCATGGTACCTTAACAGACAATCTTTCATCTTCTATTTTAACTTCCTTTTCGAAGTTTGCAATCAGATCTTTTTCTTTGTTTGAAAATGGTTCATCCCCAGAAATACCCAAGTTTTCTAGTTTGCTAAATTGTGCAATCTGGTGTTCAATTTTTTCTAGATCTTCATTAGAAGTTGTACTAGTAAGTAGCGGGTTGGTAATACAGAAGCTGATCTGATCTCTTATTGGTTCTTTTTCTTTTTCAGGGTAGTAATCTGAAGGGAAACCCAATAAAAGTATTCCATAGGGAGATTTATAACAAGAGGCAGTATGAATCTGATGAGTGGTGAGGGCAAAAAGTTTGTGGGTTGCAGCCCCAAAAATTAACATGAAGTCGGCAACTTCATCAGCTTCAAAGTGATCTGCAAGCTGATAATTTAAGGATTTTAAATAAGTTTGAAGTTTCAGTAATCCCGGAACTTCATATTTAATATGAATATCATCAATTATGATGGCTTCTATTTCTTGGTAGTTTCCAGGGTTTCTAGAATCCTCCAATTTAATATCATCAATTATGATGGCTTCTATTTCTTGGTAGTTTCCAGGGTTTCTAGAATCCTCCAATTTAATTATAGCTACTTCATAATTTGGTTGTTTCTTGTTGGCTATAAATCCTGTTATGGTTATGGATTCCTCGTAGTGTTTAGTTGGAAGATTTAATTTTTTCACAAGTTCCTTGGTAATGTAGCTGGCTTGACTACAATTATCCAAAAGTGCTCTGCATTTAATTGATTTTTCTGAGTTTCTTATTCTCATCTGCATGGAAGGAATTAATGCTACTTCTTGATCAGTGTTTTTTAAACTTAATAAGTTAGTAACTTGTTTCCCTTGTTTTGAGTTTTCTTTTTGGGTAGCTACTTCCGTACTGGTTTTGGTTTTCTTATCTTCCTCTGGTTTTCCTTTTTGTTTGGTACAAAGGAAGGATAAATGGTTAGAAAACCTACAAAATGAACAGGGTTGGAAAGAAATGGGGCATTCTTTGGCTTGGTGTTTAGATGAGGTACATTTAGTACAATAATTTAATTTAGCAAGTTTTTTCAGTTTATCCCAACTTTCAGGGAAAGAATCACATTTTGAGATTCTGTGTGAGTTTTTCTTACACAATTTGCAGTAAAGTTCTCTCTGGTCAGTATGTTGAGCTCTTCTTGAGGATTGTCTTTGGGTAGAAACTGCCAGAGCAGCTGTAGTTTGGCCAGAATACCATGGTTTTCTGGCTGGTTCTGGAGAGAAGTTTCTGTTTTGTTTAGGTATCAAGGTAGTTAACTCACTTTGTTCCAGATCAAAATTAACATTAGCTAAGATTTTGGTAGCTTCAGCAATTGCTTCTTTAAACTTATCAAAGTGGTCATAGAGTTTAAAACCACAAATTCTTAAAAATTCCTGAGTTTCTTGACTTAGTTTATTATAATATACATACAAGAGTATATCTTCTAATTCTAATTTTTGAGTTTGCATTAAATTTATGGTAGAGTGCATATCTGCTTGAAAGTCATGAAGTGATTTAAAATTTTTGGTTATTATGGATTTGGTTAAAAGTGATTTTATTATGGAGAATTTAATTTGGCCTGGTGTTGCATAACAGCCCTCCAACTGCTGCCATGCTTCTTCATAAGATGTTTTACTTTCTTGCATGCAGTTTATTTGAATGGCAGGGTTTCCACTCAAATGTTGTTTTAGGTAGGCAAATTTCTCTTCTTCGGAAAGACCTATGTTATCATAAATGTTTCTGAATGAGGTCTTAAAGTTTTTAAATTTAGAGGGATTTCCATCAAATGGTAATATTTGAAGCTCAGGAATTTTAGTACTTATTCTTGGTTTAGGTTTGGCTTCGGCATTATTTTCTTTTTTAGTTGTTAATGCTTGTATCATTTGACCTATTTCAATGTGGTAATAACTATTTTTTTCATCTAGTTTTTCTTGTTTAGCCTCTGAGAAGCCTTCGGAACAAACATACATTCTAAGGATTTCCTCATCTAAATTTTGTAACTTGTCCAGTTGTGAGGACAAAAGCTGAGCATATAAATTTTTTTGTTCCTCAGTCCAATCATCCAATCTCTCTTTGATTGTAGCTAAAAGTTTAGTAGCTGAGGTTCTGATTGCTCCCCTCCTTTTTACCAATTTACTAGTTTCAAGTGCTTCCACAAGTTCCACATCACTTCCCAACCATGTCTCCATACTTTTTCCTGGAGTGGCTTCAGTTTCATTATCCATTTTTTAGGTTTAATATTATAAATGATATTATCAATGATATTTATAATTAAATTTTCAAATTATGTAAAAAATTTAATTCACTGGATTTAAAACTATTGTATCAGAAATAAAACAAAAAAGGGTAACTAACTTCTTGACTGCCCACCCGGGGGCGCCATATTGAAAAATTTCTTGAAGAATTTATTATTTAGCTTGAGAGAGTATTTTTATTTAGGTGTAATATTAAGGTTAAGTTTACTTTAAATAGACACAGTAATTATAGAAATAATAATGGCCTATTTAGACACTGTCAACATAGCTACAGACTTTTTCACTGTAGGTTGCAGTGGTTTTCAGGTTAAAATTTGGTCAGCAGCCAGATTACTAACTATGGTCAAGCTAATTTCATTAAAATTAATTTAGACTTACCAAAAATGAAGTTGCCAGTTGAACGTTACCCTTTCTGTTTCTAACTAATCCATAAGTTTCATTTAGTTTCCAGGTTTGAATTTTATTTGTTAAGTTTTAAGTTATTATTTAACACACTGCTAGGTTATTTATTTGTAGGGGCTATTTCCCAGACCTAGGTTTTGCAGGTTAAGTTAGGCTAGGGCAGTATTGCCCTTAAGTTTTTGTTTTTAAAGGTTTAAGGGTTAAGGTTTTGAGGGTTTTACTCAAGTTAAGTTAGGGCTATATTGCCTTTAAGTTTTAATAGGGGCTATAACAGCCATTTAATTATTGAGTTAGGGCAGTTGTAGCCCGGTTCGAGTTTCTTCTAGGTACCTAGTTTTTCTCTTACCTTAGTTATTTTCTTTAATTAACTTACTTACACCTAGTTCTGATAGGCCTCTATTTAGTTAAACAGGGTTTTTGTTTAATTGCAGTGGTTATTAAGGATAAGGTTTAAGGTTGTGAGGTTTAAAGGTTGACTAAGTTGCCCGGTTAGTTGGGTAACCACGAGAATTTTATTTTACGAAAAAACTAGCCCGCTTCATGCAGTCAAAATTTTTCAAGAATGGACAAAGCTCTCTTTTTCTTTATCTCGGAAACTTTTTTTTCTTTCTTCTTTTTGTTAATTAGGGAAACCCAACTTCACTAGTTGGTTAGAAACGAGGGTTGTTATTTTTATTTATTTTGTTTATATTTTATTTGGAAATATATGCGGTTATTTCTAACCACTTTTTTTAACACCAATTAATAGCGGTGGCATGTGCCACTGATGTCTCCACTTGTGGGGTAGGCCTACTTGGAGTGTTTTCACACAATAATGGCTGATACTGGCCATGGCATTTTTCGCACAAAATTTTAAACTTACAAAACCTTGCTCTGTGACCTTTCAAAAAACATTTAAAAGATGCTGAGGACTTAGTTACCCTGTCCTTTCTCTCATCAACAGGTAAAACCCCAGCCACTTCATATTTATATGACTTGTGGTTGCCTTCGCAAAATATGCATTCCTTGATTTCCTTTAATTTATTCTCAGAGGATGCATGTAGAGCTAACATTGTACCTGGGCTATCCTTTTTGTAGGAACTCTGGTGCTTTGCCTGCCTTTGTCCTCTTGTTTTAATATCCAACTGTGCAAACTCAATTCCCTCTCGCCTTGTTAATTCTGTGCTTAAAAGGCTTAACATCTCTCAAGGGGGCTGTACACATGTTCTGTAGAGTGTCCCCTACTTAATTCAAACAAAATTAAGCTAGGAAATTTAGGTTCCAGTATATTGACCAACATTACACCGTACCTTTCCATTTCTACACCCAAGTTGCCCAGAGACCAAGTCCTAACTTCAAATTCATCATATAACTGCCGTAACTCCTTGACACTATTGGGATTATTAACAGGAGGTATAGCTAAAAGTTTGCGGAGGTGACTTTTAATTAAATTCTCCGGTTTACCAAACCATTTCTTAATATATCCCAAGCCACATTATAATTAGCCTCTGTTAATGCTAATCCTGCTATTGTCTTTGCTGCCTCCCCTTCCAAGAGGGACTGCAAATAATTAAACTTCTCCACAGCACTTAACACTTGAGTAGAATGAACTGCTGACTGAAAACTGTCTGCCCATCCTTGCCATTCCTGAATGCTCCCAGAAAATGGTTTAAGTACAAGCCTCGGTAACTAAACTGCAGATCTGTTAACCTTAACTTCACAAACATTGTTTGTTGAGGGCTGTGTTTCATTATTAGACCTGGTCTCTAACTGTACTGAGCTGCTAAACTCTTTTCCTCTGTGGCACGCTTTAATCATGTCATCAATAATCTCTTCAAAGTAAGTTATTTCATTTTCCATTTCATCCTCTTCTATAAGACCTCAATTTTAACATTTACTTCACTTAGAGCAACCTTTTTAGTTTTTAATATGGAAAGCTGCGCAGTCATTAAGCTTAAATCCTCTTGCTCTATGGCAGAATCTATAGTGGCAATGACTTTTGTAATTAGACCTTTGTGAGCCCTTCTCTTTTTTCTAAACTTGTTCAATTCAGCTGCACTCATCTTCATTGCAAACAAACAACTGAGCTCAATGCCAAATAAGCTGAATTGGCCAAAATACTCGTACTTAACCAAACTGACCAAACTCAAAATTTGCCTTTTGTCAAATAAACTGAATTGCCTGGTTGTGGTACTGACCAACCACCAGTCTGGAATACCAAATTTTCCGCCCAAGTAACTGGCGCACTGAAGTCTGCAACCTCCGCCTACGAACAATAAAACCAAATGTAGGCCCAAAACAACCACAGAGTAGCGGCCAAGTTTCGCAATGGGTTGACCAAACTTTCTACCCTGGGACCTTCACTCAAAATTATTCTCAACCCATCCAGACCTAACTTAGGCTACAATTTGCACAATCAGAACTTTGCCGAAAAATAGTTACTGACTCAGTCTTGGGCTAGAATCCGTTTCGAAGGACCATATTATTTTATTTATTTTGATTGGGTTCAGAATCCCAGCTGAGCCTTCAACGGCCAAGCTCTGAGGGGCTACTTTACCTTATCGCCTACGTTAAGCTAGACTAAAACAAACTTACGGACTTGGAGGTCCTATTAGGTCCTACTTCAGTGTTGCTGACTCGATGTGGGCCTACTTTAGGCCTCAGTAGCATAAAATTAAGAAAAAAAACAAAGGGGGAACTATTTATGGTCGTCTTTCTAAACCTTGCAACAACAACAAAACCTGCACCATTGCACGATGCAACAATCTTGTATCTAAACAACCAAACTGAATTGCAAGAGCTCTCTATAAGACCACGCCCTGTAAGTGCCGCATTCAACAAACGAGTAGAAAGGACGTGCCAGTGCCCACAAAAAAATGATGCCACAAGAGTCCAAAAATCCTAGCTCTAAATTAAGTGAATTTTTCACTGACCCTACAATTATGAGATGGATATACTCTATATACACACCTTAATTTAATATATACAAGCAATGCTGCTTCAATCAGCTTAGTCATCATATCGCCTTGGGACAGCAATGGCTCTTCCTCTTCTAGATTTTCTAACAGCAACATTTGAGGATCTTTGCTCAGCCAAAATGGTTAACCTAACACAAAACTTAAAAATATAACCCTACAACAAAATATACATCTACACATATGCATATATAAATATACACATACAACCAAGAAGCATCCAATTCTTCTTTCAAGGAAGAATCACGCAACCGATTTCATCAAGAGACACACCATAAAATACACCACATAAAGTAAACAAACTCTTAGACATATGCATTCCTTGCAAACAGATTGGATTCCTTCAAAACCCCAAACCTTCCAGAAGTACCTGTAGGACGTGTACCATTTACTCGATCATAACTACGGGTATTGATTTCACTAGAGTGATGAATCCAAGTTTTGAAGAATTGCTGCTTTCTGGTTCTGTGCAAATAATTTTGTGCCAAAAATTATATGGTTAGACAGTGGCACATACTTCAAATCTGAAGAGAAATTATTCATCAGATTTCTAATAAACAAACAGAGGGTCTTATTTCCTACTTTGGCCATAGCCCAAACTACTCTACCAGGGTCGTATGGCCTACCTTGGCCATAGCCCAAATTACTTTACAAAGGGTCTTATGGCCTACCTTGGCCATAGCCCAAACTACTCTACAAGGGTCTTATGGCCTACCTTTGTCATAGCCCAAACTATTACAAGGGTCTTATGGCCTACTTTGGCCATAACCAAAACTACTCTACAAAGGGTCTTATGGCCTCCATTGGCCATACGACAAACAACAAGGGTCTCATGGCCTCCCCTGGCCATAAGCAAAAAAAAACAAGGGTCTTATGGCTTCCCTTGGCCATAGCCCAAACAACAACAAGGGTCTTATGGCCTCTCTTGCTCCCTTGGCCATAGACCAAACAACAACAAGGGTGTTATGGCCTACCTTGGCCATAGCCCGAACTATTACAAGGGTAAATGCAAAACTTCACTTTTACGTAGAGTTCGAAATGTGACAATAAAACCTGCATCCACCCGAAGAGGATGCCAGTGGGCATCGAAACTGTTGGGGAAATAAACTCCGTCTTTTATTTAGTGGCATATTACAAGTTTAGTTTAGTGTCATATTACAAGGGTCTTATGGCTTCCCTTGGCCCGAGGAAAAACAATACGAAAACAGTACGGGATTCAAAACCCCAAGCACTCCAGATCTACCTGTAGAGGAGTGACATTTACTCTACCAAAACTACGGGTATTGATTAATTTGAAGTGGTGGGAGGTTTGAACACTTTAACCAAACAACACAACATGGAAGTACATTTCAATTAACTCACCAACGTAGAAGTCTATTTCATACATAAACAGTTAAAACATGACAAAACTCCAAAACATCATTAGTAAACAAGCATTTAAAAACTGGTGGCTTATATAACTTACACAAATAATGAGCAAAGTTAAAATACTTAATAATTTTACTTTAATTCCATTAATTTTCCATACTGAGGGGAGTTAAACTGATTGACATAACTTTAACTAAACTTGAGAAGTTGGCCTCTTGAACTTTTATATTGAAATATGTCTTGAGCAACCTTTCTCTTTCTATGTTCATACTTCATTCTTTTTAACTCATTTCACATGCTTTGAGAAACACTGTTTATCAAAATATTTAATGTATAACATACAAATTTTACTGCGCCCCCCCTCCCTATAACATTTTATCGTACATGATACCTTTATTTCATAATTAAATACAAGTTATTAATTTATTGAATTAATTAACTACAAAATTGCCTCGGGATTGACGACATAGCCTATTGGGAATGGAAATAATTGCCATACATAAAACCCAATATGTAGGCATTGGGCTCACATAACAACGAGAAAAATGTATTATTTCGTATAAAAATTTTCCATCGCTGACTCATGAAAATTACTTCGAGAGAAGAAATAATGAAAACACAAAAAATTAGACTTCTGGAGACTTTGTAAAGTAAGCGAATTTTTAAGACAAAGACCATCTCAGGGCTGTCTAGTTTCGAGCGTTGCTCTTAGGCAAGGAAGACGTGCTTAATCTTCCTATAATTTCTGAGTGAATACCTAATAATATAAAACTAATAATACAAAAGGATAGGCCTATTCCTTTAGGTATTTAAGTATAGTGAATTGCCTATATTAAACTCCTTTCGCACTCCATCGCTTACATTGAAAGAGAGGCCCGATAAATAGCTGCGCGCCCTACAACCAGAAGCGAGGGCTAACGAAATAATAAGGTATGGTAATTTTCTTCTTTACCATTAAGGCAGCGCCAAATGCCGAAGGCATATAAATCAAACATTAACCAAAAACACAACTTAACAAGATGTTTTGAAGACCTCCACAAACACATTTTTTTCAACGAAAAGACGTAGGGTTTTTGCCGTTAACTCTTCACCAATTTTCACCGGATGAGGCTGATAACAATCAATCATAATCCTATATAGATTTTTTTTACGGAGGTGTCTAGGGAAAACTCGTTACTTTTTTGTAAACAAACTATTTGTATTTCGAGAATTCATTGCATTATTTAGGCCTATATATCAAAGGAAATATATTTTCTTGACATTAGAAGGTTCTCCAGATTAAATTTACGCATTTATAAGCCTTAAGTAGAGAATAAGGCTAAAGCCCACTGCAGACTCTCATCATGTCATTCATGTGGTGTCATACAAAATGAAATCTACAACTCACTCCAACTATATTATATTGTCCGGATTTCCTTTAATCTGGATGTTAATTACATTTACATTTCATTTGGAAAACATGAGGCCAAAGTTAGGAGCCATTTCAGACCGACGTCAATGCCCAGAACTACATGAAACACACTGCCAACAATTTTGTCAATGGGATTTGCATTTTATATATCTCACTTCAGAGGGGTCTGCGAGTCAATTTTTGTAAGAACATTTGAGGGGTCGCGCGTCTTAAGGTACCTAAGCGTCACCATAGACGAAAACGTGTTTTTGATGGATATCACTATTTTCACCCTTCCTCTATCGCGTGGTTTGGGTGGCGGGAACAGCAGGAGGAGCGGGAGCTAATGAAAACATGGCAGCCACGCCGCTCTGCTTTCTGATTGGCCACCCGCTCCACGCGCCGAGAGGGACACGACACAAACATCCCGCCAGTACCTTAAGACTCGCGTTGCTCTTAGCAGGCGTCCTGTGTTCGTGCTCATATTGCTGAGTATTGCGTGGATTATTCTATTCACCCGCTTCTAACTATTATCAACGTGTGCAGCAATGTCTCACCGTGCTAGTGATAGTGATGAAAAGTCAATGGAATCATTCTGTGCCAGAAATCGCACCCAAAGTTCGGCATATTAAGAAAATCAAAAAATTAAAAAAATATATATATATAAAATATAAAATATGAAAATCTATTCCAAAAACTCATCAACATCTTCATTAGCATACTTAGAACTCTAATTTAGCCAAAAATGAACGTTCTAGCTCAATTAATAACAGAGATACTACTGCCAGAATATTGCTGAACTTTGGAGGCGATTTCTGGCGAATTTTAATTTTGGCGCTTAGGTACCTTAAGACGCGGGACCCCTCAATTTTATAAATGAAATGAAACTCTATGATAAAACTCCCAAGTAGGCTTCGGTAGGGCCTTCAGTCATTACATTACATTACATTTCATTTGGAAAACATGAAGCCACTCGGGCCTATCGAGGCAATGCAAGTCATGAGCTACATTCTTTAATAATAATAAAATCTTGCAAGATGTCAAACTCAAGTCAACTAATTAATATAACAACTATTTACTACCACCAAAGTAGCCTATATAACTGAAACAAAGAATATACACTATATACAATTTACAAACTATCTCTTTCAGGCCCGTGCACAGGGGGGGGGGGCTTGGGGTGCTTGAGCCCCTGCCCTTTTTCTTCTTCATATCAAAAGTGCCCTTTTAGTCAAAATTTATAAATATATTGATTCGACATAAATTTGAATTAATTAGTTATATTTTTATTTAGTTACTGCTACTTCAACAGATTTTCAAAACTGGAATTACTTTGATCTATGATTTTTTTATTAGAATAATAAACTTAACATACCGCTACTATTATTTTGTCAATCAGGGAGGGCGTCCCTAGTGGTAACACTGACTGCAGCTGTTCACTGTTGATTGCGTCTCTCGGGTATGTGGGTGTATTGTTTACTGTTTGTTTATTTTACGTTAACCTAAGCTAACTAGTGATTTCTCACTGATAATTATGGTAAGTTGGAATCCAAAGCAGTGTGACATTACTCCAAAAAATATTGTATGACATTACTCGTAAAGTTGGTAAAAACGTCCACGTCCCCTACTAGGCTAGGCCCATCAGTACACAAGTGTGTCAAACGATGGATTTTGGGTTTTAGTACTGGAATGAATTTCATTAAATTAATAAATGATTTATTAAACAACATATCATAACCTTTTCATTTTTAATATGAAATTGATTTTTAAAAACAATACAATTTTCATTAAAAGTGAATAAAAATACCTAGATTATTTATTATAAAACGATGCAATTTTTCCGCAAGGACGACAATTACGGTAGATCCTTCTGCCCTTTATCCTGCTCAGGACCTGCTGATTGATACTTATAAAAGTTATAAGTAAAGTAACTATTTAGAAATTGCATGCTATTAAATATTGTGAATTTGGTTAACAAAAGCTTAATTAGGTCTACTGCCTAGATTAGATTAGGCCTAAGATAATAAAAGTGAAGGGAAATATATTTTTGAAGCAATCTTGCAATAAAAACATGCCTTTTTACAACAAATTTTCATTTATTTTCTTTAATCGGCTTTATATACAAAAATAATGCATTGAATTTAATGGAATTTAAGAATATTTACCACATACAATTTTAAAATTTTTCTTTGTGTGTGTATAGTGTATACATATATATATAGCCTATATGGCATTGCGGATTTCATTTTTTAAAATGTTAGGGGAGTGCCCTTTTTTCAACTGAGCCCCTGCCCTTCTGAAAGTCTGCGCACGTCACTGATCTCTTTCACTCATGAAAGTGTCTAAATTTTTCTTAAAATTAACTAATGAGCTACTGTTTACCACATCATATAGTAAGTCATTCCAAAAATCTACCACTATATGACTGAAGAAGTATTTTCGTAGATCAAGTCTACAAGTCTGTTTTCTAATTTTCTTATTATGCCCACGAGTTATCCCATCAGTATCTAGTGAGAAAAAGTTATGTACATCTAAGTTGTCAGTAGTATAGCCGCAAAAGGGGAGAGTGCAAGAATGTTGCAAGTTATTATGTAATGTTGCAAAGGGGGTGGGGGTTGTTGCAAAGGGGGGTGGGGTGTTGCAAAAAAATTCCCCCAAAGGGGGGATGCTGCAGGTGCAACAAGGAAAACTTGGAGGCGGCGTTATCCCCCAAGAGAAAGAAGGACGAGAGAAAGGAGGAGAGGTGTTCACCTGGCAGGAGCCAAGTGCATATTAAGACTTCAGCCGAGTAGGCGTTGTTTTATAGGCTCCTAATCAGCCAGCTGGCTTAAAAGGCGTAAATGGCTTGAGTTGCCAGATAGCGCCATGTATTCATTTAATTCTAATCGAAGACTGAGTTGCCAGATACCACTTTTTAGCGATACCATTGTATACATTATTATAGACTCCTAATCAGCCAGTTGGCTTAGAAGGCGTAAATGGCTTGAGTTGCCAGATACCGCAATACCATTGTGTACATTATTATAGACTCCTAATCAGCCAGTTGGCTTAGAAGGCGTAAATGGCTTGAGTTGCCAGATACCACTTTTTAGCGATACCATTGTATACACTATTATAGACTCCTAATCAGCCAGTTGGCTTAGAAGGCGTAAATGGCTTGAGTTGCCAGATACCACTTTTTAGCGATACCATTGTATACATTATTATATTTCTTAAAAGTTGGTTTAGAATACCGGTAGTAGGTTTAGAAGCCGTAACATGATATAATTAAGTAAAACAACATTGCATCATTCTGTTTATTATAAATATATAGAAAATAAATATACATTTCAATAATAATTGAGGAATATGCATATAATCATAACAGTACAGGAAATATATACACACAATTATGGTGATATATATAAAATAAATATACATTTCAAATAGAAATAAATATACATTTCAATAATAATAGAAATATGCATATAATCATAACAGTACAGGGGAAATATCACGCAAAATATATAAATACATTTCAATAATAATAATAGAAATATGCATATAATCATAACAGTACAGGAGAAATATCAAGCAAAATATATAAATACATCACTTTTTTTTCAAAATACTAAACTCGGTCTTAATCGAGTTTACAATTACATCATTATTGCTCTGCATTACGCAGTATATGCAGCTTAATAATATTTCACCGCTTAAAGTATAGGGAAACCTGTATTCGATATGAAGGGCTTTCATATCGTTCAGTACTATTTTTGTTCCCACTTTACAACCGGTTGGTAAGTCATCTTTAAATACGTCTAGAATACAATCAAAAGCACGCACAAAGAGTTCATCGTTAGCTACATTATTAAACACAAGTTTATAAGCACGCTTTTCCAATCGAGGGTTTATTTCTACCGACTCGAGCTTTTCAATCGTGAACTCACTCAACATAGCGGCAATTGAAATAATCTTCTAAATCGTTACGACAACTGCGCGTTATATAAAGAAATAGTTCTTCAGGGTGAACGGTGTAGGTGAGCTCAGCCTTGTACCGATCAATTGCTTTGTACCAAAGTTCATGGTATTTCAGTCTAAACTTTTTAAATAAACATCCAGCACTAGACCATTCTCACCAGCCCTACACTCGGTAAACCCATCGAGCAGAGCGGTGTAGGCGTATTCAAGTACTGTATCAAAATAAAGCATGTCCGTAACACGCGCGTCTAATATAAGTTTCAGCTTGCGGAATCCGACGATTTCAAACATTCTGTCGAGGATGAAACGGTTTTGCATAGGAACAAGAGCGTTATTATCAGAAGCATTCTTCCACATCAGCCGTATATCAATGCACGGCCGATCGTTGTTTATACACAACGTACATACAACGGCGTATGAGAGTGCGTCACTAATCTGCTCTCTTCTTGTACCTACGTTAGCAGGTATTTTATAACGATCTTCACTCCACTTCTCAACTATCACGAAGATTCTATTCATCTCCTCGACACTTAAATAAACCCGTTTGTTTGTCTACATTCCGTTTCCAGTACATAGCTAATGGTACCGGAATTACGCCTGAACACGCGCAACGATTTCGTCACGGACACATCGTACGAGGCGTTGAGAATGCTGCTCAAAGGAAGTTCCATCGTATTCGAGGAGCGCACGTCCACTCGGTTCAAGCTCTGAGATAACTATGAGCCGTGTGAGGCACGCAGGTAGGCAGGAACGGTTCGACGGGCGGCTGACTCGATGATACGTGAATGGGCTTGTTCGTATGATCCGCGAGTCGTACCGAATTGTTGTACATATTTGTTTTTCCGGTACAAGAATTAATTTCATCACTGCCAGCCTACGCACCAGACATTTTACCTCAGGATAAGAACTAGGAACATTTTATGTTTTACTAAACATCTTCACACTCCGGCGCACTATTTGAGAGGAACATATGCTCATATTTTTCCTTTCTGCCCATCAAACGATACTCGTCTCTAAAGTCTGTTAAAAACTCACGCAGGGCACTAGCCACAACCTCACTACGAACTTCATCATGATATACGTTAATATAGTGATAAAAATACTTAAGATTGTCCATGATCACGAGATTCACATTTTCAGTCGTAGGGTATGAGTAATCGACATGGTGTAGCATGACGTAATACCGCTTGTCACACCACCCATCCGCAAGGCTCATTATCCATACCTGCTGCTTCTCTTCTGCACGCGTTGTTTCTTTTATTTCACGGTGTATGTGAGACTTTATAAAGTTTAGCTCTGCAGTATACTTCAGCACATCGTCTGTGCAACGAAAGCCTTCAACGGTCTCACCAGAACATCCGTAGAGTATTTGTACATCTTGGAACTTCGCACAATCCAATGTGTTTTTAAAAGAGGTATAGGAGGGAGGAATAGGAAGTTTTTCGGTATCCACCACATCCTGACACTTTGCTGAATACCATTTCATAAACGTTGTACAAGCAATATTAAAGGTAGCCATTTGAATACACGTCTGATCTGAATACACGTCTGATCTCTCGGGCTTACTGCAGTCGACTGACCACGCAGGGATTCCCAGATAGTAGCATGACTCACGGTCTTACAGTGGGCGGAGCTTAGAACTTTCACACACACACACACACACACACACACACACACACACACACACAAAGGAGAAAGTGAAACGCTAATTGAAACATGATTTATTTAATAAACGAGATATTCAAGTTATATATATTTACAAATACGATTTAATAAACGAGATATTCAAGTTATATATATATTTACAAATACGTGTAATAAATCAATAGATACTTTACAAATACGATTTAATAAACGAGATATTCAAGTTATATACAGTGGAACCTTGCTTAACGAGCATAATTCGTTCCCGAATTGTGCTCGTTATGCAAAATGCTCGTTAAACAAGGCAATTTTTTCCATAGGAATCAATGTAAAATATGATAATGCGTTCCATGCTTAAAAAATACTTAAAATAATATTTATAATGATATTTAAAGGCGTTTTTTAAATTATTATTGCATGAAATGAAAAGATTATTAATAAAAATTAACCCAAAAGAGAATGTAAATAATTAGTAAACGGTGAAATTTATAAATAACTTACGAAGAGAGAAGGTGCTCCTGACGCACGCAAAGGAAATGAAGAGACAGGGGAGGAGGAGAGGGTTATTGAGGGGAAGGAGGAGAATCGTCTTCGTTCAATGCAATAACATTCTCGACGAGCTCAGTCACTAGCTTTAAATTTTTTAGAGGCACTTTCACTTTCTTTTGGATCCTTTTTCACGAGGAAACTGTCTAGAGACATTTGTTTTTGTCTACGCTTTAAATTTTGACGAAATATTTTGCTCGTTAAGCAAAGTGTCGCTCGTTATGCAAGGTAATTTTCCCCCATTCTTTTGGCTCGTTATACGAATTTCTCGTTATACGAGGCACTCGTTAAGCAAGGTTCCACTGTATATATATTTACAAATACGTGTAATAAATCAATAGATACGATTATATACAAGACAAATACGTGTGAGTTAACAATAGAAGCATCATACGTTATGGTATCCAAAGGGTACGGTATCATAGGTACCAGGTAACTGGTAACGTTTCCTATAGGTGTTACGGCACACCTTCGTACCCCTAAGTTCCTTCACGCCCCCCAGCTTCTGCGCCCGAAAATTGTGGGTGCCTACAATTAGTTGGGAAGGTTGTTCACCCTCATCATCGTCCAAACATACTAGATCCTTCAACGATTCAAAGTTAACAACCCGCCGATTCGAATGGTTGAGCGTAATACCCTTTGCCTTCACGATATATTTCATTTCCTCCCCCACCCTGACCCGTACCCGATAAGTCTTAGGTCCTGTTGAGACAAAAGAGTCGGCGTAAGCGTTGTCCCCATACTCGTCCTTGATCTCATCAGTGAGCTCGCCGAGGAACTCCCCAATAGCGGGCATGTATTCACCCTCCCTCTCTGTGAATATCACGCTATCTGTATCGGCATACAATACTCTCCGCCCAAGAGAATGCAATAGACCCCAAAGTTTTATACGGGCGTAGGCTGTTGTGAAGCTGGCCACAGGTATGTTTGTAACCCTTGAGGTATCTGTGGCAAAGTCAGTGTTGTTGTACTTTATTATGTAAGTATTACCTACATTCACGATCTCCATGACCTCTTTATCGGGAGCATTGGCATAATCCCAGACATCGCTATAACTTTGTGCCAAATGAATGCTCCCTCTGCCGGTATTCTGCGCAAATTTTCCCCATAGACTGTTTAGACACAACTTTGCACTAAAGCGCTTGCCAGGATTCTTTACAATTTGGACACGATCAAGTTGTATACCTTCGCGGTCGCGGTAACGTTGAATATAGGCAGACTTTTCATCTTCGGTATCAACTCCTCGCGGATACCCTGATGCCTCAACCTTATCCTTCAAAAAGGCGTTTATATATGGTGTGAAAAGGTTGGGTAGCTTCTGAAACCTCCACACCTCATGTATCTTCAGTATTCTATAACCATGGCGTACGGCTAGGGCCAGCTCAGGACTTGTATATACGCCTCTGATCTTACGCTGGTGGGGTATATGGTTACAATCGCCGTTATCCTCTTCCGCGCACTTCACGCACAGGGGAAACATGAGCTTGTCGTCGATAACGACAGGTAAGATCGGCATCCATAAATTGCGTGGGGGGAGTATGTCTACGAAAGAGAGCCCAAAGTAACGATCATTCAAATTTTTTGAAAATTCATTGATTGAGGGTAGGCTAGGTCCCACCAGTTTCTCAAGAGCGCCCACGGGGTACGGATTGCTCTTCATCACGTATGGGTATAAAGAACAGAAATCGTAGTAATGGAGCTTCACGCCCTCCGTAGGTGGAAAGTATAGTTTGAAAGGATTTGTACGTCCTCCAAACAAGCTATCACCACATTTGAGAGGATCCAGCACCATTGAACGCTTGATCGTGTTTATTTCCTCACGGTACACCTCGTCTGTCTCCATCCTTGCATCATATTCATGCTCCCACAAGACTTTGTGAGTGAACTGTGATCCTATAAGTTGATCGCGGGTGCGGGTTGATGCAAGACAGTCGGCAGGAGACCTACCGTGGATATCTCCGGTGATTCCGCACTCAGGACGGGGGCATCCATGCCACCAGCAACCGTTAAAGGAGTACACAGTCTTCACACCAGTGACACGGTTTTCACTTAACCCATCAACCCAAAAAACACGTCCATTAATCTTAATGGGTACTTCACCCGTGTTGCGGGCGTGCTTTATGTATACACCTGTCTGTTGCTGTAGGTGTATGAGCCAGTAAATAGCCTTGTGTCCGTAACTACGGGGATTGTTTCGGTGAATAATGGCTAAGGTGTCTTTAGGCATGAAGTTATTCTTGAACACCGTAAAACATAATGATGCGATGGTGGTTGCGACTTGCAGTGGATCGCATTTGAAACGGGCTATGTACATCCTTCTAAAGGCCTGGAAACATACTCTAAGCACGCGCACATCATTCAAGCAATAACGCTCACATTCATCAGCTATATTATAAGGGTTACTTTCATTAAAACTGTCGTAGTATCGATCAAAGTCTTCACGTTCATCCATACAGTCAAAATAATGTTTGGGGGGTGGTGGGCCTACGTAGTTTAAAGTCTCGCTGGTGAGGAAAGTGTAAGGGAAGTATCCTTTGAAAACTTCAGCTGCTACTCCCATCACCTTGGGTAGCTTTGCTAATTTACAAGGTGTGAATAATAAAGTATCTTTAAATTGTACATTGTCTCTTATCTGCATCTGTATTAATTTGTTGCCTCTTTTCAATGGATCACCTGTAAATATCTCAGAGGATTCGTGTTCAAGCAACTCCTTATAAAGGAACTGCGTGTCAAACTTTGCCCCGTTATGGGCGAGAATATACACAGTCATTTTTTTGAACTTGTCGGCTAACTTGACAATATAGGACACAAATAGTTTCACAGGACTGTCGCGGACATTCGTTTTAAAAAAGTTTGTCCGTTTACCGCATTTGGGGCACTCGTCACATTCGATACTCATACACTCATCACAGATGGTCTGGCTCACAAGTAAATGTGGAATTACCTCTTTGGTTTCAGCGTTCGTATATGTTTCTATATCGTAGTATACAGTTATACAAGGGTTATTTTTAGGCTTAGCATCTTTCATATAACATACATGCTTTACTCCATCCGCCTTATATTCCTCCTGGCATGTAGGACAGTGAATTACGTCACACTTGTGCTTAAATTTCCCCCAATTATCCATTGTGTGAAACATACCACATTCACAGATTCTCATTTTCCTGCACGTACCAATTGATTTATGGAAATCAAAACAGCTATTATTGAAAAATGTGCGTCTACACACATCACAGTCTCTCTTCTCAGCTTCAACTACACGGCTTTCACATTTGGTGCTTTTACACTGCTCACATACCATGTGACATTCTTTACAATGTCTCACTATATCATCCGCAAACTCGAGGCACCCCTTACACAAATCATGATGTCTCCCATATTTTCGACTTTTGTCATAACTCGCGTAAAGCCACCTTATATTACGGATGGGGAGATACGTTGTCCCTGACAATCCTAAAATAAGTAGGGGTCTTGTACGATCTCTCACACAGCTTTTAAAAACATACACAGTCCTACGACGATCATCCAACCCAAATACAACTATGCGGACATTCATTTCCTGTTCTACCCTTCTCAGCTCTTCAGGACCCATATTACAGTCAAATTCAAGTTCACAGTCTACAGCTAGTTTACGGGCACGCTCCACGACCGTAGGCAGCCAAATTTTTTGAGTCCGTGTATTTTGTACAGTAAACATACGTGCTAAGAGTACTGCTATAAAGCCGCAACCACGATCGACGTTTATATGCTTTTGGTAAATAGTCGGAGAATTGAAGTTAAGAGTATACGGTATGGCACTATGACCCGCAACACGGAATACATGGTCAATATTTACCCTGAAGTTGTCCATATTGAAGGCTATACTTCTTTGGGCGGCTTGCATTATACGTCCTAATATATATTCTACATCTTCAGCCGCCAAACGTCTAAATGGCACTATCACCCAATAATCGTCTACATCACCGTCATCTGACCCGAATCCAAAGGACAGACTCGTCCTGACTTCACGCTCGTCACGATTCTGAAGAGCAAACTCTACAATATGCTGTACAACCCGGCGTAGCCCGCGCTCAATTCCATTGCTATACATGGCTCTATGGTCGACCCTGACTCTATACCGATTTCTAGTCAAGGCTGGGGTGGGGGCTGCGGATCGCACCAATTCGAGCGTTATACCATCCTCAACAGAACGGGGGGCGGCAGATGAATTAGGGGGTATATTAGCGGAAGGTGCTGCTGGGGGACCTGTTGCGTAGGAGGTTGATGGTTGGGGCTCTATTATTGTAGACTTAGCAGAACGGGGGGCGGCGGATGAATAAGGGGATATATTAGCGGGAGGTGCTGCTGGGGGGCTTGTTGCGTAAGAGGTTGAGGGTTGGGGATCTATTACCGCTGCAACAGGCGCGTATTTCGGGCGCTTTATACCTGACGTGGGGTTCTCATACCTCCGCTTTGGACGTGCTGCCGGTATCGCTGGTAAGGGTTCGTTGGCAGGGGAGGAGATCACAACTACACTGTCGTCGTGGTCATCCGTAATGTCAATGATGGGATGCTCTACCTCATCGTCATTCACGGTTCTGTGGGAGAAGAAAGCAAAATATAAGGAACAGCACTCAAAATTTGTAATATTTTGTAAATGACCCACTTAGGAGTGTGACGTGTTAGAAATGGACTCTGTAGAAAAATTCAGATTCACGAGCCCATCCACATGTATTATATCTGGACCTACAGGATGTGGTAAAAGTGTGTTTATGCTTAAAATCATTAAAGAAAAGGGAGAGATGTTTTCGAAATTTGTGCATAAAGTTATATGGTGCTATTCGACGTATCAATCAGTGTTCAACGAGTACCAAGATGATATTTTGTTCCACAAAGGCGTATATGACGTTAATTCGTTAAAGGGAAATGAACATACAATCATTGTAATTGACGATCTCATGTTGGAGATGGATAAAACGTTTGCCGAGACATTTACAGTATTCTCCCACCATCTTAACATAAGCGTGTTCTTCATCAATCAGAATCTATTTTTCAAAAATAGATACATGCGCGATGTGTCGTTAAATACGCAATATCTAGTCTTATTCGCGCAACGTAGAGATGTATCACAAATTTGGGTATTAGCCAATCAAATGTTCCCGAATCAGCGTAAGGAGTTTTTGGAAGTTTATAAAGAAGCTACAAGCACGCGTTACGGATATTTGCTTTGCGACCTTCATCCGCGAAACACGTTTAGAGTGCTTCTGCGAACGAACATACTTCCAAACGAGCCTGAAACGGTGTATATTCCAGAATGACAAAGAGACTAAAGAAATACAGTGAATTAATAAAAATCTATCATCGACTGCCCCGGGCATTGCAGCAGATGTTTATTAAAAATATCGACGCCGACTTTTTAAAATGCATCTGTGAAATCTGTCTTAACGTTATAAATTGCAATGTATCAATGAAAACCCCTCAGAAGGTTCGCCTACGCCGCTACAAGAACATAATACGTGCACTCGTTCGTAAAAGTCAAACTGTAGCGAAGAAAAAACGAATTATTGTACAAACAGGAGGGTCATTTCTCCCCATCTTATTTTCAGTTTTGGGTCCATTACTGACTAGATTAATATAATGAAGAAAGTGGTAGTGATTCCCCACGAGGTGTACGCTTCACTGCAAAGGAATCCAGACACGGATCTAGATCCCCGTAAAAGCAGACTTAAAAGAATGGAAAGCGAATTGCTAGCTCTATTAAACAGTGAAAAAACACCTGATGAGAAAAGAATCTTATATCAAGAAGCCCTGCAGAAATTTCTTCACGAGTACGAAAATTATAAGAGCCCTACAGAGATTCCTGTGGTTATTAGGCACAGCACGGGGGACGATGGACATGGCGACATAGGACCTGAGCCCGACGATACAGCTGACCAACCAAAAAGATTAGCCACACAACATATCGAACATGTATTAAAAAGCACCCTCCCACATACATTGATGAGTAAAGGCTTAAGTCTTTATAATCTATTGAATGAGGATCCAGCCATACAATGGACCGATACAGGCGAGCTCATTGTGGAAGGATCAAAGGTACAGGGATCGAATATCGTAGACATTGTCCATGATCTGGTGAGAAAGTGGGATAGGCCATCACCATCAGGATGGAAGCATATTAAAGCAAGACTACAACAAATAAATGTCCCTAAAACGTTGATAGGAAATCTGAACAGGTTAAAAGACTTGGAACATGCAACGCATGTGACACAATTGAAGGCGCCGTCACCCCCGGCGGTAACACCTTTGAAGAGGAGCAAGAAGAGGTTAAACCAACTCTACCCACGTGCCTCTAAAATACGCATATGGCTAACGTATTAACTAAACTCTATTATGACATTTCTAACCCATCCTCTTACGGCGGCGTAGATAGACTGTACAGAAGTGTTTACGGAGTAGGAAAAAAAGATGTTGAAAGATTTTTGAGGGAGCAGGACGCTTATACGCTTCATAAGCCTGTGAGAAAAAGGTTTAAAACAGCCAAGACAACGGCTTCCTCGATTGATTCTATTTGGCAAGCAGATTTAACAGACATGCAAAGATATTCTGTGTATAACGATGGTTACCGCTACATTCTATTCATAATAGACGTATTCTCTAGATATCTGTGGCTAGTTCCTCTGAAAAATAAATCACCTGAAACAGTTGCTAAAGCCACCAAAACGCTAATGTTAAAAGAAAACAGGGTTCCTGGCTATTTTTGTACGGATATGGGGAAGGAATTTATAGGCCGTGCTTTTCAGAACATGTTGACAGAGTTTAATATCAGCTATTACACAACCAATTCTATACATAAGGCTTCTTTAGCTGAAAGAGTTCAGCGCACCATAAAGGAACGCATGCACCGTTATTTTACACATAAAAACACATACAGATTTCTAGACATTCTGGAATCATTGGCATCATCCTACAACCGCTCACACCATCGCACGATTGGGACAACACCTAACGAAGTTTTAGAAAGAGGTACGCTCCCGAGGAGAGATGGATCACCACGACCACACTCTGCGCGCTTCAAAATCAATGATTATGTAAGGCTGTCGCGTTCGGGGAACAAATTCGCAAAGGGTTTTGAGCAAGGATGGACACGCGAGATTTTTAAAGTTAGGGCTATGAGACCTAAAGGTGAGATAATGATGTATTACATTGAAGATTTGAATGGGGAAGAAATCTCAGGAGGCTTTTACCGCGAGGAATTGCAGAAAGTTGCGTTTAATTTAGGAAAAAATGTGTTTAAAATTGAGACAATTTTAGGAAGCAAAGGTTCAGGAAAGAGAAAAATGTACCTGATGAAATGGCTAGGGTACCCAGAAAGCTTCAACACCTATATAAAAGCTGATGCAATAATGAAGCTTAAATAGTATGAAACATGGCTCCTAACCATTTCTTCGTCACACTCCCGTCCTCCTCGTCCCTGTCTGTACACCCTAACAACACACTAGCCAACTTTGTAACAGAGCTCCACGGGCACATTGAATTGGGTCGTGATTCGTATGAGGTGGGGATATGCGAAATTCAGCTGGACACCATCTTTTTAAATATTGACCATAAAGAGCCCGTTTTTACGATTCTTAGAGACATTGACGAGTGTGAAAAAGCTGGGGTAGCTATGGATGAAACTATGCGTATCGCTCGGACTAAGATTGCACGGTATTACAGTACAGAAATAAGACTAGGACCGGGTCAATATGGTTCGGCCGAGGATGTTGTGAGAGGCTTAAACGTAAGTTTAAGAAACTCAAACCTTACGAATGATTTAGTATACGAAATCGTAAACAACCCTGCACATACACTAATCCTAAAATCAAAGACTAACAGACGTATTAAAGACCATAGAAAGTTACAAATTCTAGCGAATGGCCGATATAGCGCAGCCTTCCAAAGAGACACATTTCACGAGACACAGCATGACTTGTCCAGATTAATGTATCAATTGAAGATGGAGAAATTGGCTGAAAGGTCCCCAGACATGTGCTATATTTACAGTAATATAGTGGAGCACCAGTTTGTTGGGGATACCCAGGCACGCCTGCTGCGCATTGCTCACATCCCCAACCATAGAGGAAGGAGTTTGAGTATTACATATGACAGACCCCATTATGTGAATATCGCAACTAATTTAATAACCAATATCTCAATATATATAAGAACGATTGAGGGTGAAAACTTCCCATTCGGTAACGGGAGCTTAACAGTGAAGCTACACTTTCGACGCACTGAGTTATAATGGATAGAAAGCCTTTCACCGTCTATCGAGGGGTGCGATACCAGCGCGGTAGTGGACTTGGGTCCATTTTTTCATCCATACTACATACGGCTGTTCCTTTGCTGAAGAGGGGTGCCAGATACCTTGGAAGGAAAGCGCTACAATCAGGTATTAACACTGCAGAAGACATATTGGCCGGGGCTAAACCTAAAGAGGCTCTAAAAAAACATTTAAAGCGTACACGGGACGAAATCATCAAAGATGCAAAGAGAAAAATGCGTGGTGGCGGGAAGAAGCGGGCTGCCCGGAAGAAGAAGGGGTCACGTGGTATTAAACGTAAAAGGCTATCAAAAAAGAAGTGCTGTAAGCGAATGAAACCTATGGTTGACCACTTTTTGACTGATATAAGCTAAGGACATTGATCTCATGAATCATAGTTTGTTTACCACTTGTCGAGAGAGGAGTCACTATTTCGCCATGGCACGTTTCATCCACCCATGTAGTTCACAATGCTGTAAATCGGAGCTGTCCCTTTTTGAGCTACCTCCAACCCAAGTTTCTATTGAGCACAGTGACTTTATTACAATTAACCCTTTAAACACAATTAGTTCCCCGAGTGCACCTATAGAATTCGTGATACCCAGCTCAGGTCCTTACTTTTTTGATCCAAGCTGTGTGCACATGTACGCTAAGCTACGTATAGCCCATTCTGATGGAACGGTCTGCGATGACAAATATGCTGTATACCCTGAAACAAACTTTCTGAACTCCATATTCAACCAGTGTGACGTATATTTAAATCAGGCACGGGGTACTATCATCTACGAGCCTATCTGGAAAATGTCCTCAACTTTTCCAAAGAAGCGAAGGCTACCTTTTTAAGTGCCGAGGGATATTATCAAACTAAAGATGAAAATAGTATAAAGGACAAATTTAAAAATTCTAAAAAGAAAATATACGAGTGTTTTGGACGGTTGCACACAGATTTCACTTTCCAGGAGAAGTTGCTTGTGAATGGGGTGGATATGAAAATAAAGCTCACCCGCACGAGTCCTGAGATCTGCTTAAATCTGGATGCTGATCAAGAAGAGGGTGCAAAGCCCGTTGTGGTTCACATTATGGACACATACCTCCGCGTACGGCGAGTGAAATTAAGTTCACCAAAACAACTAGAAATTGAGAAAAATTTACTAAACGCTACAGTGAAATATTCTATTAACAGAGTGCAAATCAAACTATATACGGTTCCTGCAGGGTTGGCATCGAAGCAGATAGAAAACATTGCCCTGGGAAATCTTCCTAAAAGGATATTAATCGGCATGCAGGACCATGCTTCGGTGAATGGAAAATATAAAAAGAGTGCCTTTAAATTCGAGAATTTCGGACTTAAAAATATAACTCTATACGTTAATGGCACTGCTTTGGGTGGAACAATGGGTACGGACTATTCATCAGACGCTGTGTTACCTCTTTGTGCCAGAGCCTATAGTAATCTGACCCATATTGCAGTGATTGTGATGAGCTTGGTAATGGGGTAACGCAGGAAGAATTCATTGATCAATTTAACCTTTATCCGTTTGACATTACACCTGACTTATCTGCTAGCGTAAATACTCATTTAACCCCACAGCAGAGCGGAAACATCTCAGTGCGGCTGGAATTCGCCAAGCCTATAGACGCTCCTATTAGTGTACTAGTATATCTCGAATCGCAAGCCCTAATAGAAGTAGATAGATTTAGGAGCGTTATCACTGACTTTTAAAATGGATGCTAATACACTTCAGAAAGTAATGGAACGAGTCACACGTTCCAAATTTATCGGCGTGTTTGCGAAGAATGAAACATTGAGTTTGCCAAGTACGCGAGAATGCGGTAGTCTTATTGTGAACACAGATGTCATCGGTAATGAAGGGATTCACTGGATCGCTGTCTATTTTAAAAATAGACAGCGCCTGTACTATTTTGATTCACTCGGTACTCAACCCTGGAGTGACCCTATTATTGTAAAATTTGTCGCTCAGTTACATATTCCCGAAATTGTATGGAACCCATTTCGCATACAAGGATATTTTACTAATGTTTGCGGAATGTACTGCGTCTCATTTCTCATGCATATGTCATGTGATAAAGAATTTATAAATTTTTTAAATTTATTTGACCCGTGTCACACTCGCCGAAACGATGAAATGGTATGCAGACAGATAAAAATCCGCTTTCCAATTGTACCTACTCGTTGTATAGTATAATGTTTTTGTTCGTATATTTGTAACGGTATATTCTGTAGTTGGTTATTGTACTGATTTCTTTCATTTAATAAATTTATGAAAATATATTGTCTTCTTTTCCCAAAAAGATCGAAAAACACTTACATTATTTCGGTGTGACATTGTTGACTGATCAGTATATCCTCCGTATTCATGACACGAGATTCTTCAAAAGATTGTATAACACGTGTCAAATCCTCATCGGACCTTAAAGGAATAATGTTCATTCTTTTAAAACATATACAGAGTATACAGACAGATCCCCATTATGTGAAGATATCTTTGGTTCATTTAAGAGGAATAACATTGATTACCATAAAAAATTTCGATTTTAGCATAATGGGGATAAGAGGTAAAACCAAATAACATTGATTGACATAAAAAAATTTTGGCGAGTATCTATTTGACGAGATACTACAGCCCATCCATATATATATATATATAATCGAATTATAGACACTTACATTTCTATGGTAGTCCCTTGCGTCGGATTGTAAGGAGCGTCACTGCAAATATCTTCTACGGTTTGCGTTGGGAATAATTCATCACGGTCAATTGCGTTAAAAAGACTAATTGCCGTTAATGCTGCAGTATCACTTTCTTCATACAAATCTGGGGAGACGTACAGGTCCATGGTGGAGGATGTGTGACATTGCTGACTGTTCAGTATATCCTCCGTATTCATGACACAAGATTCTTCAAAAGATTGTATAACACGTGTCAAATCCTCATCGGACCTTAAAGGAATAATGTTCATTCTTTTAAAACATATACAGAGTATTCAGACAGATCCCCATTATGTGAAGTTATCTTTGGTTCATTTAAGAGGAATAACATTGATTGCCATAAAAAATTTCGATTTTAGCATAATGGGGTAAGAAGTAAAACCAAATAACATTGATTGCCATAAAAAAATTTTGCCGAGTATCTATTTGACGAGATACTACAACTCTCCATATATATAAATCGAATTATAGACACTTACATTTCTATGGTAGTCCCTTGCGTCGGATTGTAAGGAGCGTCACTGCAAATATCTTCTACGGTTTGCGTTGGGAATAATTCATCACGGTCAATCGCATTAAAAAGACTAATTGCCGTTAATGCTGCAGTATCACTTTCTTCATACAAATCTGGGGAGACGTACAGGTCCATGGTGGAGGGAATGATTATTCACTGACGCGAAAATAGCTACTGTTACTCCCAACTGAAAAATATCCCCTTTCATATGCACAATCGCCAAGCTCCGCCCCAAAAGACCAGATGTTCGTTATGATTGGCTGCCGATGTAGCTGGGTGGAGCTATGATGTGTACCAATCCGCTATAATGGGACCGGACGAGTAACATATATAGGATTGTATACAAAGTTTTGTCCGATAAATAAAATTTATTCAATAAAACCAAACATAATTAATCTTCAGTGGTAGAAAGATGTTCAAAGTAATCGTCTTTATTTGCAATACATTTTTGCCATCTTCCTGGCAATTTCCTGATGCCATGTGCAAAGAATGTCCGTGGTTTAGCAGTAATCCAGGCATCTAGAACAGCGTGAATTTCTTCCGCAGATGAGAACTTCCTACCACGAATTGAAGATTTAAGTGGGGAGAAAAGGTAAAAATCAGACGGTGCGAGGTCTGGTGAATATGGGGGATGTGGCAATACTGTAAAACTGAGATCGCGCAGTTTCTGAACAGTTTTAGCAGCTGTATGAGGCTTCGCGTTATCATGGAGGTAGTGAAGATGGTGGTATCCCCCATTAACTAGTCGCCGACGTTTTTGCTGAATTGCTACCTTCAAGCGATCTAAATGCTGACAGTAAATATCAGCATTTATTGTTTGTATTTATTGTTTGTCCACGTGGCAATACCTCCAAAAGGAGAACACCCTTGCAGTCCCAGTATACCGAGAGCAGATGTTTACGAATGGTCAACGTCCGTTGAACTTCCACATTTGGGATATCACCATCTCCTCTCCAACTCATATGGTGATAGCTGCCATCATTGTCCCAATAGATCCAAACTTCGTCCATTGTAATTAATTGTCCCAAGAAATCTTTTGCAGCATATTTCTCCAACAACTCTAAACATATTCGTTCACGGTTTGCCTTTTGTTCAACAGTTAAATAATGTGGAATCCATCGATTAGATAAATAACGTTTCCCCATCTGAATAAGATGCTGCTGAATTGTTCTGTGACAAACTCCCAGTTCTAATGCAATACTCCTAGTCGTAGCATACTTCTCTGTATCCAGAAAGTTTTGTATACCTGTGTTCAAATCCAGTGATGGTCGACAACAACGTGGTTTATCATCGACATTGAAATTGTTTTCCTTGAATTGAGCCACCCACCGACGACATGTACGTTCATTTGTTGTTTCAGCACCAAGTGTCGAATTTATCTCTGCTGCTATGATTGCAGGTGACATTCCACGTTTCCAGAAGAAATAAATCAGCTTACGTACGTCTCTTCGTTCAAATTCCATGCTTAAAAATAAGCAATAAATGATAAATGCAGCGAGAAATGAATGAAGAGAAAATGATGATGGCTGACGGTTGGGTAGGCTAGGCGCTATGTAGCGCCTAGCCTACGCATAGTGTTCGAAGCACGAGAATTATATATTAAATAAATCAACCGAATTTCAGTAGCCATAGACCTCATAATTACAAGAATATCAGCGTTTATTCATCGGACAAAACTTTGTATACAATCCGTATATAAAATCGTGTTTCTTGTGAATAAATTATAGACACTTACATTTCTATGGTTGCCCCTTATATTATATTTTTATTTTTACTTACAAGTTATTAGTATTGTTTTCACAAATTCTTGTGCTAACATAATTTCAATTGTTAACTTATTTTATAATAAAGAAATTATAAATATAGCCTAATTATATTTTTAAAAAAGCATTCAGTTTCCACGTTAAACTGTGGGTCTAAGGCGGAGTGAAAACCTTTCCAATTCGGCACAAACTCTGCCATTTTAAGGGTGGTTTAACTGCAGCACTATAAATGTTATAGTTTAAATGAAGAGGCTAACTAAACACTGCATAAATAAACACTAAAATAAAATTAAATGTTATAATATGAAAAATAAAATATATATATATATATATATATATATATATATATATATATATATATATATATATATATATATATATATTTACATATACCTATCATAAGATGTTTAAAAGAATGTATATATATAATTATAGTAAACTTACGTCAAGATAAACTAGTTACCCATAAAAACCTAATTGTTTTTCTATAATTCTGTTTTCTATGGTTGGTTGAATTATGTGTAGGCTAACTACGTTATTTGTTTCGTCTCCGAAAAGTTTAACTTCAAGTTTAATGAAGTTCAAGTTAATGTTATATTTGTTTCTAATCGTTAAACACTATATACATCTATTGTAAAACACTATATACATCTATATATCTATAGTGAAACACTATATATATATCTATTTATCTATCTTAAAAAATTATAAAATATTTATCGTTTAATTTTGCTCATGTTGTTTGTAAAGTAAATACATTCAAACTTGTTTTAAATAAAGAAAAAATATATATATATATATATATATATATATATATATATATATATATATACATATCACAAGATGTTTAAAAGACTGTATATATATAATTATAGTAAACTTATGTCAAGATAAACTAGTTATCCATAAAAACCTAATTGTTTTTCTATAATTCTGTTTTCTATGGTTGGTTGAATTATGTGTAGGCTAACTACGTTATTTGCTTCGTCTCCGAAAAGTTTAACTTCAAGTTTAATGAAGTTCAAGTTAATGTTATATTTGTTTCTAATCGTTAAACACTATATACATCTATTGTAAAACACTATATACATCTATATATCTATAAAAATTAAGTGTGTAAAAATTATTTATTTAATAAACAGAATTTAATTGGATTCATCTACCGTCATATATATTGTGGTACACTATTTAAATGGATGATTAATATATGGTTTTTGTTATCTGGAATACATGGCGCTATCTGGAATACATGGTGCGATCTGGCAACTCAGCACCCGAATACATGGCATGATCTTGCAACTCAGCAACTGCATACATGGTGCGATCTGGCAACTCAACAACTGAATACACGGCGTGATCTGGCAACTCAGCAACTGAATACATGGCGCTATCTGGCAACTCAGCCAGAATAGAGGTTTATAAAAGACCGAGAGACGACTGACGGAGTCATTCAAGCTCGGCTCCCAGCCGAGCAAGGACCTCTGGTCCTTCTCTTTCTGGCCCTTTGGGAAAAACCCTTAGAGGCCTCTTAGGTTAGGTAAACGAAAATAACTTGGGGGAGAACTCCGCCTCCAAGTTGCATGCCTTGCAATCAAAGGCAACTACTCTCTCTCTCTCTCTCTCCTTCAGGTGTACCCCTCCCCCCTTAGCTCTGCCAACTGACTGATTCAGCCAACTGGCTGATTAGGAGCCTATAAAACAACGCCTACTCGGCTGAAGTCTTAATATGCACTTGGCTCCTGCCAGGTAAACACCTCTCCTCCTTTCTCTCCTTTCTGGCCCTTTGGGGGGAATAGCTTGGGGGAGAACTCCGCCTCCAAGTTGCATGCCCCTTGCAACCCCGGTTGGCAACAAAGGCCAGTACTCTTTTTTTTTCTTTTTTTCTTTTTTTAAACAATTTTTTGCAACACCCCCACCCCCTTTGCAACATTACATAATAACTTGCAACATTCTTGCACTCTCCCCTTTTTCGGCTATACTACTGTTGTTCAAACCTGAAAACATTTTGAACATCTGTATCATATCTCCCCCTCATACAACGTCTCTCAAAACTAAACATACCTAATTCCTTTAATCTATCTCTGTATTCCAATTTTCTTAGGTTAGGGATAAGCTTGGTTGCCCTATATTGCACACCTTCAAGCATATTAATATCATGTCTAAGGTGAAGGGACCAAGCTTGAATGCAGTATTCTAAGTGAGGCCTAACATAAGAATTATATAATTTAATAATTATATATAAGTTACTCTTGCACTGCCGGCCTTTGGGCAAAGCAAGCAAAGCGGCTGCTTTGGGCCCCGCGCTATTAGGGGCCCCGCAAATATATGAGTACAATATAAAAAAATATTTTGGTTTTGAGTGGTAAATTAAATCCGGCTTGTCATAATAACTCTTCATGTACAGTGCTTACAATAAGTCTCGCGCCTCTTTCTCGTCCCAAGCTAGTCTGTTAGGTATAAAATGGGCGGTCCTTATGGCAGCGGAGGTGTGTTCGGATTGGTGCACATAATTGCTCTAACCCCATCAATGACGTCCATTATTACGTCACTTCTGTTACATTTTAGTGTTTAAAATACAAATGATTAAGAAGCAGAATGACCAAGTTTCGGGATGTTGGGATGGTTATGGAGCAATCCTAGTCATCATAATATTAGCTGGGCATTACATTATACCGTCTCAATATATACTGTAGACTATAGAGAACGACTAATTTGGCAAATATCCAAAATCATGGCATGATACCTAAGTTATTTTGACGCAGGTCTAAATTATTTGCTCAAATGCAATGATTGATATTAAGTAATTGTTGGGAATTGTTGTCAATATTGTTGTTTGTGATACATATCCTACGTGAAGAATCTAATGATCAAATTCCTTCGTGAACCTCTCACGCGCTCGCATTTCGAGGAAGTCACGGTCGTCTCACTAATAGATAGTTTATCCATTGTTTTAAGTGGTAACCTATTCCATCTTATAAAAGTCATTAGTCTAAAGCAGTGGTCGGGGAACAGGGGTAAATTACCCAAATGGGGTAAATTTAAAACTTTTGGGGGTAACGCGTGCGGTATGAGAGAGACTTTGTGCTGATATTTTTTTCATATATTTTTATTTTATTTTGTTACATAAATGTGGCGTTATTCTAAATTTTAGAATATTACGAATTTACGTCCTCAAATATATTTTGGGGTAATACCCAAAAAAGTTCGCCGACCACTGGTCTAAAGCAAGACTGGTGGGCCGTGAATCAGAGAAATTTGCATTTGATTTGTTCATCGTAATTATTACGTAATATAGTATACTGTATATACTATTATATAAGAGTTTATTGCCAGTTTTTATTTTTTCCTGAAACTATTACCTTCTCATAGTTTGTTTCAACAATGCATATATTATCATCTCCACGAGCGTAGACATTGCAAGAAAAGATTCTAACTAAGGATAAGTAAAGTTCTTTCATGGTCACAGTATATATTTTTATAGATGTCAAACATAAAAATATAATAAAATTCTATATTAACATAAATATATATTCGATACACATTTACGTCACGGCTTTAACATCAGTATTTTGTATAGCTTCCTCCGGCATCAATAATTTCTTGCAATCGTTGCGGCATAGAAGAGGCCAGATTGTTGGGAATGTTTGGTGTTCGACGTAAGCTCTCCCAACTATTCCTCGTGTGAGCTAAAAGTGCTTCAAATGTTCTTTCATTGCGTTGCTCCCATTCGTTCATTATTGCCCAAAGGTTTTCAATCGGATTCATATCAGGAGAACGTGGTGGCAGAATTAGATTAATAATCTCTGGCTCCCTTTCCTCCTCCCTTCGTAATTCCCCACCCAACCTCGTTTCCTTCGACATAGCAACGCTTACCTCCATCCTCATTCCACTTCATTCATTAAACCTATTATCGCTTTTACTGTCCTTTCCTTCCATCCTTCAATGCCAGCGTTCTTAAACCTACCACATAAATTATATAATATGGAATCTAACACCTTAGATCTCTACGCATTCATGTTATTTGAAGACGCCTGTGTCTTAGGGGAATCTAAGTGTTGAGAGTGGGCTTGAGGGGTAGTCTATAGATTACTACAGATGACCTTGAACGCTCCAACTATTTAAAAATGATTATTTATTACGCACATCATATGGCATAATACACACATGAATTTAAGTATCTCTTACACTATAGGAATGGAATTGAATCCTACCAGAGTTAAAAAGTCGCAAAATATGATAGATTAGTTTGTATTAAGAGGTTACTAAGAGAAAAGGATTTGGGATAGAGCGGGAAGGCAGAGAGATATTTTCTCGAGTTTCGGTTATTATTAACGTTATATGGATACATTGCCATGCGGTGTGATGAGAGAGAGAGAGTTACAAGGAGTTACAAGGAAAAGAAGTACCTCAAAAGGCCTTGCGGCCCATACCGAGGAGGTACCAATGGCAACGGGTGCCAGGGAAAATTTTCTACACCCTCAAATAGTGTGCAAGATTTGGTCTAACCTTTTCTTGAACTGATCCACAGAGGAACTGATCACAACTTCTGAAGGTAACCTGTTCCACGTGTGACAGATCTTATACGTAAAGTAATTCCCACACACACTAGTCCTAAACCGTTTCAAATCCAACTTCCAACCATTGTTGCGAGTTGGGTTATCATTTAAACTAAACATGCTTCTAAAATCGACATCGTTGAACCCGCGTAAGAACTTGAAAACCTCGATCAGTTGACCGCACAGCCTCCGAGTTTCCAGCGAAAACAAGTTCAGGGCACGTAACCGTCGATTGTAGCCCATATGCCTAACGGAAGGGATTAACTTTGTGGCCCTCGCCTGCACTCGCTCCAGCCTCTCAATATCTTTCCTGAGGGTGGGCGACCAGAACTGCACCGCATATTCCAGGTGCGGCCGAACCAGGGAATTGTACAGAGAGAGCACAATCTCCTTGTTCCGAAACTGAAATTGCCTCCTGATATAACCTAACAGCTTCTGGGCTTTCTTTTCAACCTCTACGCGCTGTTTGGTAAATTTAAGGTCGCTGATAATTAACACACCCAAGTCCTTTTCCAAATCAGTCGCCTCGATATTACTCCCCAACATATTTTGCATTTACCCAAGTTAAACGGCATTTGGCATTTTTCGGACCACTCTCCTATCCTACCTAGGTCCGCACGCAGTTCCTCGATCGCTTCGGGCGTCCCAACATTGGCCCCAAGGTTGGTGTCATCAGCGAATTTGGCGATCCGACTGACGATGCCACCGTCAATATCATTTATGTAAATGATAAACAACAGTGGCCCCAAAACGGAACCCTGAGGAACCCCACTAGTGACCGAGGCCCAACCCGAACTAACCCATTTAATTACAACCCTCTGCCGCCTATTCTTCAGCCAGTTTTCAATCCACCTACCTACTTCCCCACCGATACCCAGCGCGCGCACTTTCGCCATTAGCCGGCGGTGAGATACCTTATCAAAGTGGAGAGAGAGGATGGATGGAGAGAGAGGATGAAGAGAGAGAGAGAGTTACAAGGAGTTACAAGGAAAAGAAGTACCTCAAAAGGCCTTGCGGCCCATACCGAGGAGGTACCAATGGCAACGGGTGCCAGGGAAAATTTTGTAAAAGTTTATTTTTCTTTCAACTATCCTAGCAGTAGTAGAAAACTGGATAGAAAAGTAGAAGGCTCTCTCCCCACCCTCCGCTCCCTCCCTGCCAGAGGCAGGTACGGAAAAAGGTTGAAGAAAATACCTTGACCCTGGAAAAGTAGCCAAGGAAATTTTACAGGAAAGTGGAGAATATATAAATAGCTCTATATTTAGCTTGCTCACAGAGACACCGTGCAAGCGATCTCCTGCAGAGTTTTCTTATGTTTTAGTCTTGAACTATGAGAGTATTCAGTACTTTGTCTAGCCTATTTTTAAACACATTTACACTTTGACTGGAAACAACCTCTGAGGAAGTTGGTTCCAGATATTAACTATTTTATAGGAAAAGAAATTTCCGCAGACTGAGGTCCTAAATGTCTTTACACACTCAAATAGTGTGCAAGATTTCGTCTACCCTTTTCTTGAACTGATCCACAGAGGAACTGTTCACAACTTCCGAAGGTAACCTGTTCCATGTGTCACAGATCTTATACGTAAAGTAATTCCCACACACACTAGTCCTAAACCGTTTCAAATCCAACTTCCAACCATTGTTGCGAGTTGGGTTATCATTTAAACTAAACATACTTCTAAAATCGACATCGTTGAACCCGCGTAAGAGCTTGAAAACCTCGATCAGTTGACCGCGCAGCCTCCGAGTTTCAAGCGAAAACAAGTTCAGGGCGCGTAACCGTCGATTGTAGCCCATATGCCTAACGGAAGGGATTAACTTTGTGGCCCTCGCCTGCACTCGCTCCAGCCTCTCAATATCTTTCCTGAGGGTGGACGACCAGAACTGCACAGCATACTCCAGGTGCGGCCGAACAAGGGAATTGTACAGTGAGAGCAGAATCTCCTTGTTCCGAAACTGAACAAGGAGAGAGAGAGAGTTACAAGGAGTTACAAGGAGTTACGAGGACAAGAGGAAGCCTCAAAGACCTTTCGGTCCACTCTGGGAGGTTCCTGTTATTAAAAGTTTATTTTTGTTTCAACTATCCTAATAGTAGTAGAAAACTGGATAGAAAAGTAGAAGGCTCTCTCCCCACCCTCCGCTCCCTCCCTGCCAGAGGCAGGTACGGAAAAAGGTTGAAGAAAATACCTTGACCCTGGAAAAGTAGCCAAGGAAATTTTACAGGAAAGTGGAGAATATATAAATAGCTCTATATTTAGCTTGCTCACAGAGACACCGTGCAAACTAACTCCTGCAGAGTTTTCTGATGTTTTAATTTTAAACTATGAGTGTGTTCAGTACTTTGCCTAGCCTATTTTTAAGCACATTTACACTTTGACTGGAAACAACCTCTGAGGGAAGTTGGTTCCAGATATTAACTATTTTATAGGAAAAGAAATTTCCGCAGACAGAGGTCCTAAATGTCTTTAGTTCCATTTTAAACCCATTATTTCTTGTCGGATTGGCATTAAGTGAGAATAAGTTTCTGTAATCTACCCTGTCTATTCCTTTGAGCATCTTGAAGACTTGAATAAGCTGACCCCGCAACCTCCTCGTCTCTAAGCTAAACAGATTTAGGCGCTCCAATCTCCGTTGGTAGCTTTGCATTCTCATTGAAGGGATCAATTTTGTAGCCCTTGCTTGTACTCTTTCTAACCTTTCTATGCCCTTCCTGAGGGATGGAGACCAAAACTGCGCACAGTACTCCAGTTGAGGTCTGACTAGAGAATTATAAAGACACATTACAGTCTCCTTGTTCCGAAACTGGAACTGTCTTTTAATATAACCTAATAATTTTAAGGCCCTCTTTTCGACTTCTGCACAGTGCTTCGACGGTTTCAGATCGTTGCTGATATAAACTCCTAAGTCTTTCTCTAGATCGGTCTCAGTCAAGTTCCTTCCCAAGAGAGAGTAATCGGTCTTCGGGTTTTTATAACCTATGTGCATTACCTTACATTTGTCCAAGTTGAATGGCATCTGCCAAGTAGCAGACCATTCGCCCAACCTGTCAAGATCGTTCTGAAGCGTTCTTACGCCCTCCTCAGTACCTACACTACTTCCTAATTTCGTATCGTCTGCAAATTTGGAGATTGCACTTAGAAGCCCGATGTCTATATCGTTAATATAAATGATTAAAAAGTAAAGGACCCAGAACGGAACCCTGTGGGACACCACTCGTGACCGGCGCCCACTCCGAAGCCCCACCATTTATTACCACTCTCTGCTCTCTATCTTTTAACCAATCCTCAATCCAGTTGGAAACGAGCCCTGTGATTCCTAGTCCTTTGACTTTAGCTATCAATCTAGCGTGAGGGACTTTGTCAAAGGTTTTTTGAAAGTCGAGATACACTATATCTATTGCCCTACTTGCATCGTACAGTGTATGCATATTATGGAAAAACTCTAACAGGTTTGTCAGACAGGATCTATGTCGCCTAAATCCATGTTGAGAATAAAAAATTAGATTGTTAGATTCAAGGTGATACAAAATACGTTTTGTAATGATGGATTCCAACAGTTTGCCGAAAACTGATGTTAAACTGATCGGGCGATAATTACAAGGATTTTCCCTATCACCTTTTTTAAAGATTGGTGTTACATTTGCTAACTTCCAGTCGGTTGGAACTTTCCCTAACTCGATTGATTGTTTGAATATGGTTACTAAGTCGTCAACAACATTGTGGCTGACCTCTTTTATTACCCTTGGAAGAAATAAGTCGGGGCCAGGTGATTTGTATTTGTTCATCTTATCAATTAATTGCTGTACCTCATTTCTCGTAAAACTTATGGTCTCTACGGGCTGGTCACCGTCATATGTAATCCGAGGACTTGGCACTTCTATTGTGTCTTCCTCCGTGAAGACTGTAACGAAGAACTCGTTTAACGTATTAGCTATATCTTTATCACCGAATTTCAGTACGCCATTTCTATCTTTTAAGGGGCCCACAGAATTTTTAATTGGCTTTCTGCTATTAACATGGGCAGAAAATTCTTTAGGGTTAACTTTACAGAGTGAGGCAACTCTAGCTTCTTCATCACGTTTAGCTGATCTAATTAAGGACTTAACCCTCCTCCGTAGGTTTATATAGTTTTCTGAATTAGTGTGGTTGAAATGCGACTTAAGTAGTTTGTAGGCTCTATTTCTTCCTGTAATAGCCCTCCTAATTTCGTTGATAAACCATTTCGGTGACTTTGTTGACAAGGAAACCATTTTAGTGGGTATAAAAGTGTTCTGTAATATTCTAAATTGATCCCTATATGAGCTCCAGATGACATTGACATCCTCACTTATTAGAACTTCAAGTGTGTCTAAACTACTTCGGAAGCTTTCAAAATTTGCTCTCGAGAAATCCAGTCTTTCACGAGTCTTTTCGCGTGTATTAACTGGAACCCTGAGGTCAAACCTAATCAAATTATGATCGCTGTTACTTAAATTTTCACCAATAGTCAGGTTAGAGACTAGGTCATCTTCGTTCGTGAATATGAGGTCTAGTTTATTATTACCCCGAGTAGGCCCGTCAACCCATTGACTTAATAAGTTATCATCGGCAAATTCCAACAGTCTTGAGCCCTCAGCATCAGCTGTTTTGTTTTCCCAATTTACATTACCACAATTAAAATCACCAAAAATCACACTGATCTTATTATTCACTATTCTGCTTAATTTGTTATACAAGTTTATATCCTTATCAACGGGGTAGTGAGGTGGTCTATATACTAGAAGTAGCTGCACTACTTTATTATTTAGGTTTACCCAGCATTTCATGAGCAGATACGATATTACTGTTTACCGGGTGCAGGGAGTCCTGAGCATACAAAAGTACACCGCCGCCTTCCCTTCCGTTCCTATCTTTGTGAAACATTTTGTAACCTACCATTTCAAATTCTTCTACAAAATCCCTTGATTCAGAATGAATCCAGGATTCCGTTATTCCGATGATAAAGTTCTCAGTTTTGATAAGCGCTATAAATTCCATTAGTTTATTTCTAATTGACCTAGCATTGAAGAGCACAGTTTTGAGTGATTTTAAGTTGTGGTTTTTCCTAACTGGCCTGAGTCGTTTCCCGACGCAGTTGAACTAACTACTGGGGGAGGGGACTAACTACTGGGGAGGGGGACTAACTGGGGAGGGGGACTAACTTGGGGAGGGGGACTAACTGCTGGGAGGGGGACTAACTGCTGGGGAGGGGACTAACTGCTGGGGAGGGGACTAACTGCTGGGGGAGGGGGACTAACTGCTGGGAGGGGGACTAACTGCTGGGAGGGGACTAACTGCTGGGGGAGTAGGTTTAACTGTTTGGGGAGCAGGATCAATTGCTGGTTTGGGGGGTCCTAGTTTAAAAAGATTATACAAATTAATGTTCAGTAAATCACCATACTTCTTTTTCCCCTTCTGGTTAAAATGTATCCCGTCCGAACCAAAGTATTCCCCATTTCCGTAGAATGTAGGCCAAAAATCGACAAACTTTAGGCCTTTTTCATCACACATGCGTTTAACTCTTTTATTTATGCTAATGGCTTTACTTAGAGTATAGTCACTAGCACGCATTCGAGGGAGAATTCCTACGACCATACCCATGTCTGTCCTATCCCTAACCTTGTCAGTTAGGTTCTTGAATTCTTTTATAATGGCTCTGTCTGCCCTCCTGTCCCTCCCAGAAAAACGTCATTGCCACCAACATGGACAATGATAGGGCAACTCTTATTCTTGATATTAATTTTGCCTAATTCCCTATTAATTATCTGGCTTGTGGCACCCGGAAAACATCGGAGTTTTCTCTTGGTCGCCGTCTTGCTCCGAAAAAGTCCCCTTGATTCCTTACCATAGAATCCCCAATTAAAAAGGATTCATCCTCCTCATCAGCAAGTAAGTGAAACTTATTTTTGATGGTAATGGGTTCCAAATCCTTATGTTTTGGTTTTGGTTTGGAGGGTCTTTTATTTTTGACCAATTTGAATTCTTGTTCCTCCGTTCTATTTTCCGGAATAGTCACCGTGTTTTCCAAGCGTGCCACGCTTTGTTCTAGAGCTTAATCTTACAGTTTAAATCTGCTGGTGGTTTTTAGTTTGATCTTGTCCACTGGGTTGGATTTCCAGTGCGACGACCCTAGCTTCAAGCTTTTTTACTAATTCCTTTAGCTCTTTAACTTCCTTTTCGTGGTTGTCTCTAAGTTTACAAAACAAACATACACTAAGGGATGTGATATCGCTGATACTACCTTCAGGGAAGTCAACGCACCAATGATTAACTTTACATTTAAAGCATTCTGCTTTCAATTTAGCTGGCCCTGCCATATTTTCTCTTTTTTTTCTGAATACTCTGAATAAGATAAAGCGTTCTAGCAATGAAAACTATCAAAAACGTTCTGACCAGTATATAAAAAGGGGGGGGGGGTGAATTCATCCCGCGCGTAGACGCATCCACCTACTTGCAAGTGACGTTCATCCCTTCCAGAAGACTACACCTCTCGCTGCTGCCGCACCGACCAAAGGTCTCCCAGGGCCGGACATCCCAAACGTGTCGCAGCTACCAACTGACAAACACTCGCGACGCAGGCATCACGGATTTCCCGCCAGGAGCGACAGCGAGATGCAGCCCCTTACTAAGTCTTACTAGTCACTCACAAGCGGCCAGACTCTTAGAATCCAGTGTTCAAGGGATATCCCACCAGACCCAGAGTCTACGCCCGAGACTTTACGCTGGCCTGGCAGCCAGCTGGGCAGTAAAGCTCTCTCACCTCAGAGCAGTACAGCCAAGCACCATCAATTGGTCACCAAAGAACGGTCGCAGGGGGCTGGTCAGGCCATTACGCGTTAGGAATGGGCTTAACGGGGCACTAGCCACACTCCATTCATCGCGCCCCTACGCCTGGGACCCCTCCATCCCAGTCTCTCACAACCTACGAGCGTTAAATGGTGTTATTTTTAGAGGTTCCAAAGCCTCTCTTCCCACGCATGAGGTAGCAGTAGGTCCTAATAGTAAAAGAAGAGAAAAATACTTATACTAAAAGAAAAGGTTTTTTTTTTTTTTTTTTTTCAGTGAGAGGAGAACATCCTTAATGTAAGCTAAAAGGAAGGACAGAGTAGGGATGGGATGGGGGTCCTAGTAACCCACGGGACAGTATTGTACAACATACTTTACCCGCCCTCCCGAAAGAGAGAGAGAACCTAAAGGAACTGGCAGCCAATTTCTCTAGAATCCCACGACTCGGGACCGGAGGGCTGTCACACCCCAAGTATAAATTTTACAACATCCAGGAGAGAGAGAGAGAGAGAGAGAGAGAGAGAGAGAGAGAGAGTTACAAGGAGTTACAAGGAAAAGAGGAAGCCTCAAAGACCTTTTGGTCCACTCTGGGAGGTTCCTGTTATTAAAAGTTTATTTTTCTTTCAACTATCCTAGCAGTAGTAGAAAACTGGATAGAAAAGTAGAAGGCTCTCTCCACCCTCCGCTCCCTCCTGCCAGAGGCAGGTACGGAAAAAGGTTGAAGAAAATACCTTGACCCTGGAAAAGTAGCCAAGGAAATTTTACAGGAAAGTGGAGAATATATAAATAGCTCTATATTTAGCTTGCTCACAGAGACACGTGCAAGCGAACTCCTGCAGAGTTTTCTTGTTTTAATCTTAAACTATGAGTGTATTCAGTACTTTGTCTAGCCTATTTTTAAACACATTTACACTTTGACTGGAAACAACCTCTGAGGGAAGTTGGTTCCAGATATTAACGATTTTATAGGAAAAGAAATTTCCGCAGACAGAGGTCCTAAATGTCTTTAGTTCCAGTTTAAACCCATTATTTCTTGTCGGATTGGCATTAAGTGAGAATAAGTCTGTAATCTACCCTGTCTATTCCTTTGAGCATCTTGAAGACTTGAATAAGCTGACCCCGCAACCTCCTCGTCTCTAAGCTAAACAGAT